>CM060305.1:9093208-9138208 GCA_030674185.1 Monoplex corrugatus
ACTCCTCCTACCGCACCCTCATCCTGCCCCACAGTCATCTGACCGTAGCGACGTTTGGGTCGGTTGTTCTCCAGGGTCTTCTCCAGGGGCTCTGCTGGTGCACGGAACTCACGGATACCCTGCCATCATGTCAATCATCGGCAAGTTTAAATAAGGTTGCTGCATAATGTGAGTGGTTCTACAGACTTGAGATGTGTGAATTCACAGATACGTCGCCATCAGCAAGTTAAAGTAAGGTTGTTGCACAAAGTAAGTGGTTCTACACATATGAAGTGTATGAATTCACAGACATCCTGCCATCAAACCAATCATGTCATCAGCAAGTTCAAGTAAGGTTGTCACACGATGTGAATGGTTCTACAGATCTGAGGTGTGTGAACTCCTCACAAACACCCTGCCATCATATCAATCCAGAAAGTTCTAGTAAGGTTGTCGCACAATCTGAGCGGTTCTACAAATCTGAGGTGTGTGAATTGCTGGGCACGCTGCCATTATATTGATCATCAGAAAATTCAAGTAAAGTTACTGCACGAAGTGAGTGGTTCTATACATACAAGTGAAAACACATGGCCACACTGCCATCATATCAATCACCAGATATCGGCAAGTTCTAATAAGGTTGCTGTACAAGGTAAGTGGTTCCATGGGCAGAAGATGTGTGAACTCATGAACAAGCTGCCATTATATCTGCTATTTAAGAAGAGTGGCAGAATGGTTCAGACATTCACTTGCCAATAGCTACACTCCAGGTTCCAGTGTTCATTCCCTATTGAAGCCTCCACTTTTGTCCTAAGTTTGACCAGAAAATTGAACATCTAGTCCTTCTGAAGGGGATGAAAAACAAATCGGACCCATGTGCCTTCTGGCTTGCGCATGCTAAAGATCTCATGACAGTTGAAAATCATGAAGAGCAGTGCATTTGCCAAGCTGCCACGATATAAAAAGTTGGAGAGATAGACCGATTTCTCAGGTCCCTCCCTCGAAAGCCAATTAGCCTTCTTGCCTTTCTAAAACACTCTCTCTCTCTCTTACACACACACTCACACTCAAATAAATGAATATATTCTCTATCCCTCTCTTCTTGAATATGCACTTTCTCTTCTCAAATAAATAAATTCTCTCTCTCTCTCTCATAATACTGTCTCCCCCCTCTCCCTCTCTCTCTCAGACACACACACACACACAATATTCTCCCTCTCCCCCCCTCTCTCTCTCACTCACACACACACACAATATTCTTTCTCTCCCCCCCCCCCCCTCTCTCTCTCCACTTACACACACATACACATACTAACCCTCCGACCCACACCCACGCACGCACACACACACACACACACACACACACACACACACACACACACACACACACACACACACACACACACACACACACATACTAACCTTCCCACCCACACCCACACAAAATCACCCACCCACACATAAGGACTTACAGATTTGGGGGAGTTGTGCATGCCCTCAGCTTGTGTCAGAGAGATGTCCCCATGGAAAATGACCTCGGCCAACTGCTGCACCAGCTGGGTATGGTGCATGATCAAAAACACCTGCAACAAGCAGTCATTTACCTGTACTCTGTGTACACCCCAAACATTCCGCAGGAGAATTTTGAAAATGTTAACCGTTTCACTCCCTCACCCTATCCATCAGCTGCAAAAACTGAACCGTTTCATTCCCTCACCCTACCCACCAGCTTCCTGCAGAAATGTTGACCCTTTCACTCCTGCACCCTATCCATCAGCTGCAAAAACTTAACCCTTTCACTCCCTCACCCTACCCACCAGCTTCCTGCAGAAAACTGGTGAATAGGGTGAGGGAGTGAAAGGTTAGGTTAAGTTTTTTCTTTGCTAGCATGGCTGACAATATGGGATTGGTGATGGAAAGGGTGAGGGAGTCAAAGGGTTGAAATATAAATGGCAAGTGTATACACACACACATACACACACACACACACACACACACACACACACACACACCACACACACACACACACACATACACACACACACACACACACATATACACACACACATACACACACACATATATACACACACACATACACACACACATACACACACACACACATACACACACACACACACACACACACATACACACAACACATACATTCACATACATATACACACACACACAACACACACACACACATATACACACATACACACACACACACACATACACACACACACATACACACACACACACACATATACACACACACACACATAACACACACACATGCACACACACACACATACACACACACACATACACACACACACACATATATACACACACACACACACACATGCACACACACACACATACACACACACACAATACACACACACACATACACACACACACATACACACACACAAGCACACAAGCATACACACACAAACATGCTTTCATATGCACATACACACATACACGTAGTGTTCACACACACACACACATACAAATGCCTTCACACATATATATACAGACAGTGTTCACACACACACCACACACACACACACACACACACACACACACACACACACACACACACACACACACACACACACACATTCTTGAAATCAATTGTCACTGACTTTGACACAAGTACAGAATGAAGTGCAGACGGAATGTTTTACCTGAGAAAGCAGGAAGAGAGACACCACAGAGCTGACATGTTTCCTGTCATCCTGAAACAACAACAGGTAACACAACATGTCACCCATTGTTATAAAAGGCGGCAAAACTTTTATTTTGGCAAGAATAGAGATATCTATCTACATCACTGCAAAGCAGAGGAAAGCTCATTCCAATGGTGTTTAACTCTTTGGAGACGCACCCTAAAATGGCTACTGAAACTCTCAAGACGCACAGTTTTTGGTACTTTTTAAAAAATTACGGAGAATATCCAACGACAATAAACCTATCATGTCATATATCTTTTAAAAGGTCATTATGTCTACTTTGTAATTGTGCAGACCGCTCATTTATGCAGGCTTTCATTTTTTTTCTGGTTTACTATTGAAAATGACATGCAAATAGCAAGAAAAAAGAAAAAGTTCCAGATGTACACATACATGACTTATCAAACTGTTGCTTGTAGTCCATTAAATATCCATGTCACAGAGCTGCACTTAACATGTCACAGGATATACATTCTTCACTGGAAGTCACTATGAGTTCTGCTTTTATGAATATTTTGTCCCAAAAATGTTTATATACAGGCGTAGAGTCTTGACTCTTCGAAATTCCTTTGGTTTGGGTACCGCGAAAACAAGTCAAAAATAGAGTTCCAACAGTTCCCTATGGTCAAAGGGAAAGAAATCTACTTAGAAAAATGGTTAAACTCTGCTGTCAGTATAACCTCCCTTATTAAAGTATGCAAATAGTCTCGGTAAAAAACAACAACACGTAACATCTCAGCAGCTGCGTCACAGTGGAGACACGGAGCTCTGCAGTTATAGCTGCGGAGCATCGCCAACGAGTTAAATCAATTTAACTTTCATAGTGCCCGAGTTATAGTTAATTAAACAGAGGCGCAGACTGGTGGTGTCAGCCCAGTCTTCCATCGGTACATCTGCCCCCTCCCTCCCTCCCTCTCACCTTCTCTTTTCAACATTTCAAAACCTTGCCAGTGCACAGAATTTTGCACAGGCTTCCGAGAGTTTGCCAAATAACTGATGGCATATTTGGATGGAGCACATATGGAATTGTCCGAGTGCAATGAATCCCTCTTGAACAGACTCCATACTCTGTATTCTAATGAAACAAGAAAAAAATCAACTCCAAATCGTTCAAACTGACATGTTTTCTGAGCTTTTACCGAGTTTGACACCAGCAAGGAGGCCACCAGATAACTGCCAGCATTGGCTGGAGTGCATAAAAGAAACTGTCCTAGTGAAAGAATCTGTGCGGGTCCCAGTAGCTCAGTTGGTTTGAGCATCAGATTCACATGCCAATGGTTTGTGGGTTCAAATCCTGGGGTGTGCTGCATTAACTCAATCGAGTCGCAGTCTTCAGGGTCATTCCCACCCGTCAAATCACGCGATTTTTAGCACATTTTTAAAAAATATAGAAAAACAACCAAATAACTCAGACAAACAAAGTAAAGTGATACAGAAAGACCAGGATTAGATCTTTACAAATAATCTTACCTTATTTATGGTATTCCATACATTTGTAAATGATGAGGTATCCAATTAGGTATCCAAAGGGGGGTAACTTTTTTTTTTAATGGATATGAACACACACTGTGAAACAGTTTTAGATGAAGTCCAGAACATAATTTCCATGCCATGGATGTTTTAAATCACTGATTTCATATGTTGGAAAACACAAGATTACTGGTAGTTGTCACTTTTTGCATACAGTTGCTCCAGAGCACAAAAATATTCACAAAATCAATTCCTGTAAAATGCTTTCCTTGACGCCATTTTGGATTTAGCGAAATTCGCATGTCGCTGGTGGCACTGAGAAAAGGCTACTATTGTCTTTGTTTCACATTGCCACAAACGGTCTAAGGGAAATAACTGCTGTAAATATACCCTAGTTGGGTTCCCAGTGGGGTTATCCCCATAACTGATGCTTCTGACGTTAAAAAAAAAACAACAACGCATGTCTGCAATCAATAAATCAACGTCACGTCTCCAAGCAATAAAGTCAAGTGTCGGCGATTTTTTACCGGCATGACTCGATTGAATTAAAACTGCCTTCTCACTGTCCCATCTTAACATTACTGTTGTTCTGGTGGTGTCAGTGTAGGATTAGATAAATCCCCCTCCTCCCACTTCCCTGGGATGGTTATCCCCGTCATCCATATCACCTGAGGTGGGTGTCGACGTAAAAACTGAACCAAATCAATCAATCAAGCAAAGAATTTCTCTTGAACAAATTCCACACACAGACAACAACACACCCTACCTCCTTCTACCTAAACCATAAACTACACCCCCCCTCCCTCCCCCTCCTGCTGACAGAACCAGCGCCTACCTGTGGATCCCCAAACTTTTTGCGCTTGGTGAGGGAGTAGACATAGAGGGGGATGAAGAGGCTGTTCAGCAGGTGGTGGATGAGGACCAGGTTGAGGGTGTCCAGGCCGATGGTCAAGATGTCGTTCAGGTAGTGCAGGTGGTCCAGGTGTTCTGCCACCAGGTCTGACAGACGATCCCGACTCCGGTGACTAACAAAACAAATTGTTCTTGGATTAGTTTAAAAATAAATAAATAAATAAATTAAAACAAATAAATAAAGAATTTTTTGTTTGTTTGTTTAAAGGCCAGCCGATTGCATAGAGCCATTATCAGGGCTATAACTGTTTCAAAACATATACCATACTTCAACAGGAAAATTGAGCACACATATCACTGCATTCTAGCACACAGTCTAAGAAGGTGGGAATACTATTATACTGAAAGAGCGCCCGGTATCCCTACGGTGGCAAATAAATAAATGAATGAACAAATGAATAAATGAGTAAGTTAGTTAGTAAGTAAACAAATAAACAATTAAATAAATAAATAAAAATAAAAACTAAATAAATAAAATGAAAGAAAACAAAAAAAAAGAAAAAAAGTAACAAACAACCAACAACAACAAAATGTAAGCATGAATGTTGCCAACACCTTTTCCCATTTCTGGCATGCTTCCAAATATGTTGCTGCTATTACCAATAAAGCAGATATGTGTGAAATCTTGAGAACTATGTAACAACATTACAGTGCAGTCACCTGGCCTTACAGCTAGAGTTCACTGTGCTTCACTAAAAAGTCTGATGGTATGTAATGAGCAATTGAGTCCAAATGAGTCTGAAAAATAGCACAATACAATTTGTAACATAATTTTACATAACTCAAATATCCAATGCCTCAACTGTGGAAATAACCGTACTGAATCCAATACAATTTATGTAATGTCTGGGTTGTCAGTACTCACACACATACGCAGTTTATTCATGTGTTTTTGCACATAAGTGGGTGCACACACACACACACACAAAACCACACACACACACACACACAACTAAACACACACACACACACACACACACACACACACACACACACACACACACACACACACACACACACACACACTTACTCCATATCGTGGCGTACACACAGGTCCAGATCCAGAATATGGTTACCAATAAACCACACCAGGTTGGAGAAATATGGAGCAGCTGTTCTGTCTCTGATGTACCGGAGCATGGCTTTGTCGTCCACTGAAAGGGTAAGGGAAAATCGCTTGGTCAAACTTAACTTACAGTTTGGGAAAACCACTTGGTCAAACTTGACTTACAATTTGGGAAAACCACTTGGTCAAACTTGGCTTACAATTTGGGAAAACTACTTGGTCAAACTTGACTTACAATTTGGGAAAACCACTTCTTCAAACTTGGCTTACAATTTGGGAAAACCATTTGGTCTAACTTGACTTACAATTTGGCAAAACCACTTGATCAAACTTGACTTACAATTTGGGAAAATCACTTGGTCAAACTTTATTTACATTAACTTACAATTTGGGAAAACCTGGTCAATTTTTTGTTACAATTTCAATTTTTCCAGAGAAAAGTGCCATTAAATAATGAAACTTGAAGACAGAGAAGAAAAAATAAATTAATACTACATGCTGGTTGGTTGAGTTCTGGATTCAAGGTCAGGTGTCTCCAGTCCAACCCAAGCTTGCAACATTAACCCTTTGATTCCTGCACCCTGTCCACCAGCATCCTGCATTGTCAACCATGCAGGAAACTGGTGTATAGGGTGAGGGAGATGAAAGAGTTAACTTTTTGCAGTTGGTGGATAGGGTGCGGGGGTCAAAGGGTTAAAACTGCATGTTGGTTGGTTGAGTTCTAGACTCAAGATCAGATGTCTGGGTTTTTTTTTCTCAAACTGAGTCAAGATCATAATTCATAACATTTATTCCCAATAATTAATGAGCTCCAAGAATAGACCTGAATTGATGGATAAATGCACCACAATACAGATATAAGACCATGACGATCAGACTTCAAAAAACAGCCAAAGTGCTACAGTCCCAAATTCTGTGACCCTTCATGTCCTGATCCCGTGGTGACTTTAGTGGCAGTTTCCTTTCTGCTTCTATGTCTGGGATAAATTCAAGTAGGGGTTTGTGGGGTCAGTGGTTCATGGGGGCTGTCTTTGGGGGGTCATGGTGGTGGTATCCTACCTAGAGGTCTCTTACTTGCTCTTTCTGTTATTGTTATTGTTGTTTTATAGCCAAGCCAACTGCACAGAGCCATATCAGGGCTATAACTATCTCAAAATGTACACCATATCTCACTGGAGGGAAAAAAGGAACATCTGGAAAAGAAAATTAAGTCTATACATATCAATGCTTTCATGGAATTAATCTAAGGACATGCCCTGACAATGACCACTCTGTCTAATTTATCATCAGGCAGTTCACGAAAAAACAAACCTCAATACAAATACATAACAATACTAAAAATATATAAAAAGTGGCCTAAATTACCTGAAATTGCTTCTGCATATCACTCTTTCTTAGAACCAAAAATGCACTTAATACATATACTCACTTATCAATCCTAAGAGAAAGCATGTAAGACTTTATCAAACACATACAGATGAATGGACCAACAAGGCAGAAAATGAGACAATGAAATGACAGAAAGCAAAGGAGCAAGGTAGAAATAAAGAGAGTAACAGGAAAGAGACATTTCTAGCACAAAATTTCAGAAGGTGGGGATCTGAAAGATCTCCCGTCATCCCCACACATATTACTTGGTCTGGCTTTGTGATTGAGAGACTACTGTTGTTAGAGCGGTTAGTATGCAAGATCATTAGAAAGCTGGATCAAAACAGGCACTGCAAAACTCCATCAGAGTGACCCTGTAGTAGTGCAGGGCCTCCTCTGCTGGGTGGACTAATGGTAGCTCCTAAAGGCTTCCTGGCATGGGTCCGAGTTGGCGGCATGCTTTGACACCAGAACAAGTGGCTTGAGATCAATGCCACTGAGGCGACACGAAGTGGGACACAAACATGAAAAAAATAACACTAAAACTAACAAAAACAAAACAAAAATAAAAGCATTAGAGCAGAAAAGAATGGACTCACCCCTAAAAACATTGAGCGTGATGGTACGCACAGCGATTCGCACCATGGCTTCTGAATGGTTGAAAAACTTGATGGCCTCCGTGTACAAGGCAAAGTCATTGGTGTGCTGCAATTGAATCAGTATCATACATTTACTGTATTGCCAATACTGCATGAAACTCAATGCCAACACTTAAATCAGAAACTTAAAGCAAGACGGCCATTAGCATCACCTGGACAGCGCTGCAATAAACACCAATACAATGAAACTACAGCAAAACAGAGAAACAAAAAACAACAACAACCAAAGACTCACCCAAAGTAAAGATCTTCCATATTCTATTCTAAGAAAAACATCAAACACATCTCTCCCTCTCTCTCAACACACACACTCCACCCAACCAACCCTTCTCTCTCTCTCTCTCTCCCTATTCTCAACCCTTTGACTCCCACACCCTATCCACACCAGCAAACTGTAAACCTATGACGCCCTTACCTTATCCACCAGCTTCTTAGAAGAAGCTGATGGATAGGGTAAGGGAGTTAAAGGATTAAAGTTTTGCTTTTCTATCATGGTTAACATAGCATGATTGGCTAATGGATAGGACTGAGGGAGTAAAAGGTTAAACACACACTTACATACACTGAATAGATTTAAAACAAAATCTGTTAAGAACAGCAAACTGAAATTGTCTTCTGGTGAAAAAGATATAAATATGTATATATATATATATATAATATCAATTTTGACTGTTGTTTTGTACTACAATCTACAGTCCCCCCCACCCCACCTCTCAACCCACCATCCCATAACAGTCTTTTTGTACATGTCGGTGACTATGTCATGCTGCTCAACTTGGAGTTAAAAAAAACTGCCGATGTGTTTTTGGTTAGACCATCTTCTCTTTTGTTTTGTTTTCTTTTCTTTCTTTTCTTTTCCCTACTCTCACATTTTTCAGACCTCTGCATTCTCAATAAGAGAACACAAACATACCGGCAGGCATGCACAAAAGGCTCAGGGGTTCTCTCTCTCTTCTCTCTCTCTCTCCACACACACACACACACACACACACACACACACACACACAGATACACACACACACACACACCACACAGACACACACTCTCTCTCTCTCTCTCTCTCTCTTGTGTAGTATATAACACACACACACACACACAACATCATATACATATATATTTTTCTTTAAAATTGAATGTAAATGTACTGGACAAACAATCACCACACATAAACCACAACTGCCAAAGAAAGGTGCAACAGTTTAGTGAGTAAGCATTAGACTACCAATCAGTTGGTCCTAGGTACCAACCACCAAAACGACTCCACCAGGGGGATACAGGATACAGCTTTTTCTAATCTCCCAGGTCAACATGTGTGCAGTCCTGCCAGTGCCCTGAACATCCTTCATGTGTACGTGTATGCAAAGTATCAAACTACGACTGCTAATGGTCCTGTCAGTAATGTAGTGGCTGTTTCATGATGACAACACCCAGTAGGCAGCCCTGAACACCCTCCATGTGTATATGTATGCCGAGTATCAAATATGCAAGCTAAAGATCCTGTACATAATGTAGTGGCTGTTTCATGATGACAACACCCAGTAGGCATGCCCACCAAAGATGCAGACTGTGCAACTGTGCAACAACATAGTGGAATGTGTCGGCTCACCTGACAGCTTCAGTTCTCTCCAAGCTTTGGTAAAAATTCTGATTATGTGTGATGCACATTAACCCTTTGACTCCCGCACCATATCCACCACCAGCAAAATCTAACCTTTTGATTCCCTCACCCTATCCACCAGCTTCCTGACAGGTGAGGGAATGAAAGGGTTAAGTTTTTGCTTTATTAGCATGGTTGACATTGCAGGATGCTAGTGGACAGGGTGCGGGAGTCAAAGGGTTAAGTCCAACCCAGTCTGGAGCACAGCACTATACAAGACTGTTTTGTAATCAAAGTGGGGAACAAAAATGAACAGTGAGTGTTCTGTGCTGAAATTGTAACCACAGTCAAATATGGGAATCCCACCATACTTTACCGCAATTTCCTGCCTATAAGACAACATAGCTCATACGATGCACCTCCAAACCTTTTTTTTTTTCCTTTTTCTTTTTTCTTTTGTTTTGAAAATTTCAATTTGGTCAGAGATAACATACATTGATCAGATATGGTGCACATAAACTAACCGGGAAAAAGGAGTGAACCTGGAGTCACTCTCTCACAATCACACTACCAGGTCTGAGAAGAGAAGAAAAAAATTACAAGCTACAAAGTGAAGGGAGGGGAGGTGGAGCATGTGGCGGGATGAGGGTGGGGGTGGAAATTCAAAGCCAGTGATGGTAAACCCTGGGCACAGCACTCTCCAGCTGCAACTCACGTGAAGTTTACCGAGGCTTCTGTCGCGGAAAATCTGGAGCAGACCGATTCCTCAGAGTCATACAAGAACAACAACCACTCAATTGTCTGACCATTTTTTTCCTTATTTTGCGCACAGATAAGGCGCAGGGGTCAAAGTTCAGTAAAAAAAAAAAAAAAAGAAAATAAAAGGAGCGCTTTATAGGCATGAAATTACAGTAATTAAACTGCTATCAAACAATGCTTCATCGTTCATTATTTCTTTAAACATCTATTCATATGTGTGCTTGTAGACAAAACGATGTTTCACTTGTACACAAAACAACGAAATTCTCGTTCAAGTGCATTGACACAATGCTTCACTTAACCTTTGGACTCCTTCACCCGATCAAACAGCAGAAAAAAAAATATCCTTTGGAAAAACACAAAAATAAGTTTGTAGTAGAACGCACATTTAATATAAGAAAACTAGATAGGTACAAACTTTTGGCCAACTGGCCTTTGTCAAGTATGAACAAAAAACAACAAAGGATAAATACACAACAGTTAGCACATAAAAAGCAATAGACAACTTCCCAAATGTCGTGTCTGGCAGAGGAAAATGGCAGATGCTATTTTCTCCTGTCATTTTGTCACGAATTGGGTGGTTGTCTGCTGTTTTTTTGTTGTTGTTGTTTTTCTGTGTGCTAAGTGTTGTGCAATGAAAAAGGCCAGTTGGCCAAAAATTCATGCCTGTCCTGTTTTGTTAAGCATTCTACTCCTATTTGTGTTTCTCTGGCATGGTTCATGTTTGCTTAAACGCTGGCAGTCACTTTAATTCAGATTTCATTATTTGAACCCTTTAACATCCTCCCTCGCCTTATTACCATAGAGCGCATAAGGTAAGGGAATGAAAGGGGTAGTTTCTGCTTTGCTATCAGGAAAATAATGCAGGGTGCTGGTAGATAGGGTGAGGGAATCAAAGAGTCAAACAGGTTTCACACAAAGTTTCACTTAAAGTGCAATCTCACAAAAAGTTTTCATATGACTATGTTAATTTAACACTACATTTACACAATTGTTCAATCAAACAGACATCACACAAATTTCAATTATACAGACATCACACAAACTTTTCAATTATACAGATACACACAAACTTTCAATTATACAGACACCACACAAAACTTTCAATTATACAGATATCACACAAAATTTCAATTATACAGACATCACACAAACTTTCAATTATACAGATATCACACAAATTTTCAATTATACAGACATCACACAATGTCCAAATTATACAGGACACAAAACAAACTTTCAGTTATACAGACATCACACAAATTTCAATAATGAACAGACTGCACACAAACTTTCAATTATACAGACATCACACAAACTTTCAATTATACAAATGTCGTACAAACTTTCAAATATACAGACATCAAACAAACTTTCAATATACAGACATTACACAAACTTTCAATTATATAAACGTCATACAAACTTTCAAATATACAGATGTCATACAAACTTTCAATTAATTAAACAGATGTCACACAAACTTTCAATTATTAAACAGATGTCACACAAACTTTCAATTAAACAGACATAACACAAACTTTCAATTAAACAAACGTGAGACAACTTTTCCATTAAACAGACAGGACACAAACTTTCAATTAACAGACATTGCAACAAACTTTTATAAGACATCACACAAACTTTAATTATATAGACATCACACAAACTTTCAATTAAACAGACATCACACAAACTTTCAATTAAACAAACGTGAGAACAAACTTTTCCATTAAACAGACAGGACACAAACTTTCAATTAAACAGACATTGCACAAACTTTTATAAGACATCACACAAACTTTTAATTATAAGACATCACACAAACTTTCAATTAAACAGACATCACACAAACTTTCAATTAAACAAACGTGAGACAACTTTTCCATTAAACAGACAGGACACAAACTTTCAATTAAACAGAACATGCCACAAACTTTTTATATAGAATCACACAAACTTTTAATTATATAGACATTACACAAACTTTCAATTAAACAGACATCACACAAACTTTCAATTATACAGACACAACACAAACTTTCAATATACAGGACATCACACAAACTTTCATAATTATACAGGACATCACACAAATGTCCAATTATACAGACATTTCAAAAACTTTGAATTATACAGACATTACACAAACTTTCAATTATACAAGACATCACACAAACTTTCAATTATACAGACATCACACAAACTTTCAATGGTACATACTTTCACACAAACTTTCAATTAGCTGGCAACCACACACATTTCACTTCCACGGCAACCAGACAATGCATCACTTCAAGCAGATTCACCCACAAAGCCTGACTTAAAGTAAACAGGGAACCACATCATATTTCACTTTGATTTCAATCACACAAACTTGCATTTTGAGCTGCCGTCACACAATCCTCTACTCAATCATTCAGTCTGACACCTTAGACTTGAAACCACAATGACACAAAGATTACTTAACATTTAAACAAAGTTAAAACTGCAGTCATATGTATGTTGACTATCACTGCAGTCACATATTTTTTTTTCATAGCAATTACATTTAAAATGCAGTCACACAAAATTTCACTGATTCATTTAGTTTAACATAGACCAAATCTTTGTTGTTTTTTTTAAACTGAAATCAGACTTAAGCTGATATCGCAAAAGTTTGAATTAAAACTACAAGTACACAACATCCATTCAACAGCGACATTACTTCCATTTGAACTGAAACTGATCTGGTCCCGCTCAGATAAAGTTTCAATTTTAATTAGATTCCACACAGCTTTGCCCTTATTCTAGCCTAAATTTGGTAACTTTCATTTTTATTTTCATCTTTCAAACTTTCGCTCAAATGTTAGGTTCTTCCATTTTATCTTCTAAATTTTCATTCCACACTTAAGTAACTTTCATTTTAACTTCTTAACTTTCATTCAAACACTTCAGTAACTTTCATTTTAACTTGTAAACTTTCATGCCACACTTCAATAACTTTCATCTTAACTTATAAACTTTCATTCCAGAGAGCTGAACATAAACAGTATAAATTTATAAGCATATAACAATCTCTACCCTTCTTAACCCTTTAACACCTGCACCCTGTCCACCAGTATCCTGCATGACCAACCAAGCTAGAAAGCAAAAACTTAACCCTTTGACTCCCTCACCCCATCCATCAGCTTCCTGCAGGAAGCTGGTGGATAGGGTGAGGGAGTCAAAGGGTTAAGTTTTTGCAGTTGGTGGATAGCGTGCAGGAGTCAAAAGGTTAATGAAGGCAGATATTAAAAAAAACTTAGAAATCCCAAAGATTTACTCTGAAGGTGAGGTGACCGATTGTACACAGTGTGATACAAACTGTTACCAAGCAACAGACATGGAAGTCACAGTTCTATGCATGGACTCATCATTGGATAACATAGCAAGTTTTCTCCCCCCCAAAAAGTCTTTTTTTTTATTAAAAAAAATATAAAAGGGAGATTGTTTCATATTGACCAAGGAGGTGGGAGTAGGGGTGGGGGATGGGGGATGTGACTGGAGAGTTTTGGGTCATATTTTTTTTATCATCTATTTCACTGTCATAGAGGACTAGTGTGTGTGTGTGTGTGTGTGTGTGTGTGTGGTGTGTGTGTGTGTGTGTGTGTGTGAATGTGTGTGTGTGTGTGTGTGTGTGTGTGAATGTGTATGTATGTGTGTATGTGTTTAAATACTAATTTGTGTGTGTGTGTGTGTGTGTGTGTGTGTGTGTGTGTGTATGTGTGTGTGTGAATGTATATATGCATGTATGTGTTGAGAATATTAATCATGTATTTTCAAATGACAACTGTGTGTTTTAGACCAATATACATCCTGAACGATACATACGTCAGATATTCTATGTCACACAGTTTTATAATCCATTTCATCGGTTATGTATATTTCTAAGGCCATATTCAGTTATGAGTCTATTTGCTTCATTTTTATTTTAGAATTATTTTCTTTCAAATATCTCATTTCATACTTAATTCATTTCATTTCTTGTTGTGCTGTGATCACATCTGATGTGTGTGCTTGATGACAACATTTTTCATTTCTTACTGAGAGATGATAAAGTTGATTGGACCTGACTTAGATTTTGACTTTGCAGGAGGAAGTTGAACATCATGCCAAGACAGGACAGAACAAACAGAACAGTTCAAAGAGTTCCAGTAAACTACTGTTCACTGGCAAGATAAAAGAAAACAGATCATGCTATGTATGCAAAAACATTCAAGACAACTTAAGAAAAGTGCACAATTAGCACCAAGGTTCAATAAATATTTGATTCAACCCCAGCCCATAAGGGCATAACGTAAAAACCAGTGAGTTCCCAGCTCATCTGAATATTCCAATCATTCTGGTGGTGTCAAGTTTCTTAAGTCCCATTCCTTTCCCTATTTCAAGACCTTGCCAATGCACAGGGTTCTGCACAGGCACAAGGAGTCAGCCAGATTATTACTGGCACATTCAGGTGGAGTGCATATGGAACTATCCAAGTGCTATGCATCCCTCTTGAACAACCCCCTCATGCAAAATAACAGCAAATGGCACAACCTTGACACAGGTTGATAAATTTAAATACCTGGGAATGATCATTTCATCAGACAGCAGATGCACATCAGAAATAGCCGGCAGAATCGGCCAAACCAAAACAGCATTCAAGAAGATGACAAGCATTCTTACCAACAAATGCCTATCAATTAACATCAGGAAGAGAGTTCTTGAATGTTATATAGAACCAATACTGTTGTATGGATGTGAGGCGTGGACAGTCAACAAGCAAAGCCAGAACAAGATTGAGGCAGCCGAGATGTGTTTTCTAAGAAGAATGCTGAGAGTTCCATGGACAGCAAAGAAAACAAACGAGACAGTCTTGATGGAGGCAGACACAAGTAGATCACTCATAAGGAAGATTAGAAATGACAGGCAACATTTATAGGCCATTTTATGAGGAAGGGGGATTTGGAGCACCTGGTCACAACGGGAAAGCTGGAGGGAAAGAGAGCACCAGGTAAACCTAGGGAGAAAATGCTAGATGGACTTGCAGAGTGGCTGGGGACAAAGAGGGTGGGGGAGATGCTAGGGGCAATGAGAGATAGAGACAATCAGACATCCATGGTGAATACATTTCTTTCTGAGAGTCAAAGTCTGTCAATGTCAGTATATGATTTTCAATCTGAGAAGATCTGAGAAACGAACCATGCTCAGAAAACAATCAGACTTCCAACTTCCAATGCTTCGATTATAATGAGACTTCCAATGCTATGAAACTTCCATAGTGAATCCATGCACTGAACTGTGACACCTCTGTGGCACAATACTGCAGACTCTGTTGAACAAGCTGTTGTTATTGCAAAGACGTCACAAAATATTACCTCAGGGTGGTGTGGCAGCTGTTTTCATAACAAAAACGAAAAGGAACATTTACTTGATCTTTCTAAATGATTCCCCTGTTAACCCTTCGACTCCCTCAGCCTATCCACCAGCATCCTGCTTTGTCAACCATGACAGCAAAGCAAGCATTTAATCCTTTGACTCCTTCACCCTATCCACCAGCTTCCTGCAGGAAGCTGGTGGACAGGGTGAGGGAATCAAAGGGTTAGATTTTTGCTGGTGGTGAATAGGATGCAGGAGTCAAAGGGTTAAGTACATGAGCAAGACATCCATTTCAACCTCACTTAAAAAAACAGCCCCTTTCTTCTCTTCATCGTGAGAAGTGAAACTACAATTAAACATCATAATGGGGTTAGTTCACCATAATTCTGCAATATTTGTTTTACCTTTCTAAATGATTATTCTATAAACTGCATGAGTAAAACCCAATTCAAGCTCCTTTCTGCACCTACCGCCGAGCCATTAGCAGTACCTGCACTACTTGAGCATACGATCAAAGGAAATACCGTACACGTGAATATTATGAGATTACAAAGCAAGCTTTACCTGCAACATGCAGAATGAGTATAATTCATACGTATATGTAAAAAGATCAGAGAAAAAAACACCAATCAATTAAGCAATGCACCGGTACCTATGGAATGAGAAAAAGAACGGGGGACTTCGAGACAGTCCCTACTCATGAACACGCTGGGACAATGATACAAAACACAAACAAGAATGGGGGATGGAGGATGAGGGGTGGAAGGGTCTGATACTGTACATATGAAGGTCACATCTGACATGATCTTATTTTACAGCATAAGAGTTTCATCACAGGAAAGGGCAGACATTGTGCTGGGACTCCACAAAATCAGGTTTTCTGTGTTCACGCAAAACAACTGACTGTAAAATACATATGTCGATTTTTCATGTAACAGAACAAATGGGGAAAATCACACTTTCTGCATTAGCTTTAAACTCTGCATTTGTTGTCCTGCATCCACATTTTGATTTTAAACTATACCATGATGATACTGTACTGCTGAATCATCATTCTGATTTCAATTTTACCATGACCACATTAGCATCTAGAACAAACTGGGAAAATGATGCTTTCTGCACCACCTTTTGACTACGCATATGTCATGCTGCATCCAAATTTTTAATTCATTTTCATTCATGCGTAAGAGTCAGAATTTCAGTGATTCGTCTAAAAGCATATGTCACACAGAAATAACAAACAAATTATATTAAAAACTAACTAAGCATCTCTAATCAAAATGGAAGATATCTTGGAGCGGACATATACATTATAAATTCTAGGGCCTCTTATCTTCAGTGTAAAGATGTATGCAGGCGTGCATGCAAAAGTGACTGCATGCATGCAAGCACAAGTGAATGTGTGTGTGTGTGTGTGTGTGTGTGTGTGTGTGTGTGTGTGTGTGTGTGTGTGTGTGTGTGTGTGTGTGTGTGTGAGTGTGTGTTGTGTGTGTGTGTGAGTGTGTGTTGTGTGTGTGTGTGTGTGTGTGTGTGTGTGTGTGTGTGTGTGTGTGTGTGTGTGTGTGTGTGTGTGTGTGTGTGTGTGTGTGTGTGTGTGTGTGTGTGTGTGTGCGCGCGCTGCGCGCATGCATGTACATGTGTTATATGTGTGTATGCATCCTTGTGCGCCTGTACGCATGCATGCATGTATCTGTGTGTGTCTGTGTTTGTCTGTGAACTGTACTGCCTACATTACAAAACAACACACCCATCTCACACCATTACATCATCATCACATCACAAACACATGCACAAACACACAGCAATACAGCAATATCTGACATATGCAAAACCACACTATTCAGTACATTATTCACACAAGTATGCATGTCCCCCCCCCCCCCCCCCCCCTCAACACAAGCAAAAAAAAACAAAAAACAAAAACAAAAAAACATAAAAACACACACAAACATAACTACATCTTACAGGGAATATTCTCAAAGTCTTTAACTCAATTTCACACACAAAACTGTTATCTCTGATTTAAGGTTCACCCTTTGATTCCCACACCCTATCCACCACCAGCAAAAATTTAACCATTTGACTCCTTTACCCTATCTACCAGCTTCCTACAACAAGCTGCTGGATAGGGTGATGGAGTCAACGTGTTGAATTTCTGCTTTGCTGTCATAATTGACAAAGCATGATGCTAGTGGACAGGCTGATGGAATCAAATGGTTAATGACCAATATGCACAAATCGTATATTTATAATCATTTTTACAAAAGACCTTCAGATGTTTTTCTCATTCCCACTTATCTGAGTACATCCAGAGTAAAATAAAACTGCACCAAGATACAGTCCAATTCACCAAAGTACAAATAAAGATGTGATTATGGAATACAAAAACATAATGATATTAAAAAAATTCTTTAGCATGAACCGTGAAGATGTTTTTTTCCCTGAGATAATTCATGATTATGGATTACAAAAGCATAATGAAAATACGTTATATACAGAAATAACATAATATACAGATGTATGAATAGCAAACCATACCCAGCATTAACCCTTTACAAATTAGTTTACAATAGTATACATATAGACAGGTAGACAGATAGATAGATAGATAGATAGATAGATAGATAGATAGATAGATACATAGATAGATGATAGATGATGGATGGATGGATGGATTGATGGATGGATGGATGGATGGATGGATGGATGGAAGATGATGGATGGATGGATGGATGGATGAACGATGGATGGATGGATATAGATAGATAAAATATAATAGAAGATGGGAATGGATTAGATAGATAGATAGATTAGATAGATAGATAAATAGATAGATAGATAGACAGATGATAGATAGATAGCTGGACATAATAATAGGGCCTAGATAGATAGATATATAGATAGATAGATAGATAGATAGATAGATAGATAGATAGATAGATAGATAGATAGATCAACAGCAAACTGTACCCAGCACCTACCCATTACAAATTAAATCTATCCAAACCTCACCTTCACATGCTAAAGCCAAACAAAGCTCTAAACCGCATTTGTCTGTCATATGTGTCAGTGATATTTATTAATCCTTTCACGCCCTCACTTTACCCAACAGCGTCAAAACTATATAAGGTAATGGAGTGAAAGGGTTAAGTTTTTGCTTTGCTGTACTGGCAAGTAATGCAGGAAGCTGTTGGATAGGGTGAGGGAGTCAAAGGGTTCATGCAAAGTTAACGTTTAATGGCAATCACCACATACTAACGTCAACACAGTTCAGAAAACTAACTGTACAATTTCTTTAGTTAAAGAAGGGAAGGTTAACCCTTTGACTCCTGCACCCTATCCACCAGCATCATGCATTGCCAACCATGCTAGCAAAGCAAAAACTGAATCCTTTGATTCTCTCACCCTATCTACCAGCTTCCTGCAGGAAGCTGGTGGATAGGGTGAGGGAATCATAGGGTTAAGTTTTTGCAGTTGGTGGATAAGGTGCGAGAGTCAAAAGGTTAATCATGGCTAAAACATCTACTGTTTGTGTTAGTATATTACTTAATGAGAATCATCAGTATTAGTAAAAAAAAAATTAATATTGTCAAAATCGTCGATATTATCATACCACATCTTGAACATTAGTATCAAATCAAAATCTTTTGTTAGCACAAATCTAATGTATCATTTACCGAGGACTTACCAAATAAAAATAAACAACGAACCAAGCATATCTAATAAAGAAAAATGACTATATATCAAATAATGATTCTTAAAAGTATGGTAGTTGATGGATGAAAAATGCATGCCGTATACCATCATTTTAGGCAGGGATATAGTTCTTACCTCATCAAATACACACTGAAAACTGTTGATTTTCAAATGATTTCCTTCATCATACAACACTACGTATACAAAAAAGCAAGAATATCCTCAACCCTACTGGGTAACACATTCATAATATCAGTAACCAGGTCAGAAAGGTCATCAACACATTTAAACTCATGCAAATTGGTCACTTACATTGGTATCAGATACCTGGAAAGAAAGCCAACAAATTCTAAAAGTAAGACAAAGATCCAAGAACACTCTAAGCAGCTAAAAAAATAAAGAATTGAAAAAAAAATAATAAGACTATTGCATAATAACCCTGAGATCACACAGAAGTGAGGTGATAGATATCTCAATGTTTCTTTTTTCGCTCTCTCTCTTTTTTTTATTAATTATTTAAGAAAGTATTTATTTCCTAAAATGTTATGTAACTGATTAAACCAAACACTCAGAATAGTCTTATAATAAGTTATATCAACTATTCATTCTTAGTGCATATATTGATTCTTCAAGCTAACAAACAGAAACTTGTCCACAGACATGACAAGAAAGATCCATGACAGAATGCAGACAATAGGACATCATACTGGTTGAAAGCCTTGGTCAGATCGTCACTGACTTAATCTTTCACCAGACTCCGCTTGCTTCAAGACTCTGCTGCCCTCCCAATTCGCTGTCTTGACAACCGTCTCCTCACGGCCAGCTGTTGCCACACGCAGGTCTGGCTTCAAGCATCGTCACACAAGCTTGGCACAAATATCTGAATAGCTGATGTAGTTCAAACCAACTTGTCTCCGGAAGGTCGACATGATTTTGAGGATGTGGTTTTTCTAGTGACTGGTGAGAGTTGTTTCAGACGAAATGCGAGTCCAAGAGAGGACACCTTCAGCAAAACGACCTCAATGTTTCTCAGTGCCAGCATTATGAAGATGGTGCTCATTTCTTCTCCTTCACTGCCTTATCTTCCCAACCCAAGAGCATTCTGAATGGTTAAAAAATCAAAAGGAAAGACTGTCCCATAACACTGAGGTCATGAGGAGTGAGGTGGTTAGACAGAGACCTGAACTTTTCTTGACGCCAGCATTATGAGGGCAGTGTTCATCTCCTCTGCCTCAGTGCTTTATCTTCCCTAACCCTGAGAAGTATCAAGCACCCATTCACAGTTGGATGGACTGGAGGTTGCAAGCATACACAAAGTTCTTTGGGGGCAACTCGCACCCACACACTCATAATGGCACATCCAAGGGCGGGAGTTCTACCCTCTATGCCAACAATGCCTCATTATGAACACACATATTTAGACATACTGCTTTAAAGTTGAAAACTCAATAACGACACATATCAAAAATGCATGCGCTGTACTCCTTTTGACACACCATACTTTAGTGTACCTGCGACCATGAATATAACATAATCTTGTAGAAGAATATCAAGTCCTGAGTCTTTGGTCAGGCGAACACTTACCCCATTTTGGTGAAATGAAAACAACAGCAAATAACTACAACTGAATACAAATATCAGTGAACACTGAAACACCTGTGTGATCTTGCTGAGACAAGACTACTGGACTGTATAAAGACAACAATGAAAACCAAAAAAACGTCAAGTCCATTATTACATACAGACTGACCACTCTGAACAAGCGAAACATACCCGTAATTGTCTAACAACATAAAGACTGAACGCTTTGAACAAGCCAAATATGTCCATTATTGTCCAAAACATAAAGACTAAACGCTTTGAACAAGCCAAACATATCATTACTGTCTATAAACATAAAGACTAGCCAAACATATCATTACTGTCTATAAACATAAAGACTAAACACTTTAAACAAGCCAAACATGTCCATTATTGTCCAAAACATAAAGACTGAACACTCCAAAACATTCACCATGCGACACCGATCACAGCCCACAGCTACACCATCTGAGCACCACTGCAGCACTGAAAACAGTCTGTGAGAACTCACCTCATTGTAGAAAAAATGGATGGTGTGTTTGTTCAGTTTTAGCGACAGGGTCTTCAGGAATGATATATAGTACGCCATCACCTGGAAAAAAACAACAGAAGTCCTACAGCACATAATTTATTCATGAATATTTAAGACAAAAAGAAGAGCTAGACAAAACTTGTTGCACTCACTGAATGTCAAAGTTTAACTCTGAATGGAAAATGTAAGTCACAAAAAGTGATTACCGTATTTCAGCAGGCCTCAGTAGCTAGTTGGTTTGTGCGTCGGATTCACATGCTAATCATTGTGGGTTCGAATCCCGGGGTGCGCTACATTAAAACTGGCCTTCTCACTGTCCCATTTACCAGTGTTGTTGTTCTGGTGGTGTCAGTGCAGGATTAGATAAGTCCCCCTTACCCCACTTCCCTGGGATGGTTATCCCAGTCGGCCATATCACCAGAAGTGGGTGTCGACGTAAAAACTGAACCAAATCAAGCAATCAATTGCCGTACTTTACTATAGCATCAGATAAAGGTTAAAAAGAAAAGCTGTCTCATAATCCTGAGGTCACAGGGGAGTGAGGTGGTGGAGACCTCAACTTTTCTCAGGGCCAGCATCATGAGGGGGGTGACATTCTCCTTTCCCTTCTGCTTTATCTTCCCCAACTTTAACCCTTACGGCGCCGATGCTGCATTTTTGTGACCGCCTGGCCACCGCCGATGTCACTTTTTTGCGACGACTACATGTTACGTTACTCTTGTGGCAATCAATCTTTCATTTGGGAGAGAAAAGAGGTCATACTTTGCACATGGCATGAGGATTCCCATAACTTTTCAGCAAGAGAATCAGCTGAAAAAAACAGGGAAGTTATAAGCACATAAAGGCAGTGACTGTTGCTGAAGCTGCAGAAAACAACGCGTGCTAGGAGTTTCTGCATTCCAGAATGTCTGACGCTGAAAGGGTTGAACAAAAAAGTCTGGTAACCATTCACAAATGGGAAGACTGGAGGCCGCGTACAGGAGGTCACAATGACATATAAAGTTCCAATGGCTCGATTCATACTAATGTAAACTCATGCAGGTAGATTGGAAGGCATCAAGTCTGCATCAACCAGGCCTCAAAACAGCATCAGATATAGACAGACAAATAAACACACAAATAAACAGACAGACTAACAGGGAGGCTCACAGACGGTATTAAATAATAAAAAAGTAAGCAAACAGTAACAAGAAGAATCAGTTTCAAAATGGCTGTCTTCATGAGCCAGTGAACGTCTCGACACACACAATCGTTTGTTTGTAAGAAGACAGCACAGAATTCATTTCAGAAAAAAAAACACAACATGCAAATTACTTTAGTCAACTTACCTCTTCATCTGAGAAATCAAACTTGTGAACGATGATGGAGTTGATGTGGTTGTTGGAGAGCAGATAATCTGTAAAAATATGAGTAGAAAATCTTTTTCAAAGGCATTTTAAAAGAAACAGCATATCAGTAAATATTTATATCCTGTCTTACCCCCTTTATATCAAAATGAATGATTCAACATTGTATAATAAAACTAGTAAAAACCAGAAAAGTGAGAATCCCCCATGAGCCTAGTAATACTAGCCCATTGCTTATTCCCTATTTAACCCTTTCACTCCCGCATCCTCTCCATCAACTGCAAAAACTTAACCCACCAACTTCAAAAACTTAACCCTTTGATTCCCTCACCCTATCCACCAGCTTCCTGCTAGAATGGTTGGCAATACAGGATGCTGGTGGATAAGGCGCGGCAGTCAAAGGGTTAAAGTATCATCCAAATCTGATAAAGATTCAAGCACAAACTACGAGTAAGTACTTGTAGACATATTCCACATGAAGGCATAATTTTACCAGGTTTTGTTTTTTGTTTGTTTGTTTGCTGTTGTTGTTTTTTGTCCTTCTCTGTTTTGCCATCTTTCATTTTGCCATCTTCCATGCATCTTTGGTCTGACTGCAGTCATGATGCTCATTTGATGGCTGCTCACACAGACTTTCTATCTGATATTGTAATTACTCTTCTATGTATGTACTGTCACTTATAACTAATGATCATGTGACGTTGTGTAATTATTTATAACATTGTATATGTTACGGTTTATATGGGTTTTTTTTAATGAAATGTTTATATTATATGTGGATAGTAGCAAGCCACTCAAGAATCGGCCCGCACAGCCACAGCAGAAAGTGAACGTCATGACCACAACGCCTCCTGGTGCAGACTATCATCTCCTGAGATGTAAAGAGGCCGACGAGTAGCAAGAAAAGACATGCAACATTTATAGGACATTTTCTGAGACAAACAGAAATTTGAACACATAGTCACAACAGGAAAGCTAGAAGGAAAAAGGCCAACAGGTAGACCCAGGAAAAAATTGTAAAAGTTTTGCAGAGTGGATGGGGATGGAAGGGTGGGAGATGCACTCACAGTAAAAAAAGATAAATTCATATGGAGGGCCATGATCGCTAACACCATACTGCATGACACATGCTGATGATGAAGAGGAGGAGCAAGACCTAGCTGTGTAGGACAGGTCCAGTGAGACCTGATGCGTACAAGTTCTGAAGTTTGACTGTGACCACAAAGTTGAATCTAATCCATTTTACGGATGCACCATTGAGGGTGTTGCTCAAATTTCTTAACCGATACTGCATGCGTTAGTATCTGTCCAACCTGGTTGATGCTTGGTTAACACTTTAACTCCCTCACTCTGTCCACCAGCATCCTGCATTGTTAACCATGCTAGCAAAGCAATTACTTAATCCCTTTGACTCCCTCACCCTATCCACCAGCTTCATACAGGAAGTTAGTGGATAGGGTCAGGGAGTCAAAGGGGTTAAGTTTCTGCAGTTGATGGACAGGGTGCTGAAGTCAAAGCGTCATACCATGAAAGCAAGCGTAGAGTACAGCCCTGTCGCACAGTCCCAGTCTGAAGTGGAACACCATAGCATTATCTCTACCATCCTCATTCTCATCACCATAGCATTGTAAAAAAACTGTGCCAGATTCTAAGGTCCTTCATGCCATTTTCAGTTTCAGTGCATTTGGAGACATGTTAAAAAACCAAAATGGGTAGCAAATGGGTGGAGGTAGTGGAACAGAAGAGAAGCAGTAAAATAAAACCTTTTCTTTATATCAAAAATGGAGACTACAGACATTTAAAAACGAAAAAAATCTCACATAGTGAAGTTTCATTGCGGATATTTTCAAAGAGGATGTTGAGGGTCTGCAGCAGCTGCACGCAGATGTAGCGTCCACATCTCTGTTGTAGATAACGCAGGAAGAACGACAGCATGTTCTTCTCCAGGAAGAAGCTGCAGCACAAGACAGAAAACACAATGAAAATATGTAGCATAAACTATGTAACACAATGGACATTTTTTCCCTAAAAATACTGCCAGAATTAAGAGCGGGAATGCAAATGAAAGAACGAAACACAGGCACAGGGAGAACCTATGCCAATAAGAGACTTGATCAGTATTGTTGCAATGTCAGAAGCATAGTCGAGGAAACACAGGCACAGGCAGGGCAAACCTATATGGGCATGATCAGTGTTCTTGCAATGTTAGAAGCACAGTCGAGGAAACACAGGCACAGGCAGGGCAAACCTACATGGGCATGATCAGTATTCTTGCAATGTTGGAAGCACAGTTGTCACTTTCACAACATGGAATCAGCTTATTACTGGAGAGTATTAGTACTCAAGAGTTATGGGAAAGTATCAGTATGCGGCATGTAACTTTTCCCCCCAAAAATAGAGAAAGTCTTTCTTACCATATTTACACATATCATTTGATATCATATATGTGACTGGTTCTTGCAAACGGGGTCACAAGTCGCAACGTGTGAACTGAGATACGGGCCTGAAAAGGTGGTGAGGGTCGATCTGGGTGATTTGAGATTTTTGTTCCTACACATTGTCTGACCATTAATCTATCAATTATGGCAAAGATTAAAGTGAAATTTGGGCTGAAAGAGTGTTAAAATAACATTTTAAAGTGATAACCCATCGAGAATGTGCAGATTTTTTCCGTGAAAATGCGTGTGTTTGAGCTTTAATTTAGGCCATGAAACCGTACAGGGCCTCAGCATATCGCATACCGTTGGAATCAGCTCGTGAAATAGTTAGTATGTAGTGCAGAACCACTTTATCTATCACTTCACTAAGTTTGATGAAGATAGAATACTGGTTGCTAAGGAAAAAGCAGAGAATTTTGTTGTCCTTCTTTAACTCTGCTTTTCTCAAAATGGCCGTCCCATCACCCACTCCCTTTGAATTACTGTAACTCGCTCAATTTTCCAGTTAGACAGTTGAATTATACATCATTGGAAAGAGCATTTTTTCTGCTTTCCGGTGATATAAATATCTCTATACCCCCCAAAATTAAGTTGTGACCCCATTCGTGAGAACAGGTCACATATGTTTCATTTTCCTTCCTTTTCATTTCATAATTCATTCGTTAAGTTTGTTCCTGCTGTTCTAATTAACTGTTTTATGGTGTCATCATGACCAGTCAGTAGTTATCACAGCTTGCTGTTTTCCAATTTTGTTTGACCTGACACTATGCAGTTCATCCATCTGTTTCTTGCTTGAGTCTGGTGAACAGTTCAGATTAACTGTCAGACTGTCAGCTGTCATTAACCCTTTCACTCCCTAACCCTTTTCACAGAAAGCTTGTGGATACCAGAACAGGTATGGCTTTCCCTTCTTTTTTTTCTTCTTTTTTTTATCTTAATACAGATCTGTTACCCCTCTCACCCTCTCCTAACAGACCAAGCCCAACAAAAAAATGACAAGTTTATATCATAAACAGCTGCAATAAAACCCAACTGACATTTTCATACACACGCACATACGCACACACGCATGCACACATGCACTCACTCACTCACACACACACACACACACATGCACTGATAATCTCTCTCTCTCTCTCTTCTCTCTCACTAGAGAGAGAGAGAGAGAGAGAGAAGATATATATAAATATATAGATATACATAGATATATATAGATATATATAGATATATATAGATATATAGATAGATAGATAGATAGATAGATAGATAGATAGATAGATAGATAGATAGATAGATAAATAGATAGATAAATAGATAGATAGATAGATAGATATAAAATTTAATCAAAGAACAAATAAGATAGATAGATAGATAGACAGATATGTAAATATAGATATACACATTATATATGTATAATTTTATATATATAAATATATATATATATATATATATATATATATATATATAAATATATATATATATAAAATATATATATATATATATATATGTATATATATATATAAATATATAAATATATATATATATATATATATATATATATATATATATATATATATATGTATATATACACACACACTATATATACAATCTCTCTCTCTCTCTCTGGGCCCCTCTCTCTGATTGTTTTTAGTGCATACTGCTATACTGCTATAATATTCTTTTGTTCAAAATGCCCTGAGCTGGCATCTTGTTGCTTTCAAATTGACCAAACACTAGTAGCCTAATGCACTCCTTACTAATGATAAATAAACACTAAGCAATCAATCAGTTAATCTCTCTCGCTGTCTCACACACACACACACACACACACACACAGAACGTGAGATAAACAACATACTGTACCTGCACACACTGTAACAGATGTCACGACACAACTAGAATTGATCTATTCCCAACCTCCCCCCCCCCCCCCCCCCACCTCCATTACTCTTTGAACAAGCAGACAGGGGAAATAAACTACTGATTATACATAAAATTGTGATGACAATGACGTTACACACGGACATATCCTGATGCACAGTGCTGACTATACAAAATTGTGATGACAGTGATGTAATATTCGTACATGTCCTGATGCAACCTGCCGACTAGACAACATTGTGGTGACAATGATACATGTCCTGATGCAACCTGCTGACTAGACAACATTGTGATGACAGTGATACATGTCCTGATACAACCTGCTGACTAGACAACATTGTGATGACAATGATACATGTCCTGATGCAACCTGCTGACTAGACAACATTGTGATGACAGTGATACATGTCCTGATACAACCTGTGTGTACAACATTGTGATGACAGTGATACATGTCCTGATGCAATCTGCTGACTAGACAACATTGTGATGACAGTGATACATGTCCTGATGCAACCTGCTGACTAGACAACATTGTGATGACAATGATACATGTCCTGATCCAACCTGTGTGTACAACATTGTGATGACAGTGATACATGTCCTGATACAACCTGCTGACTAGACAACATTGTGATAACAATGATACATGTCCTGATAACACACTGTCGTGATACATCCTTGTGATGCGTAGAACATGTCTGATGACAATCTGCTGATCACTAGACAACATTGTGATGACAGTGATACATGTCCTGATGCAATCTGCTGACTAGACAACATTGTGATGACAAGTGATACATGTCCTGATGCAATCTGCTGACTAGACAACATTGTGATGACATGATACATGTCCTGATGCAATCTGCTGACTAGACAACATTGTGATAACAGTGATACATGTCCTGATACAACTGCTGACTAGACAACATTGTGATGACAATGATACATGTCCTGATGCAATCTGCTGACTAGACAACATTGTGATGACAATGATACATGTCCTGATACAACCTGTGATAGACAACATTGTGATGACAATGATACATGTCCTGATACAACCTGTGTGTACAACATTGTGATGACAATGATACATGTCCTGATACAACCTGTGTACAACATTGTGATGACAATGATACATGTCCTGATACAACCTGTCTGTACAACATTGTGATGACAATGATACATGTCCTGATACAACCTGTCTGTACAACATTGTGATGACAGTGATACATGTCCTGATACAACCTGTCTGTACAACATTGTGATGACAGTGATACATGTCCTGATACAATCCTGTTGTACAACATTGTGATGACAATGATACATGTCCTGTGATACAAACCTGTCTGTACAACATTGTGATGACAATGATACATGTCCTGATACAACCTGTACAACATTGTGATGACAGTGATACATGTCCTGATACAATCTGTCTGTACAACATTGTGATGACAGTGATACATGTCCTGATACAACCTGTCTGTACAACATTGTGATGACAGTGATACATGTCCTGATACAACCTGTCTGTACAACATTGTGATGACAATGATACATGTCCTGATACAACCTGTCTGTACAACATTGTGATGACAGTGATACATGTCCTGATACAACCTGTGTACATGTTGTATGTAACAACTTTGTGATGACAATGATACATGTCCTGATACAACCTGTCTGTACAACATTTGGATGACAATGATACATGTCCTGATACAACCTGTTGTACAACATTGTGATGACAGTGATACATGTCCTATACAACCTGTCTGTACAACATTGTGATGACATGATACATGTCCTGATACAACCTGTGTGTACAACATTGTGATGACAATGATACATGTCCTGATACAACCTGTCTGTACAACATTGTGATGACAGTGATACATGTCCTGATACAACCTGTCTGTACAACATTGTGATGACATGATACATGTCCTGATACAACCTGTCTGTACAACATTGTGATGACATGATACATGTCCTGATACAACCTGTGTGTACAACATTGTGATGACAATGATACATGTCCTGATAAACCTGTCTGTACAACATTGTGATGACAGTGATACATGTCCTGATACAACCTGTCTGTACAACATTGTGATAACAGTGATACATGTCATGATACAACCTGTCTGTACAACATTGTGATGACAGTGATACATGTCCTGATACAACCTGTCTGTACAACATTGTGATGACAGTGATACATGTCCTGATACAACCTGTCTGTACAACATTGTGATGACAATGATACATGTCCTGATACAACCTGTCTGTACAACATTGTGATGACAGTGATACATGTCCTGATACAACCTGTGTGTACAACATTTGTGAAGACAGTGATACATGTCCTGATACAACCTGTCTGTTACAACATTGTGATGACAGTGATACATGTCCTGATACACACCTGTCTGTACAACATTGTGATGACAGTGATACATGTCCTGATACAACCTGTCTGTACAACATTGTGATGACAATGATACATGTCCTGATACAACCTGTCTGTACAACATTGTGATGACATGATACATGTCCTGATACAACCTGTCGTGCAAACATCTTCATGTGACAACCCGACATGATGATATACATGTCCTGATACAACCTGTCTGTACAACATTGTGATGACAGTGATACATGTCCTGATACAACCTGTCTGTACAACATTGTGATGACATGATACATGTCCTGATACAACCTGTGTGTACAACATTGTGATGACAGTGATACATGTCCTGATACAACCTGTCTGTACAACATTGTGATGACAGTGATACATGTCCTGATACAACTGTCTGTACAACATTTGTGATGACATGATACATGTCCTGATACAAACCTGTCTGTACAACATTGTGATGACAGTGATACATGTCCTGATACAACCTGTCTGTACAACATTGTGATGACAGTGATACATGTCCTGATACAACCTGTCTGTACAACATTGTGATGACATGATACATGTCCTGATACAACCTGTCTGTACAACATTGTGATGACAGTGATACATGTCCTGATACAACCTGTCTGTACAACATTGTGATGACATGATACATGTCCTGATACAACCTGTCTGTACAACATTGTGATGACAGTGATACATGTCCTGATACAACCTGTCTGTACAACATTGTGATGACAATGATACATGTCCTGATACAACCTGTCTGTACAACATTGTGATGACAATGATACATGTCCTGATACAACCTGTCTGTACAACATTGTGATGACAATGATACATGTCCTGATACAACCTGTCTGTACAACATTGTGATGACAATGATACATGTCCTGATACAACCTGTCTGTACAACATTGTGATGACAATGATACATGTCCTGATACAACGTCGACAACCTGTGATGACATGTACATTAAAAATGTGATGTACATGTGATGACATGATACTGTCCTGATACAACCTGTCTGTACAACATTGTGATGACAATGATACATGTCCTGATTCAACCTGTTTGTACAACATTGTGATGACAATGATACATGTCCTGATACAACCTGTGTGTACAACATTGTGATGACAATGATACATGTCCTGATACAACCTGTCTGTACAACATTGTGATGACAGTGATACATGTCCTGATACAACCTGTCTGTACTACATTGTGATGACAGTGATACATGTCCTGATACAACCTGTCTGTACTACATTGTGATGACAGTGATACATGTCCTGATACAACCTGTCTGTACAACATTGTGATGACAGTGATACATGTCCTGATACAACCTGTGTGTACAACATTGTGATGACTTTGATACATGTCCTGATACAACCTGTCTGTACAACATTGTGATGACAGTGATACATGTCCTGATACAACCTGTCTGTACAACATTGTGATGACAGTGATACATGTCCTGATACAACCTGTCTGTACTACATTGTGATGACAGTGATACATGTCCTGATACAACCTGTCTGTACTACATTGTGATGACAGTGATACATGTCCTGATACAACCTGTCTGTACAACATTGTGATGACAGTGATACATGTCCTGATACAACCTGTGTGTACAACATTGTGATGACTTTGATACATGTCCTGATACAATGATACATGTCCTGATTCAATGATACATGTCCTGATACAACCCATTGTCTGTACAATATTGTGATGACAGTGATGTAACATACATACTTGTCTTAAAAAGAACTGTAACATCTGTGCTGGCAAACTGTTAACAGTGACACAATCACAAATAGTAATAACCTGAAAAAGTCACAATGACCAGGTTGTGCTGGAGGCCTGGAAAGGTGATCAGGGGTCATGTGGTGCTAACTGGAAGTTTTGCAGGTTAAGCTGCATAGCTGTCTGTTCCATCTTTTATCATTAATTCTTTTTTCAAAAAATAGGTCTTGATGTTCAGTAAGACAATTTCAGCATTTAGTCTGCTGTTTTCCTACAATTGTACAAGTTTGACTGCTAAAAATAAACCAACAAAGCGTACGAAAGTTGACTGAATGCGTGAAGATTGCACACTGAATTGTCTTTTATCCCGCTACAAAATCTTCGCAAGTTTCAATGAGATTTACACCTGCTGTTAAAGATTCGGTGTGACGCGTTTTCACCAAATGGCCGATATTACATGTACTGTTTAGTGTTTAAAGACCTTAAAATGCCTTAACGACATATCAATCAATCAATGACAATTTTCACAGTCATCATCATGTGCCCTGACACACGGTGTTGGCGATTATGGCCCTCCATATGCAGGGCTCCCACTGAGGAAAAGCAAAACTCCCTAAAAATCGGGGGAGGGAACTTGCTCACCTGGGAAATTTTGAAAATTTACATTTAAAATGGCGCAATCTGACACATATCTGAGCTTAGTTTATAGTTTGTTATAGGTTTTTTTCGCGGAATTTTTTTTTTTTTTGCGGATTCTCACTCTCGGTTTTTGCAGAAATCCACGAATTCGTGGAAAAGTGGGAGCCCTGCATATGTATCTATCCCTTGTCACTGCAAGTACATCTTCCAACCTCTCTGTCCTCAGCCACCCTGTAAGTCCGTCCAATACTTTCTCCCTGGGTCTACCTGATGTTCTCTTTCCCTCCAGCTTTCCTGTTGTGACCAGGTGCTCTAATTCCCCTTTATGAATAAAATAAATGTTGCTTTTCTTTTCCTAATCTTTTTTATCAATGATCTTCTTGTGTCTACCTCCATCAAGATAATTTTCACTGCAGAAAAGAAAATATGTATAATAATAATAAACTGTAGAGTCAATAATTTGAATAAAGCTACAATTTTTAAAAATGTGCAAAATACAACCTATCAGTGAGTCTGAGAAAATGGTTCACAAATATTGTACTACTAGGTATCCATAAGATTCAGTGCTCTACAGAAACACAGTGTTGGATAAATCAGATGTCTATCTTAAGCAATGTCTGCAGTGGCAATAAAATATTTCGTGGCACTTGATGTACCACTGATTTCGGCAAACAGTTAATGTGGGGAAATTGTATTTTATGATACTGTAAGTATTATTCTTTATTCATCTATATATTTATCTATATTTTCAGTCTTTTTTTGTTTGTTTGTTTGATTGTTTAATTTTTGGTCACAATGGATTTACAATGAGAAATTCAGGTGGCTCTCCTCGGGGAGAGTACATTGCCGCAATGAAGTGCCACCCTTTCCCCCCTTTTTTTGCATTCAAATGTATTCTTGTTTATCTAAGAAAGTGCCTTTTTCGATAAAATTTACCAAAGACTTGTAATTCCTTTGTTGTTGTGGGATATAATTTACCATACACTGAGTATATGCTGTACACAAGACCAACGAAAGACCAACGTCTCAACCAGCACTTCAGAGCTAGTGGACGAAGACCAAAAATCCCTGTCCAAAAATAAAATGAAACAAAACAAACTGAGATAAACTGCATGGCAGTGTTATTATATCTAAGAAAAACTGCATGGCAGTGTTATTATGTCTAAGATAAACTGCATGGCAGTGTTATTATGTCTAAGATAAACTGCATGGCAGTGTTATAAATAAATAATGTCATAAAATAAACTGCATGGCAGTGTTATGTCATAAGATAAACTGCATGGCAGTGTTATGTCACAAGATAAACTGCATGGCAGTGTTATGTCATACGATAAACTGCATGGCACTGTTATAACATTACAAGATAAACTGCATGGCAATGTTATGTCACAAGATAAACTGCATGGCAGTGTTATGTCATAAGATAAACTGCATGGCATTGTTATGTCATAAGATAAACTGCATGGCAGTGTTATGTCACAAGATAAAATGAATGGCAGTGTTATGTCATAAGATAAACTGCATGGCAGTGTTATGTCACAAGATAAAATGCATGGCAGTGTTATAACATCATAAGATAAACTGCATGGCAGTGTTATAACATCATAAGATAAAATGCATGGCAGTGTTATAACATCATAAGATAAAATGCATGGCAGTGTTATAATGTCATAAACTTAATTGCTTGGCAGTGTTATAACATCATAAGATAAACTGCATGGCAGTGTTATAATGTCATAAGATAAACTGCATGGCAGTGTTATAATGTCATAAGATAAACTGCATGGCAGTGTGATAATGTCATTAGATAAATTGCATGACAGTGTGATAATGTCATAAGATAAACTGCATGGCAGTGTTATAATGTCATAAGATAAACTTAATTGCTTGGCAGTGTTATAATGTCATAAGATAAACTGCATGACAGTGTTATAATGTCATTAGATAAACTGCATGACAGTGTGATAATGTCATAAGATAAACTGCATGGCAGTGTGATAATGTCATAAGATAAACTTAATTGCATGACAGTGTGATAATGTCATAAGATAAACTTAATTGTTTGGCAGTGTTATAATGTCATAAGATAAACTTAATTGCTTGGCAGTTATAATGTCATAAGACAAACTTAATTGCTTGGCAGTTATAATGTCATAAGACAAACTTAATTGCTTGGCAGTTATAATGTCATAAGATAAACTTAATTGTTTGGCAGTTATAATGTCATAAGATAAACTTAATTGCTTGGCAGTGTTATAATGTCATAAGATAAACTTAATTGCTTGGCAGTGTTATAATGTCATAAGACAAACTTAATTGCTTGGCAGTTATAATGTCATAAGATAAACTGCATGACAGTGTTATAATGTCATAAGATAAACTTAATTGCTTGACAGTGTTATAATGTCATAAGATAAACTTAATTGCTTGGCAGTGTTATAATGTCATAAGATAAACTTAATTGCATGACAGTGTTATGTCATAAGATAAACTGAATTGCTTGGCAGTGTTATAATGTCATAAGATAAACTTAATTGCTTGGCAGTGTTATAATCAATGTCATAAGATAAACTTAATTGCATGACAGTGTTATAATGTCATAAGATAAACTTAATTGCTTGGCAGTGTTATAATGTCATAAGATAAACTTAATTGCTTGGCAGTGTTATAATGTCATAAGACAAACTTAATTGCTTGGCAGTGTTATAATGTCATGTCATCACTTACTCAAACACGCTGCTGTCATTTTGATCACCCCAGATGAGAATTTCAGAGATGGACCTCAGTGTCTCCACAAGCAGGCTGCGGTTCTGTTCAGTCACCTGCTGGTTCTTACACAACAGGTTATACAGGTATCTGAAACAGGTGATAATGAACAAGTCACTGAGCAGGTATCTGAAAATGAAATAAAATCAAAACAAAATAGAAATTGTCAATACAAACAGTGACCCTCGGTGGCTGTCATAACTGGGCTTTTTTGGTTTATCATGTCCCATGCATCCTCCTTTATCCACTACCATAAGTATTAATACCAACCGATGATGGATAACTGATGAGTTTCTTGAATTTTTATTCACAGTTGCTTGGTTCAGTGTTCACAATCATCATCACTCAAGTTATCCCGGAGTCTGCTCTTTCCTTTTCTAGCAGGGATATTACCATATCATGCTGGAAAGTCCATTATTTTGTCAATTTCAATTGGCTGCTTGATTGCATAGTTCTAGGAATTTTCTCCTCACAAAAAAGGACAATCGCAATTCCCAGCAAGAAAGCCAGGCTTAGTGCCAGTAAAAAAGCCAAACCTACAACATTCTAGAAGTGCACAAATGATTTTTGGTTTAATAAATGATGATGATAAAGTGATACAGAGATTGAAACTGATGGCCATTTGTGGGAAGGGTGTTCCATTGTTCACAGGGGCTCAAGTTGGTGAATGCACATATTACACTAACGCAAGCTTACAAACAAATCAATGAAACATAAACAGCATTATCTCACAAAACCATAATTATCATACCAGTACAATACTGACAAAAGGATCAATGCTAGTAATAATCTTGTTGGAAGAGGTAAGTTTTTACAGCCCTTTATACCAATACTAGTATCACTGGAAGAGGAAAGTTTTTACATCCCTTAATACCAGTAACAGTATTACTGGAAGAGATAAGTTTTCAGAATTCTCTTAATAAAGGACAAAGACTGCAAGCGACAAACATCTGTTATGATTTGATGGGAAGAGAAAGATAGAGAATGAGACCTATGATAAGTATAAATTTATGAAACATTAAAGCTATGCTGACATCACCAGACTGGCACATGCAGCCGATTTAAAGTGGGCAGTGAACGGGCCATATATTTTTTTTCTTTTTTTAACAGCAACAGCAGTGGTAGATACATGACTGCTAACAAAGCAAAAAGATTGTGAGTGTGATGTCAAATACTGAGTGTTTCATAACAAATGACTGACAGTTTTAGTGTGGACGTAACTCATTAGATATGGCTTTCATAATTTTCTGTGCAAAGTTTGAATACATCTAACTTAAAGGACACACAATGATTTCACAATCATAATAATCATCATAATGATACTGGTAATAATAAACATTTCATTTATAACATATAACCTGTAAACATATGATTAAGGTGTTCCGAAAATTCCCTCAAGCCAGCTTAGATGTCAAAATGATTATCTACAAACACTGTCCACAAAGACGATACACTATCTGAACTATCACTCTTAACCCTTTGACTACTGTATCCTATCCACCAACTGCAAAAACTTAACCCTTTGCTTCCCTCACCCTATCCACCAGCTTCCTGCAGGAAGCTGGTGGATAAGATGAGGGAAACAAAGGGTTAAGTTTTTGCTTTGCTAGCATGGCTGACAATGGAAGATGCTGGCAGGCAGGGTGCGGGAGTCAGAGGGTCAAGAGAAACTAGATGCACACATACAACTCCTGGTAGTGACTATTCTCGAAGTATACAGCACAACAATTGTAGGCACAACCATGAAATTTGTCCAGTAGTTGATGACACAAAAGAATGTCCAACCTTGGTTAAACACAGTAAATGAAAATATTCCAAACTGTATGCAGAATGAGAGAGACACACAAAAACTGACATACAGATTGACAATAACTGTGACTCAAGACTGAAACTTAGATCCAGACAGGGCAAGTGAGACAGATTAAATGAAATTAAAAACTTGTCAATTCTATTTGGATATAATCTAAACTCTCTCTTACCATTCTATCTGGGGTACAACCTCCCCCCCCCCCCACCCTCCCCTTTAAACTGCTGTGGATTGATACAACGCTTGTTTTCAAAGCCAAATCTTCACCTGAGGTACTGCGTCTTAGACTTGTTCCTTCCAAAGCGTCGAACACAGCCTAGTGCATGTGAACAATTCCCAGCAATTCCCAAGAATGAAGATGATAAACTGATACATGTTCACTGCCTTTACATCTGTACATGATGATGTGGAACGCTCACACACAGTGAGTGACTGACACACTGTCGATATGTCGTGTCGCTAAATCATTCTTCGTTGTTAAACATGCTACCGATCCGCTGAACGACATGTCTACTCTGAGTACGACTGCAACAACCATCATGGTAAATAATAAGGCTGTCATCTGTATCAATACAACCCATCAGATACAAACCATACAACCTGCTATATATGTACGTAAGAGGATCGGTAAGGACAGACAAAACAGTAAGTAAACAATGGCTTCATTAAATAAATAATCAAGAAAGTCGAACCACACCATCGATCGATTTCTGCGACCTACTTTAGGTGTTCCAAGGAATGAGGATTTTTCGGTTTCCAAAGGGCTCCCGTCAACCACGTCTTCTGTTTAGAGAACATGACTTCTTTGTAGTTTGACGAAACACGTGTGTCGACGACAGTCACAATGTCACTTTGTTATTTCCGTGTGTTTTTCTCTGACTGAGGGACTGGGCGGATCACATTATTTGGTCTTCCATCTTGGGTCTGTCTGTTTGAGAGTAGTGTCCCTTACTATGACACGAATGATGTCATCGTAGTTGTCGCCCTTACACCAACTCGCATGGCCACACCTACACCTTCCCCACCACGCCTTCTGTGTGTGTGTGTGTGTGTGTGTGTGTGTGTGTGTGTGTGTGTGTGTGTGTGTGTGTGTGTGTGTGTGTGTGTGTGTGTGTGTGTGTGTGTGTGTTACTTCAAAATTTGTCAATAAACACTTTTTTGTCTTTTTTTTAATTTTTGTCTTCGTGAAATACGGAAGGAGTACAAGTTTGAAGAAAACAAGAGGTCCAAAACAAATGTGATCACCAGCGTTCAAGGATGAGGGAGTCAAAGGATTAACACAAAAATTATTACAGAAAAATCTACAGTTTGCATTTCTCAAGGTCACCGTAACCTTTTTCATAGAAACCAATCTTACTTCAGAAAAAAAAAATCAAGTTCTTGCCACACTGCATCTGCCATCTAAACATTTTTTTTTTTCTGCAAATTTCAAATTTAGAAAAAACAAAATTACAACAACCTAGATATCATACCACTAAATCAGATATCTAATGTCAACAAAGGAAAATTAACGCATAACGTGTCAGGTTCTGCCCTGTGCCCTCTTTTGTCAACAGACACCCAGCTTAACTTCAAATTCCTGTTTTGAGAATTGATTTATATAAATCAAGCCTGCGTCACTCAGCTAGCATTCTCTGGAACAACCCCCCCCCCCTACCAAATGTGCTATCTCTATACAGCACAACAGCTTTCGAAAACACTGTGTGTCTCATTTCTATTCTCTTAAAACAGTGATTGTAAATTATAAAACTTTTTTTTCTTTTTCAGTATCATCCTACTCAGGGATATTATTTCCTTTGTGCTTGCATTTTTTTCTGTCACCTTAGATGGCACAGTTTTTACAATGTCACTGATGATGATGATGATGGCAATGAAGATGATACTCATGATGCTATGGAGTTCTACCTAGGACTGCAACTGCACGACAGGGCTGTGCTCTATGTTTACTATCATAATATATCCTGGCATCAACCAGGCCCAGGAGATAAAGACACCTGTGGGTTAGGTCAGATAATTTGAACTACATCCTCAATGATAGTCCATGAAGTGGATTTATAATAATAATAATAATTAATAATAATAATTACAATATCTATATAGCGCAAAATCTTGATAAAATCAAATCTAAGCGCTGAAGCAGAAACACACGCAAGCACGCACGCACGCACGCACGCACACACACGCACGCACACACACACACACACACACACACATACACACACACACACACACACGCATGGCTATAAATGGGGAGAAAGAATAAAAGCAATAAAAGCAAGAATAAAACCAATGGAAAATTATAGAGAGCATAGCATATACAATTATATACTATAACCATGTGATTCCCTCCGAGCGGAGACAGGCTGCAGAGGGGGGGGGGGGGGGGGTTGAGTGAAGTTAGGATTTTATGCGGAGGAGAAAAGGTGAGTTTTGAGAGCGGACTTGAAGGAGACAAAAGTAGGTTGCTGACGGACTGAGAGAGGAAGTTTGTTCCAGGAGAGTGGACCAGAAACAGAGAAGGCTCGTGGACCATAGGTATTGAGCTTAGTGCGTGGAAAGCGAAAAGTCAGAGGATCGGAGGCAGATCGGAGGGTACGTGAGGGAAGATAGATCTCAAGTAGGCTTGACAGGTAATCGGGGGCTGCGTTATTGAGGCTTTTGTAGCACATGGTGTCTAGTTTGTACTGTATGCGCTTTGATACAGGGAGCCAGTGAAGTTGTGCCAGGAGAGGAGATATGTGGTCAGCTTTTTTCTTTTTGAGTACAAGGCGTGCAGCATTGTTTTGGATGCGCTGTAGGATGTGAATGGTGGAGGCAGGAAGACCAGACAGGAGTGAATTGCAATAGTCAATGCGAGACATTATGAAGGAGAGAACGACTCACTTGCGTGGTCCTTGTCTTCCCAGTGAGCCCATAGCAGGCTCAGCTTTGGACAGAAGTCGGATTTTTGAAGGGAATGATTAATGTAGTACAAATACTGTCCAATACATATACCAATACAACAATGCAGCACAAACATCATTCCTCAAAAATAACAACAAAGGGTGGAATCCAAAACAAGTGTGACTGCCCGCGTTCAAGCAAACAGGAACCAGAAAAAAACACGAAAGAAGAATATGAACGCGTATTTAATACAACAAAACAAGACAGGCGCAAATTTTCGGCCAACTGGCCTTTGTCAAGCGTAAGATTACAAACAAACAAACACCAGATACAAAAAAATTGAGAAAAAGACTGAAACTTACCTGCTGCTGTCTTCAATGTGAGAAAAGGAACAAGCTCACACACACACACACACAAAGGGTGGTTTTTTTTTTTTCATTTATCAGTATGGTGTTTGTGTACGTACAAACACACACATGAAAATACACACACATATAAACACGCACACACATGTATATATGTATGTCAAACACATACATATACTGAATTCGCGCACAGACACATACGCGCACACACACACACACACACACACACACACACACACACACACACACACACACACACACACACACCGCACGCACGCGCTACACACACATAGACACACAAACTCACACACACGCACGCACGCACACACACACACACACACACATACACACACACACACATACACACACACACACACACACACACACACACACACACAATAAATACACACACACACACACACACACACACAACACACAAATAAATACACACAAAATAAATACACACAACACACACATACACACACACACACACACACACACACACACACACACACACACACACACACACACACACACACACACACACACAAACTGCAATATGACTGGACATAGAAAAAACACAAGCATTCAAGCATGCTCTGGTGTTGCAGATATTCCCGAAAGACATGTGTTTTGAGATCACAGTTTTTTGAAAGTAAGCAGACAACTACTTTGTCTTAAAGACACTAATGACACAAAGGCTTTGGGTCTGACCATCAGGCGAGCCACAGGTTTGTTATGGGGACTGGTCAGCTCTTTTGACAGCACTGTGGACTCAAGAAATCATTCTTAAATTTCATCCCGAACTGCAACATGAAAATAAATTTGTTTGTTGCCATTCTAGCTGGGTTTATCTGCAGGCTTGAGGTTTGTGCCATGATCATTTTGGATCTTCTCCATAACCTGGCACCAGTGGCCTCAGTGGATATGGAATTCATTCTGAGTGTAGAGACGTCATTTTGAGAAAGTGTAACCGAAACTGTTACTGCTCCAATCATTGTGTAAGTGTTGAGAAAGTGTAACTGACACTGTTACTGCTCCAATCATTGTTTACGTGTTGAGAAAGTGTAACTGACACTGTTACTGCTCCAATCATTGTTTACGTGTTGAGAAAGTGTAACTGACACTGTTACTGCTCCAATCATTGTGTAAGTGTTGAGAAAGTGTAACTGAAACTGTTACTGCTCCAATCATTGTGTAAGTGTTGAGAAAGTGTAACTGACACTGTTACTGCTCCAAGCATTGTGTAAGTGTTGAGAAAATGTAACTGAAACTGTTACTGCTCCAATCATTGTGTAAGTGTTGAGAAAGTGTAACAGAAACTGTTACTGCTCCAATCATTGTGTAAGTGTTGAGAAAGTGTAACTGAAACTGTTACTGCTCCAATCATTGTGTAAGTGTTGAGAAAGTGTAACTGAAACTGTTACTGCTCCAATCATTGTGTAAGTGTTGAGAAAGTGTAACTGAAACTGTTACTGCTCCAGTCATTGTGTAAGTGTTGAGAAAGTGTAACTGAAACTGTTACTGCTCCAATCATTGTATAAGTGTTGAGAAAGTGTAACTGAAACTGTTACTGCTCCAGTCATTGTGTAAGTGTTGAGAAAGTGTAACTGAAACTGTTACTGCTCCAATCATTGTGTAAGTGTTGAGAAAGTGTAACTGACACTGTTACTGCTCCAATCATTGTGTAAGTGTTGAGAAAGTGTAACTGAAACTGTTACTGCTCCAATCATTGTGTAAGTGTTGAGAAAGTGTAACTGAAACTGTTACTGCTCCAATCATTGTGTAAGTGTTGAGAAAGTGTAACTGAAACTGTTACTGCACCAAGCATTGTGTAAGTGTTGAGAAAGTGTAACTGAAACTGTTACTGCTCCAAGCATTGTGTTAGTGTTGAGAAAGTGTAACTGAAACTATTACTGCTCCAATCATTGTGTAAGTGTTGAGAAAGTGTAACAGAAACTGTTACTGCTCCAATCATTGTGTAAGTGTTGAGAAAGTGTATCTGAAACTGTTACTGCTCCAATCATTGTGTAAGTGTTGAGAAAGTGTAACACTGAAACTGTTACTGCTCCAATCATTGTATAAGTGTTGAGAAAGTGTAACTGAAACTGTTACTGCTCCAATCATTGTGTAAGTGTTGAGAAAGTGTATCTGAAACTGTTACTGCTCCAATCATTGTGTAATTGTTGAGAAAGTGTAACACTGAAACTGTTACTGCTCCAATCATTGTATAAGTGTTGAGAAAGTGTAACTGAAACTGTTACTGCTCCAGTCATTGTGTAAGTGTTGAGAAAGTGTAACTGAAACTGTTACTGCTCCAATCATTGTATAAGTGTTGAGAAAGTGTATCTGAAACTGTTACTGCTCCAATCATTGTGTAAGTGTTGAGAAAGTGTAACTGACACTGTTACTGCTCCAATCATTGTGTAAGTGTTGAGAAAGTTTAACTGAAACTGTTACTGCTCCAGTCATTGTGTAAGTAACCGAAACTGTTACTGCTCCAAGCATTGTGTAAGTGTTGAGAAAGTGTAACTGAAACTGTTACTGCTCCAAGCATTGTGTTAGTGTTGAGAAAGTGTAACTGAAACTGTTACTGCTCCAATCATTGTGTAAATGTTGAGAAAGTGTAACTGAAACTGTTACTGCTCCAATCATTGTTTAAGTGTTGAGAAAGTGTATCTGAAACTGTTACTGCTCCAATCATTGTGTAAGTGTGGAGAAAGTGTGACTGAAACTGTTACTGCTCCAATCATTGTGTAAGTGTGGAGAAAGTGTAACTGAGACTGTTACTACTCCAATCATTGTGTAAGTGTGGAGAAAGTGTAACACTGAAACTGTTACTGCTCCAATCATTGTGTAAGTGTTGATAAAGTGTAACACTGAAACTGTTACTGCTCCAATCATTGTTTACGTGTTGAGAAAGTGTAACTGAAACTGTTACTGCTCCAATCATTGTGTAAGTGTTGAGAAAGTGTAACTGAAGCTGTTACTGCTCCAATCATTGTGTAAGTGTTGAGAAAGTGTATCTGAAACTGTTACTGCTCCAATCATTGTATAAGTGTTGAGAAAGTGTATCTGAAACTGTTACTGCTCCAATCATTGTGTAAGTGTTGAGAAAGTGTATCTGAAACTGTTACTGCTCCAATCATTGTGTAAGTGTTGAGAAAGTGTATCTGAAACTATTACTGCTCCAATCATTGTATAAGTGTTGAGAAAGTGTATCTGAAACTGTTACTGCTCCAATCATTGTATAAGTGTTGAGAAAGTGTATCTGAAACTGTTACTGCTCCAATCATTGTGTAAGTGTTGAGAAAGTGTAACTGAAACTGTTACTGCTCCAATCATTGTGTAAGTGTTGAGAAAGTTTAACTGAAACTGTTACTGCTCCAATCATTGTGTAAGTAACCGAAACTGTTACTGCTCCAATCATTGTGTAAGTGTTGAGAAAGTGTAACTGAAACTGTTACTGCTCCAATCATTGTATAAGTGTTGAGAAAGTGTAACTGAAACTGTTACTGCTCCAATCATTGTGTAAGTGTTGAGAAAGTGTAACTGAAACTGTTACTGCTCCAATCATTGTGTAAGTGTTGGGAAAGTGTAACTGAAACTGTTACTGCTCCAATCGTTGTGTTTGTGTTGAGAAAGTGTAACTGAAACTGTCACTGCTCCAATCATTGTGTTAGTGTCACTGTTTCACAAATCCCATTCCCCTCCCTGTTCAAAAACCTTACCAGCACAAAAGGGTTTTGCATAGGATCGACGAGCCTGCCAAATGACTGCAGACAGATTTGGGTGGAGCGCTTCTAGAATTGTCCTGGCGTAATGAATCCCATTTGTAAAAAAAAAAAACAAAAAAAAAACAAAAAACACTCCATCCACCTGCCACCATCTTCACGCCACCAGCAGTAGATTTAACCCTTTCTCATTCACAGTCTGCTTACCACTTTCAGCAGAAGGCAGATCGAGGGGCTGATGGAGTGAAAGGATTTCAACATGTAAAGTTGTTGTAGCTGCAGTCATTACAGGTTTGTTGCACGTGCAGACGGGAGGCACGTTTTTAATGCACGTGCGTTGAGTTCCAATGATGCTGGGGGCTCTCTTTATTCGGGGCTGTTCCGCCCAAACTAATGAATCTCTCGAGCTGACAGATTGTTTGCTGAATGGGACGGGAAGTTTGCGTATTTGCGTTTGTGTGTGTGTGTGTGTGTGTGTGTGTGTGTGTGTGTGTGTGTGTGTGTGTGTGTGTGTGTGTGTGTGTGTGTGTGTGAGTGTGTATGTGGTGTGTGTATGTATGAGAGAGAGAGGGGGGGGAGAAGAGAGAGAGGAAGAGGCAGAGAGAGACAGACAGACAGAGGCAGAGAGAGAACGGCACAGAGAGAGACAGAGACAGAGAGAGACAGACAGAGGCAGGAAGGCCAACAGACAGACAGACAGGGACAGAGAGAGTGAGTGAGTGAGTGTAAGAGAGACAGACAGACTGTGTGAATGCGCGCGCACATGTGTGTGTATGTGTGTGTGCACGTGCGCTTGCTTGCGCGTGTGTGAGTGAGAGATGGAGTGCGTGTGTATATGTACACACATCTACACTTTTGTTGTTGTTGTCAGTTTGTGCTTGTGTTAACATGTGGACATGGACATAATGCTCTTGACTGTACTGTCATGTACTCAGTATCATTTCCTTTCTCCCTCAATCTACCTCAAGCCAAGGACGTTAGAATTTTTAAAACGTCTTTGCCCCAAACCCCTTTCCAGTCTCATCATTAAGCACATTATATACAAAGTTGGTTTTTTTTTCTTGATAACTAGCATACTTCTTTTTACCTCAATCACATGCAAGTCGTGGGGCACCTGCTTTACCCTACCCCCCATCCCCCTACCCCCTTGTTTTCTGGGTTAAGTGCACTACATTCATCATCATCATCATCAGGTGCCTTGCTACA
>CM060305.1:9143208-9145708 GCA_030674185.1 Monoplex corrugatus
TTGAGACCTGGTATCATGAGTTCAATCCCATCATTCAACATTAAATAAAAACTGGCCTGTTCTTTGTCTATCTTAATTAATGTTTCCATCATGCTGGTGGCGCCAGCTTAGTGATTCATAGATCTGCCTCCCCCCTCCCCTCCCCCCCCGATTCATAGATCTGCCTCCCCCCTCCCCCCTCCCCCCCCCCGTCCCTTCCCCATTTCAGGACCTTTCCAGTTCATAGGGTTTTATGCAGGCTCAGGGGAGTCTGCCATATAATTCGTGGCAAACCTGGGTAGAACTCATATGAAGTTGTTTGAGTGTGATGAATCCCTCTTGGAAAAAAATAAGCAGCTCAAAACGCCAACCTTCAAACTCAGCAAACACTGTCAGCTCAGGAAATCTGTCTGTAACGGCGGTAACCGCCCTAATTAAAGAAAGCCTCAACGCCATTGGACCTCCACGCACGTACACAGAAAACGTGCCTCCCGTCCGCACGTGCAGACGGTTGTAATGGCTACTAAGATTGACGCACATGTTTCTTCAACCTTTTCACTGCCTCATTCTATGATATTTTAATTCGATGAGGTGAGGGAGTGAAAGGGTTAAAAACTGCTGTTTGTACAGAAATTAAAGACATGCTGATTAGTGCTGATCATGTTATCTCATTTTCCTCTGATAAAACGTGTTTGTGTTCCAATATTAGTTTAGTTTTGAAGGTCAGAATGAATGAAGTTGGTCAGGGTTAGCTGTGGGGCAGGGTGATAATGTGTGCTGGGCTGTGGATGGGATTGCAGGGAGAAAGAGAGAGAGAGAGAGACAGACAGACAGAGACAGAGACAGAGAGAGAGAGACAGAGACAGAGAGAGATGAAATTTGATAAATTTGTATTAATAAAGGTGATAGATAATAGAGAGACAGACAGACAGAGACAGACAGAGACAGAGACAGAGACAGAGACAGAGAGAGATGAAATTTGATAAATTTGTATTAATAAAGGTGATAGATAACAGAGAGAGAGAGAGACAGACAGAGACAGACAGAGACAGAGACAGAGACAGAGAGAGATGAAATTTGATAAATTTGTATTAATGATGGTGATAGGTAACAGACAGAGAGTAATATAATTTGATAAATTTGTATTAATAAGGGTGATAGATAACAGAGAGTGATAAGATTTGATAAAAGTGTATTAATGAGGATGATAGGTAACAGACAGAGTAATAAGATTTGGTGTATTTGTATTACTCAGGACGATAGATAACAGATTGTGATAAGATTTGATAAAAGTGTATTAATGAGGATGATAGGTAACAGATAGTGATAAAATTTGATACATTTGTATTAGTGAGGGTGATAGATAACAGACAGAGAGTGATAAGATTTGATACATTTGTATTAGTGAGGGTGATAGATAACAGACAGAGAGTGATAAGATTTGATACATTTGTATTAGTGAGGGTGATAGATAACAGACAGAGAGTGATAAGATTTGATACATTTGTATTAGTGAGGGTGATAGATAACACACAGAGAGTGATAAGATTTGATACATTTGTATTAGTGAGGGTGATATGTAACACAGAGAGAGTGATAAGATTTGATAAATTTGTATTAATGAGGGTGATAGATAGCAGACAGGAATGAAAAACGAGTCATACCTGTGTGCCCTCTAGCTGCGCATGCTAGAGATCCCACAGCAGTTGAAAATCGTGAAGAGCAGGGCAACGCCTGGCTGCTTTGGCATAAAACATTGAAGAGATAGGTTGATTTCCTAGGTCCCACCCCTTGAAGACCAATTAGCCTTGTTGCCTTTCTGAAGTTTTGGTAAAAAAAATATGAATATGAATATGAATTTGAATAAAGGGAACTATCGTGGTGGTCGGACCTGAGAAATCAACCTATCTCTCCAATGTTTTATACCAAGGCAGTTGGACAATGCCCTGCTCTTCACGATTTTCAACTTCCGTGGGATCTTTAGCATGCAAAGCCAGAAAGCACACGGGTCCGACTCGTTAATCTTTCCATTCCAAAGGCCTAGACGTTCAGTTCGATTTTCCAATCAAACTGAGGAGATAAGTCGAGGCCTGTACGGGGAGCGAACCCAGGAATCTCGAGTTTAGTTATTGGCAGGCGAACGTTTGAAACGTTCTGCCACTCTGGAGAAGTCATCTTGAGAAACTGAAACATCATAAACAGCGATATCAAAGGAGAGAGAGAGAGAGAGAGAGAGAGAGAGAGAGAGAGAGAGAGAGAGAGAGAGAGAGAGAGAGAGAGAGAAATGCATGCACTACCTCTGTCCATCTAATTTCATCATCTTAAAATGATATAAAAGATAAATAGCAAGATTCCCTGTACTCTCCCACAAAGCTTTGTGGGAAAAAACTCCGATTAAAAAACAACAACAACAACAACAACAACAAACGGAAACGGAAACATAACGTGCATGCTTATGTTCTGCGTGTGTATATATACACGGCAGGGGTGTGGGCACTGGCAGGTCTGCACACACATTGAA
>CM060305.1:9150708-9165708 GCA_030674185.1 Monoplex corrugatus
AAAAGTGAAGCACTCACGGACAGATATGGCAACAAACAAGCTAGAGGTCTCCTGCATTCCTGTTTGATCCTAGTCAGCATGTTGAGACCACTGTTCGCAGAGGATGAGTCCATGGACAAGTTTCAGTTCCAGATAAAGCAGTCAACCATCAATGTTTGGACACAACACAGCTGTGTTCAATATCTAGCTAAATGTGGTCTGTGCGACATAGTTAACGAGATGAGTTAGCAGTCAGCTAAGTATCTCCTAGTTTCAGTTTCAGTTTCTCAAAACGACTCCACGCTTGGAATGAATTCCATATGCACTAACGTCACAAGTACCATGTGTATACTGATCATGGCACCAGCCTTAAGCCTGCACAGAAACCCATGAGCTGACCAGGTCCTGAGGTCCTACCTAGCCTATGTTTTACCTAGTCTATGTTTTTTGTACTACTATTGTATCAGCCTATCACTGGGATAATCTTGGTTACATATAAATGACACCTCTTAGCTAGGTTTTAGTGAACAGACTTAGCGTCCTACCCACACACCAACCCACACTCCCATTTAACCTTTTTGTGTGCACTCCTGGATTGCTTAGACGTTGAACTTCTGATTTCACATCTCACAGAATGCTCAGCACCACGTCAGGGAAGTCGTCTACTGTTTTCCCCCCACAAAGTTTTGTGTATTTACTCTTTGTTGTCTTTCGTTGTGTTCTAAGAAGGACGTTGAGAGTTCCATGGACAGCAAAGAAAACAAACGAGACAGTCTTGATGGAGGCAGACACAGGTAGATCATTCATAAGGAAGACTAGGAAAAGACAGGCAACATTTATAGGCCATTTTATGAGGAAAGGGGATTTGGAGCATCTGGTCACAACGGGAAACCTGGAGGAAAGAGAGCACCAGGTAGACCCAGGAAGAAAATGCTAGACGGACTTGCAGAGTGGCTGAAGACAAGGAGGGTGGAAGAGATGCTTGAGGCAACAAGAGAGAGATGAAAGTCCATGATCGCCAACGCCACGAGGCAGGGCACCTGATGATGATGATGATGATGTCTTTTGTATACACTTGACAAAGGCCAGAAAATTTTGCTTCTGTCTTGTTTTGTTATTCTAAATATGCTTTCTGGTCCTATTTCTGTGTCTCTGGTTTTCACAGCATAGGTTTGAGTCTGGTCCATGAAACTTATAACGTGAAACTTCTTGTCCATTCAGTTGTAAACATCTACTGTTCTTAAGACTGAGTAAGGTACACGTCATCATCATCATCAGGTGCCCTGCCGCATGGCGTTGGCGATCATGGACTTCCATCTGTCTCTATCTCTTGTTGCCTCAAGCATCTCCTCCACAATCTTTGTCTTCAGCCACTCTGCAAGTCCGTCTAGTAAAGTAGTATTTTCTCCCTGGGTCTACCTGGAGCTCTCCTTCCCTCCAGCTTTCCCGTTGTGACCAGGTGCTCCAAATCCCCTTTCCGCGTAAGACAGTGAAAGAAAGGAGTTGGGCACCATCCCCTTTATGTTGGCCCTTACAGGAGTTTGAAGAGTGGAATACACCACTTTACTTTGACCACAACAACAGTTTTACTTTCTCCTATGATCATCAGAGGCCTTGCCTGCAGAGACTTAGAGCTCTTATCGTCTGTTTGATGACACGGTCTCCGGCTCGATCACGAAAATGCACGTGAAGCCTGCAGCTGTGAATGTGTAGATTTACATTGACCTGTTCAGGGCTACAGAATGATGGCAGATTTGGTGTCAAGGGTACAACTTTGCGTGTTGCAGTAAAGAAATGAGTCCATTAGACACCAAGGTAGGTAGAGTGTTTGAAGTGACGTTGATCGCCATTGTTGTTGGCCACACAAAAGCCTGAACAAGGCTATCGTTCATCTCATCATAGGTTACACTCAGTTAACGTATTAGTCCGTGCGTACCCTACATGTACATTGTGTGGCAATGGCCGAGTTAGTGTCGTCTTCTTCATGTATTTACACTGACCTCACTCTTCTCTTGGTGCTTCCATCAAAAAAGTTTTTTTTCCCCAGAAACAAGGACGATGCTTCTCTTACAAACGAAAAGTGTTCTGTAGGTGTTTTATGTGTTGACGCTGACCTCAGTGTTGACTTTGTCCTTTTCTCACAAACAAGGAAGATAAAAAGAGGATGATTCTCTCATAAACGAAGAAGTTTCATAAACAAAGATGATGCTTCTCTCATAAACGAAGAAGTTTCATAAACAAAGATGACTCTTCTCTCATAAACAAAAGCATGCATCTCTTGCAAACAAAGAAGTTTTTCTCAAAAACAAAGACGACGCTTCTCTCATAAACAAAGGAGATGTTTCTCTTACAAAGAAGTTCCTCTCAGAAACAAAGATGATGTTTCTCTCATATACAAATGAGATATTTCAAGCATTTCCTTTGTTTTCAAGAACATTCATTCTTTGTATGCAGAGAAGCATTTTCTTGCTTTGTTAATGAAGCATTTTCTTTGTTGGTAAAAGGAGCATCTTCTTCATTTGTGAGAGAAACATTTGTTAGTGAGAGAAAAAGCCCTTTTTTTGTAAAAGAAGCCACCTTCTTTGTTTGTAAAGGAGGACCTCTCTTTGTTTAAATAGAAACGTCTTCGTGTGTGAGAGATGTTTCTTTGTTTGTGAGAGAAACAAATATATTCTTTGTTTGTTAGAGAAGCATCTTCATCTGTTCAATAAAAATACCAATTTTCTTTGGAAGAGAAATGCTTTTTTTGCTTGTGAATTGTATTTCCTTTATTTATGAGAGAATTAGAAATACCTGTTTTCTTTGTAAGAAAAATGCTTTCTTTGTTTGTGAATTGTATTTCCTTTATTTGTGAGAGAACCATCTTCTCTTTTTTATTTTTTTTAGAAAATAATTTTCTTTGTTCATAAGGAAACATTTTTTTGTAGGAGAAGCGTCTTCTTTTTTTGTATGGAAGCATTTTTGTGCTTTTAAGAATTAAAATGTAATGTTCCTTGTAAGAGAAACATTTTTGTGCTTTTAAGAATTTAAAAAATGTTCTTTGTAAGAGAAGCATTTTTGTGCTTTTAAGAATGAAAAAAAAAGTTCTTTGTAAGAGAAGCATGATCTCTGTGAGAGAAGTATTTGGTAGCAAGAGAATCGTCTTTGTTTGTGAGAGAAACGCTTTGTTTTTCTGAGAGAGAAGCGCACGCTTTGTTTGTGAGAGAAACCTACTTGTAAACGACCTACCAAACAAAGAGTGGTATGAGTGCAAACACATAAAATAGAGAACGTAGTCTCGACCGTTGACCCATAATGTACTGTACCCGTACGTGCGTGATTACCGTGAAAAGACTAATGGAGTGTGTGTCGTGATGGGATGAACGATAGCCTTCATCGGTCTTTTGTGTGGCTTACAACAATGGCCATCTACCCCACTTCAAAGTCTTTGACAAGCTGAGTGACTAGAAGACCCATTTCCTTTTGGAACACGCGACTTGGAACTAAAGTTGCTGCCATTTTACATAATACGGAAATCAAACACACATGCACACGTGCACGTGTGCCCACGCACGTGCATACACAGACACAGACAGACAGACAGACAGACACAAACACACATAGACACACAGACGCAGACACACACACACAGACACACACAAACACACACACACACACGGACAACACACACACACAGAGACAAACACACACACACACACACACACACACACACACACACACACACACACACACACACACACTGACTCTTAACTTCGATAGACTTCGTTACTTAAGTTCCCGTGGGTCTGTCTTGCAGCTAGTCCTTGCTACTTTACACAGACAATAATTATAACAAACAAACAAACAAACAAACAGATGAACCACAACCCATACAATAACCACCACATAGATCAAGCAAGAAAGCCAGAGACGGGGCTATTTTTTTTTTTTTTTTTTTTTTTTTTTTTTTTACCAATCTGTCCCTTGGAACCAAGAAGCTCAGACAGTTGAAGACATGTAACTATTGCAGTGATGTCACCTCTGAATTGGAGTGACAAGAGGAATGGCTGACTACCACTCAGCTGACCACAAAGCTCCTTGGCAGCTGGCAGAAACTAGAAAAAACCCCCAGCTTTAATCATCACCAAGTTTCATATTCATGTTAATTTCTTTTGTCATAATGGATTTACCATGTAACAATTGGGCTGCTCTGCCCTTTGAGATCGCGTCACCGCAGCGCAGCGCCAACCATTTCTTTTAACCAAGACTTTAGAAAGGCAAGAAGGCTAATTGGACTTCAAAGGGAGGCACCTGGGAACTCAGCCTATCTTTCCAATGTTTTACACAAGGGTAGCCAGGCAGCCAGGCAAAAGCCCTACTCTTTACGATTTTCAACTGCCGTGGGATCTTTAGCATATGCAGGCCAAAAGGCACACGAGTCCGACTCGTTTTTCGTCCCCTACTGAAGGACTAGACGTTCAGTTCCAGTTTTCGGTCAAATTGAGGAGAAATGTCGAGGTCTCAACGGGAAACGAACCCTGGAACTTCGAGTTTAGTTACTGGCAGGTGAACGTCAGAACCATTCTGCCACTCTTCTCCTTGACCATGTAAAAGATGACTTGAAGAAGTACGCCCTACACAATGCTGATGATGAACTATTCCATTGATCTGATGGATGAGTAAGCGGGTTGGTCCTTTATGGCCTGGTACAAGTCTTCATGCTGAATCAGTCGCCGTGGTGTAGTGGTTAGCGCATCGACCACCGACCGGAAGGTTGTGGGTTCAAATCCCCATCAGTCCTTTCAAAAATCATTGTGGGATATTTCGGCTGTAACCGCTCCTACCCAGAATTGGGCGTGCTATGGGCTCATTGGGAAGACTGGGACCAGACAGTGGAGTCTCATCCACTTCACGGATGCGTCATGGAGGGTGTCGCTCAAATCTTCTGACCAACACCGCATATGCCTGTATCTCTCGGGCCTGGTTGACGCCAGGATATACACTTATGACAGTAAGCGTAGAGTACAGCCCTGTCACGCACTCTCAATCCTAGATGGAACTCCATAGCATCACGATTAACATCCTCATCGACATCATCATCATCGCATTGTAAAAATTGTGCCTGCTTCCGTGGCCATTAAGATAGCGTGGAAAATGGGACGAAAAAAGGTGAGCACAAAGGTAACCTCCATGAGTGCAATGATCCTCAAAAAAAAGTCTTCATGTGGAATACAAGACCAAACCTGGAGGCACATGTTCTGTCACAGGCGTTGCATAGGAAGGAGTCTTGGTGCCATGGGTTCTGCTTCCAACAGTCCCTCTAATGTATAGCAGCTGTTCTGTTCTGTTCAAATGCGATTGTGCCCTGTGTGCCCTGCTGTCACCAGCTTACTCTGTTGTGGACAAAGCCTTCCAAATTGTTGGTGTTGGTGGCACAGGTGATGAAGTTGGCTTTCAGGGTATTCTTTTATTGCTTCAGCAGAAGAAATAGTAAGCTAATATCAGCGCTGTTCCAGACAAAAGTAGTTATAAGTACGTGGTCAATCCTTTGACTCCCACACCCCGTCCACAAGCATCCAATACTGTCAACCATGCTAGCAAAGCAAAAACGTAACCCTTTGACTCCCTCACTCTATCCATCGGTTTCCTAAAAGGAAGCTGGTGGATAGGGTGAGAGAGTCAAAGGGTTAAGCTTTTGCAGTTGGCGGATAGAGTGCAGGGTCAAAGGGTTAAGGGAAACTTAACCTATAACAATGGTATGCTAAGCACAGTACAGCAGCATTTGTGTTCAAACAACAGGAACCAGAAATGCACATTTACTGAATGTTTCACCTGGACGCAGGGCTGATCATTACAGATCTACAGGATGTAGATGTGAGTGTTGTGGAACAAATAACCATGATAATAATAATGATAATAATAATAATAATAATAATAATAATGATAATGATAATAATGATAATAATAAATCACTTTATATAGCGCTGTTCTCCTACACATAGGTAAAGACTCACTGCGCTTTACATTAATTAGTTCATTTTTCCCAATCAGCCACATGCCTAGTGGTCAATTATACTAATTCCCACTCCTAGCCCCTCCCCCCCCCCACTTCAACACACACACTAGCACATCTGTTTGCAAGCAAGTACTAATATATAGGCCCCTACATTACTGAATCAGAAAGATCAAAAATCATGTTTCATTACTTGTAGTATTTATCAAAAAGATGAGTTTTTGAGGCCCGCCTTGAAAGAAGAGAGAGATAATGAACAGCGGAGAGAAAAAGGCAGATCGTTCCAGACAAGTGGGCCTGACAACGAAAAGCTCGGTGTCCTATGGTTTTGTATTTTGATTTTGATTTTGATTTTGCCAGAAACTTCTGGTTGCTTGTAAAACAAAATGTGACTGCTGGATCTTGAGGGTAAAAACAAAATATTAAAAAATAGCTTATTGTAAAAGATCCTTAGGAGTATAAAACACAATGTTTCGAGCCCAGGCCCTTTGTCAAGTGAAAAATAAAATGACAGAGGAGTATTCTCTATAAAACACAACGTTTCGAGCCCAGGCCCTTTGTCAAGTGAAAAATAAAATGACAGAGGAGTATTGAGAGAATACTCCTCTGTCATTTTATTTTTCACTTGACAAAGGGCCTGGCTCGAAACGTTGTGCTTTATACTCCCAAGGATCTTTTACAAACAAGATATTTTTTAGTATTTTGTTTTTCTGGTTGCTTGACCTGAGACTGCGTTCAGGCCTGTAATGTTTTAAGCACAGAAGAGAGGTAGATAGGCAAGGTACCATCAAAATGCCGATAAGCCACAGTAGATAAAAAGCGTATTGACCCCCAGCTGTTACGTTCCTTATGCGGAGTTGGATCGTAGAACGATGAGACGGGTCAACAACGTGACCTGTGGCCCCCACTCTGCCTTTACCCCTCCCCCCCCCCACACACACACACCTCCCCGTCCCACAAAAAGAAAAAAAAAACACGCACATACAAACAACGATGAGACGGGTCAACAACGTGACCTGTGGTCCCACTCTGCCTACCCCTCCCCTTCCACACCTTCCCGTCCCACAAAAAGAAAATAACACGTATATACAAACAAACCCCAACAGACAAAATCATCAAAGACCTCACGAAGGTTACAGAGACACTGCAACACTGAAAGTGAAAATAGGCTTCCTCTTCCTAACCCCCTGGGCTGTTCTTTTGGTTACCACTAACACCCTCCACCCTTGAGTCCTATTCCTTCCACTCCATAACTACATTTTGGCACTTCCCCCCCCCCCCCATCTTTTCCAACAACTTCTTGGCACTTCTCTCCCCCCCCCCCCCCCATCTTTTCCAACTACCTCTTGGCACTTCTCCCCCCCCCCATCTTTTCCAACAACCTCTTGGCATTTCTTCCCCTCCTCCCATCTTTTCCAACTACCTCTTGGCATTTCTTCACCCCCCCCCCCCATCTTTTCCAACTACTTCTTGGCACTTCTTCACCACCCCTCCATCTTTTCCAACTACCTCTTGGCACTTCTTCACCACCACCCCATCTTTTCCAACTACCTCTTGGCACTTCTTCACCACCACCCCATCTTTTCCAACTACCTCTTGGCACTTCTTCACCACCCCATCTTTTCCAACTACCTCTTGACACTTCTTCACCCCCCCCCCATCTTTTCCAACTACCTCTTGGCACTTCTTCACCCCCCCCCATCTTTTCCAGCTACCTCTTGGCACTTCTTCACCACCACCCCATCTTTTCCAACTACCTCTTAATAATAATAATAATTACAATATTTATATAGCGCAAAATCTTGATAAAATCAAATCTAAGCGCTGAAACACACACACACACGCACGCACGCACACACACGCACGCACGCACGCACACACACGCACCCACGCACACACACACACACACACACACACACACACACACACACACACACACACACACGGCTATAAATGGGGAGAAAGAATAAAAACAATGGAAAATTATAGAGAGCATATTATATACAATTATATATTGCAATGTGATTCCCCTCCGAGCGGAGACAGGCTGCAGAGGGGATTGAGTGAGGTCAGGATTTTATGCACAGGAGAAAAGGTGAGTTTTGAGAGCGGACTTGAAGGAGACAAAAGTAGGTTGCTGACGGACTGAGAGAGGAAGTTTGTTCCAGGAGAGTGGACCAGAAACAGAGAAGGCTCGTGGACCACAGGTATTGAGCTTAGTGCGTGGAAAGCGAAAAGTCAGAGGATCGGAGGCAGAGCGGAGGGTACGTGAGGGAAGATAGATCTCAAGTAGGCTTGACAGTAATCGGGGGCTGCGTTATTGAGGCTTTTGTAGCACATGGTGTCTAGTTTGTACTGTATGCGCTTTGATACAGGGAGCCAGTGAAGTTGTGCCAGGAAAGGAGATATGTGGTCAGCTTTTTTCTTTTTGAGTACAAGGCGTGCAGCATTGTTTTGAATGCGCTGTAGGATGTGAGTGGTGGAGGCAGGAAGACCGGACAGGAGTGAATTGCAATAGTCAATGCGAGACATTATGAAGGAGAGAACGAGTTTTGCAGTTGTTTCCACAGAGAGATACTTCCTGATCAGACTTATACGATGGAGGTGATAGTAGCAAGATCTGGCAGTTTGAGAAACAAAGTTGTTCATGGAGAGGATAGAGTCAATGCAGACACCAAGGTTTTTAGCTGAATCAGAAATTGGGATTTATGTGTTACATAATGGGAGAGAAAGAGGAGGCAGCTGAGAAATTTTCTGACGGGTGCCAATGAGGATAGCTTCTGTCTTGTCATCATTTAGCTGAAGTTTGTTGTATGTCATCCAATTTTTGATGTCCGAGTAACACTCAGTGGTGCGAGTCAGGAGGCGCTGTATATTGTCAGGTGAGTCACTGTCTTGAAGTTGGGTGTCATCAGCATAGAAGTGGTGTTTTATGGAGTGGGATTTGATGATGGTGGACAGGGGGAGGTGTAAAGAGTGAACAGAACAGGGCCAAGGACAGATCCTTGTGGAACACCACAGGTCAGGTATGCAGGTTGAGAGTAAGTGCCATTGATGAGAACAGTTTGTTTTCTGTTTGATAGATAAGAAGTGAACCAGGAGAGAGCAATGTCAGAGATGCCAAAAGTATGATGAAGTCTAGAAAGGAGAATACCATAATGCTACCAATTTTGAAGAACAAGATCTCCCAACAGTGTAAAAATCGCTACTCACAGTTCCGTAGCTTTCGATGGCGTTCTCGCCATCTTCGTCAGCGCTCTAATGCTGTCTGCGTGAATCTCTACTCAGATCTCGCGAACATGGGATGAACCCAGTTCACGAGATCGAATCAGAGAATGGTACACCGGGGGCAGGGTGTAACGGCCCCGGTCCCTGTTGAGCGGGGGGTTGGTGGCTGCGATGTAGATGGCCTCCTTGACTCCTCGCTGGAACCACTTATTTTCTCTGTCCAGGATGTTGACATTGTCCGCACTGAATTGATGTTTTTCGGCGTGTAGGTGAGCTCCTACTGGAGAAGAGTCCCTCTTGTGTTCTGTTAGTCTCTTCTGAAGGGGGCGTTCAGTTTCCCCGACATAATGTTGGTTACAGTCCTGGCAGTCTATTCTGTATATAATGCCAGCTTTGTCGAGTTTGCTGGTTTTGTCCTTGGGGTGACCAGCTGGCTGCGTATGGTGTTGGAAGGTTTGGAATGTACAGCCACCCCCAGTTTTCTGATCTTTCTGGACAGAGCGTCACTCACACCTCCTACGTATGGGATGGTGATGTGTCCCTTGCGCTGGTGTTGTTTCACTGGCTGTTGGGATGCGGTGTTGGATTTCCTGCCTCCCGGGCTGTTCCAGGCCCACTTTTTGTAGCCCGAGATGGTGAGCACTTTTTTCAGGTGGTTTGTCTCCTTGTCTTTTGCCTCTTGGGTACTGCATATGGTGTTAGCTCTGTGGGTAAGGGTTCGAATCACTCCCAGTTTGTGTTCAAGGGGCTGGTGGCTGTCGAACTGTAAATATTGGTCCGTATGAGTTGGTTTACGGTAGACCGAGAAGGATAGAATGCCATCAGTTCTGGTGATGAGGGTGTCCAGCATGGCTATGGAGTTGTTCTGTTCCACTTCCCTCGTGAATTTGATGGCTGGGTGTTGGTTGTTCAGATGTTCTGTGAACTGTTCGACCAGTTGCTGGGGGAGGATAGTCATGGTGTCGTCTACGTAGCGCCCCCAGTATCGTGGTGGGGAGTGGAAAGAAGCCAATGCTTTCTCTTCAAAATCCTCCATGAACAGGTTGGCTACTATTGGGCTTACTGGGGAGCCCATGGCTGCTCCTTCTTTTTGTTGGTAGAATTCACCTTGGAAGGTGAAGTAGGTGGTGGTGAGGCAGCAGGACAAGAGTTCACATACGTCGTCCACTGTGAGAGATGTACGTTGGTGGAGGGTTTGGTCGTTTTGTAACCTTCGGCGTATGATCTCTATGCTTTCTTTCACTGGTACGCTGGTAAATAGGGCAGAGACATCATATGACACAAGGAGTTCATCATGAGCGAGGGTGTAGTTACTCAGTTTTTCCACTAGGTCAGCACTGTTGTGGATGTGATGATCTGTGTGTCCTACGAGAGGTGATAGGATGTCCACCACAAATCTAGCCGTCTCATACATGATGGAACCTCTGGATGCGACTATGGGACGGAGGGGGACTTCTTTCTTGTGGACTTTGGGTAGACCATAGAACTTGGGGACGTCGGACACAGTTGGGTATAATTTCCTGTACTGTTCTAATGACAGGCGGTCCGTCTCTTTCAGGCGTTTCAGTGTGTCTTTCAGTTTGTTGGAAAACTTGGAAGTAGGATCTTTCTTGAGGCGTTCATATGTTGTAGTATCTTCCAGAAGTTCGCTTGCCTTCTCATAGTACATGGGTCTAGGCATGATGACTGTGGCACGACCTTTGTCAGCTGGTAGGATCATCGTGGCGTGTTCGTTCTTTAAATCCGCCAGAGCCCGTCTTTGGTCCGGTGTTTAAGTTGGATTTCGGTAGTTTGGCCTGTTTCATGATTCTGACACAGTCTGATCTTAAGTGTGTGGCTTCTTCTGAATTAGGGCCAATATACCTGCAAGCTGTTTCAATGCTTGTGATGAGGTCTACCACTGGAAGCTTGTTAGGGGCTACGGCGAAATTTAGTCCTTTCTCTAGTACTTCCTGTTCTGGTTTGGTGAGTTGGCGATCTGATAGATTGATCACCCACCTCTCTTTGGTCTTTCTTTTTGTTTCTTCCGGTACAGGTGTAATCTCGCTTTTGTCATTCTGTTGTCTCCTGTTGTTTTTTGGTGCTAGAAGTTCGAATTTCTTTCGATGGCGTTGGCGTACTTTGTCCCATTCTATTCGTCGTGTGTTGTTTAGCCACTCTTTGATTTCGGAGAGCATAGCATCTGGTAGTGTGCTAGAGCTCAGTCTTTCCTCGAGGTCTTGGATTTTCCCTTCCAGACAAGTGATGCGGGTGTTGATTTGCTTGATGCGTTCGTTCATGAGTGCTCGTTGTGCCTGATTGATGATATTATTTGCTGCTGTTCCTTTCATCGAAGTTTTGATTTTTAGGCTGGTGGGAAAGACGCCGTGATGTTTGCAGTGCAGTGTGAAGTGTAGATGGTTCCTGAACTTCGCTAGGGAGCGGTGTAATTTCTCTGATTCACGAAAGGTAGTGATGATCGTCCGATCGTAATCGCGAATGAGACGTAGGGGAAGTTTCAACAGTTGGGGGGTAGACATATGTCTACCCCCCAACTGTTGAGAATACCATGATCAATGGTATCAAAGGCACCTCTTGGCATTTCTTCACCCCCCCCCCCCATCTTTTCCAACTACCTCTGGCATTTCTTCACCCCCATCTTTTCCAACTACCTCTGGCATTTCTTCACCCCCCCATCTTTTCCAACTACCTCTTGGCATTTCTTCACCCCCCCATCTTTTTCCAACTACCTCTGGCACTTCTTCACCACCCCATCTTTTCCAACTACCTTTTGGCACTTCTTCACCCCCCCCCCATCTTTTCCAACTACCTCTGGCACTTCTTCACCACCCCATCTTTTCCAACTACCTTTTGGCACTTCTTCACCACCCCATCTTTTCCAACTACCTCTTGGCACTTCTTCACCACCCCATCTTTTCCAACTACCTTTTGGCACTTCTTCACCCCCCCCCCCATCTTTTCCAACTACTTCTTGGCACATCTCCCGCCGCCCATCTTTTCCAACTACCTCTGGCATTTCTTTCACCCCCCCCCCCCCCGTCTTTTCCAACTACCTCTGGCATTTCTTCACCCCCCCCCCCCCCATCTTTTCCAACTACCTCTGGCATTTCTTCACCCCCCCATCTTTTCCAAGTACCTCTGGCATTTCTTCACCACCCCATCTTTTCCAACTACCTCTGGCATTTCTTCACACCCCCCCCCCCCCATCTGTTTCAACTACCTCTTGGCACTTCTTCGCCCCCATCTTTTCCAACTACCTCTTGGCATTTCTTCACCACCCCATCTTTTCCAACTACCTCTTGGCATTTCTTCACCCCCATCTTTTCCAACTACCTCTTGGCACTTCTTCACCCCCATCTTTTCCAACTACCTCTTGGCACTTCTTCACCCCCCCCATCTTTTCCAACTACCTTTGGCATTTCTTCACCCCCATCTTTTCCAACTTCCTCTTGGCATTTCTTCACCCCCATCTTTTCCAACTACCTCTGGCACTTCTTCACCACCCCATCTTTTCCAACTACCTCTTGGCATTTCCTCACCCCCATCTTTTCCAACTACCTCTTGGCACTTCTTCACCACCCCATCTTTTCCAACTACCTCTTGGCACTTCTTCACCACCACCCCATCTTTTCCAACTACCTCTGGCACTTCTTCACCACCCCATCTTTTTCCAACTACCTCTTGGCACTTCTTCACCACCACCCCATCTTTTCCAACTACCTCTGGCACTTCTTCACCACCACCCCATCTTTTCCAACTACCTCTTGGCACTTCTTCACCACCCCCCATCTTTTCCAACTACCTCTTGGCACTTCTTCACCACCACCCCATCTTTTCCAACTACCTCTGGCACTTCTTCACCACCCCATCTTTTCCAACTACCTCTTGGCACTTCTTCACCACCACCCCATCTTTTCCAACTACCTCTGGCACTTCTTCACCACCCCATCTTTTCCAACTACCTCTTGGCATTTCTTCACCCCCATCTTTTCCAACTACCTCTGGCACTTCTTCACCACCCCATCTTTTCCAACTACCTCTTGGCATTTCTTCACCCCCATCTTTTCCAACTACCTCTGGCACTTCTTCACCCCCCCATCTTTTCCAACTACCTCTTGGCATTTCTTCACCCCCATCTTTTCCAACTACCTCTTGGCACTTCTTCACCCCCATCTTTTCCAACTACCTCTTGGCATTTCTTCACCCCCCCATCTTTTCCAACTACCTCTTGGCACTTCTTCACCCCCATCTTTTCCAACTACCTCTTGGCATTTCTTCACCCCCCCCATCTTTTCCAACTACCTCTGGCACTTCTTCACCACCCCATCTTTTCCAACTACCTTTTGGCACTTCTTCACCACCCCATCTTTTCCAACTACCTCTGGCACTTCTTCACCACCCCATCTTTTCCAACTACCTCTTGGCACTTCTTCACCACCCCATCTTTTCCAACTACCTCTTGGCATTCTTCACCCCCATCTTTTCCAACTACTCTGGCACTTCTTCACCCACCCCATCTTTTCCAACTACCTCTTGGCACTTCTTCACCCCCATCTTTTCCAACTACCTCTTGGCACTTCTTCACCACCCCATCTTTTCCAACTACCTCTTGGCACTTCTTCACCCCCCATCTTTCCAACTACCTCTGCACTTCTCCACCACCCCCATCTTTTCCAACTACCTCTTGGCATTTCTTCACCCCCCATCTTTTCAACTACTCTTGGCATTCTTCACCCCCCATCTTTTCCAACTACCTCTTGGCACTTCTTCACCCCCCATCTTCCAACCCCCATTCTTCCACCATCTTCACTACCTCTTGGCACTTCTTCACCCACTTTCCACTCTTGGCACTTAATCTTCCAACTACCTCTGGCATTCTTCACCACCCACATCTTTCCAACTACCTCTTGCACTTCTTCACACCCCATCTTTTCCAACTACCTCTTGGCATTCTTCACCACTTTACTATCTTGGCATTCTCCACTATTTTCCAACTACCTCTTGCACTTCTTACCACTTTTCAACTACCTTCTGGCACTTCCCGCCCCATCTTTTCCAACTACCTCTTGGCACTTCCTTCAACTACTCTGAGCTTTCACCCCAATCTTTTCCAACTACTTTGGCAACTTCTTCACCACCATCCCAACTACCTCTTGGCACTTCTTACCCCTCTTTCAAATACCTCTTGGCATTTCTCACCCACCTCACTCCCAACACCTCTTGGCACTTCTCACCCCTCCCTCTCCAACTACTCGCCTTCTCACCCCCACCATCTTTTCCAACTACCTCTTGGCAATTCTTCACCACCCCATCTTTGCAAACTACTCTTGGCACTTCTTACCCACCCATCTTTTCCAACTACCTCTTGGCACTTCTTCACCCACAACTACTCCACTTCACACACCCATCTTTTCCAACATGCATCATCACCTATCTTCTTCAAAACTTCTGATTCTTGCGTCCTCCTTTCACTGACCTCTTGGCAACTCTTTCACCACCCATCTTTCAACTACATCTTGGCACTTCTCCCCCCCATCTTTTCCAACTACCTCTGGCACTTCTTACACCCCCCCATCTTTTCCAACTAACCTTTATTTATCTTTTCATTCTTCTGCAAAATCTCCCATTTGTATACTTGGCAAAAAATTCTTACCCATTTGTTTACAATCAGGCCAGGATTTTCCTGTTGTTTTTCCCATCATGTTTTCCCTGTTATTCTGGTGGTGTCAGCTTAGTGTTTTATAAAGGGTTTTTACGTCCACTTTCTTCTCCATTTCAAGACCTTGCCAGCGCATTGGGTT
>CM060305.1:9173208-9175708 GCA_030674185.1 Monoplex corrugatus
CCTGAAAATGAGGAGAGGAGAGTTAAGTGATAGAGAGGGGATTTCAGCATTATCAGGGCGATGCCCATCTCCTCTTCAGCGATGTTTTACATGTTGTAGAAAGTCAGGCACCTCATTCACAGCTTGGTAAACTGGAGGCATCATCACACACACAATTTTGCTCAAACAGTAAAGCCGTTACACACAGTGAAAAAAAAGCAAGCCGTTACACACAGTGAAAAAAAAAAAGTCAGCCGTTACACACAGTGAAAAAAAAAAGCAAGCCGTTACACACAGTGAAAAAAAAAAAAGTCAGCCGTTACACACAGTGAAAAAAAAAGCAAGCCGTTACACACAGTGAAAAAAAAAGCAAGCCGTTACACACAGTGAAAAAAAAAAAAGTCAGCCGTTACACACAGTGAAAAAAAAAAAAGCAAGCCGTTACACACAGTGAAAAAAAAAAAAGCAAGCCGTTACACACAGTGAAAAAAAAAAAGCAAGCCGTTACACACAGTGAAAAAAAAAAAAGCAAGCCGTTACACACAGTGAAAAAAAAAAAAGCAAGCCGTTACACACAGTGAAAAAAAAAAGCAAGCCGTTACACACAGTGAAAAAAAAAAAAAGCAAGCCGTTACACACAGTGAAAAAAAAAGCAAGCCGTTACACACAGTGAAAAAAAAAAGCAAGCCGTTACACACAGTGAAAAAAAAAGCAAGCCGTTACACACAGTGAAAAAAAAAAAAGCAAGCCGTTACACACAGTGAAAAAAAAAGCAAGCCGTTACACACAGTGAAAAAAAAAGCAAGCCGTTACACACAGTGAAAAAAAAAGCAAGCCGTTACACACAGTGAAAAAAAAAAGTCAGCCGTTACACACAGTGAAAAAAAAAGCCAGCCGTTACACACAGTGAAAAAAAAAAAAGCAAGCCGTTACACACAGTGAAAAAAAAAGCAAGCCGTTACACACAGTGAAAAAAAAAAAAGCAAGCCGTTACACACAGTGAAAAAAAAAGCAAGCCGTTACACACAGTGAAAAAAAAAAAGCAAGCCGTTACACACAGTGAAAAAAAAAGCAAGCCGTTACACACAGTGAAAAAAAAAAGGAAGCCGTTACACACAGTGAAAAAAAAAGCAAGCCGTTACACACAGTGAAAAAAAAGCAAAGCAAATGAAGAAACAAATAAAACCCTACCAGGATGGACAAGTCATTGTAACAATTTCCCATTACAGAAGATACATATTTTTACATGTGTGTGCAAGTAGCTCATGGACTGAGAATCTCACAATGTTTTCGAGCTTTATGGAAGACGAGTCTATCTATTCACTTTTCTGTTCTATGGTTTTTAACAGTCGCTAGTCAATCAAACATCTACCAGCTACAGTCAGTCATCCAGGTTCAGTAATCAGTTACAGCCAAATACCGTCAGTTCCAGGTAATCGTAAATCAGCTAACAGCCTTTCATAAATCAGATAAACCAATCATGAGTCAGTTATCGCTAATTATAAATCAGCTACACCAAACCCATGAATTCATTAACAACCAGTCATAAATCAACTACAGGTAATCAAAAACACTTACAACAAATTACCAATAGTAAATGAAAAAGAAACAACCAATAAAATATCAACCACACTGATATATCAGCAGCATTCTTAAACAAATCAACTAATCATAGACCAAATACAAGCAGACGTAAAACAACTACAGCCAATCATAATCAAATACAAGCAGACGTAAAACAACTACAGCCAATCACAGATCAAATACAAGCAGACGTAAAACAACTACAGCCAATCACAGATCAAATACAAGCAGACGTAAAACAACTACAGCCAATCACAGATCAAATACAAGCAGACGTAAAACAACTACAGCCAATCACAGATCAAATACAAGCAGACGTAAAACAACTACAGCCAATCATAGATCAAATACAAGCAGACGTAAAACAACTACAGCCAATCATAGATCAAATACAAGCAGACGTTAAAACAACTACAGCCAATCATACGATCAAATACAAGCAGACGTAAAACAACTACAGCCAATCATACGATCAAATACAAGCAGACGTAAAACAACTACAGCCAATCATAGATCAAATACAAGCAGACGTAAAACAACTACAGCCAATCATACATCAAATACAAGCAGACGTAAAACAACTACAGCCAATCATAGATCAAATACAAGCAGACGTAAAACAACTACAGCCAATCATAGATCAAATACAAGCAGACGTAAAACAACTACAGCCAATCACAGATCAAATACAAGCAGACGTAAAACAGCTACAGACAATCATCAATCAAATACAAGCAGACGTAAACAACTACAGCCAACCATAGATCAAATACAAGCAGACGTAAAACAAACTACAGCCAATCAAGATCAAATACAAGCAGACGTAAAACAACTACAGCCAATCATAGCATCAAATACAAGCAGACGTAAAACAACTACAGCCAATCATACATCAAATACAAGCAGACGTAAAACAACTACAGCCAATCATACATCA
>CM060305.1:9180708-9185708 GCA_030674185.1 Monoplex corrugatus
TGTAGCAGCACTTTACCTGTGTGGCTTGTCAGTACTATCGTTCTGTAGTTCACTACATTCATTGTGTGTCACCTGTTTTTTGAAGCATCATAGTTCCTGTTGTTTCCAATCTTCCGGCCATTATGCATGTATTCCATATTTTGCAGCAGGGGGGCATGGATAAGTTGGATCCCTGTTTTACCACGTGCCTTGATCATCTCTGCTGGTCTGCAGTCTCGCCCTGGGAGTTTCCCGTTCGTTAGTTTTTGTATCGCTGATTCGACTTCGTGAAGAAGAGGTGGTGACTGCAACTGTTTTGTTTTTATCTCTGCAGGAGTATCATCTATTTTGTTATAACTGAACAGTTGTGTGCTGTACTATGTCCATCGCTTCATTATTCCCTCAGGGTCTGTTAGTTCTTCTCCTGGTGAGGTTTTGATGGTCAGCTGTTTTGGTGTGAAAACATTTGCATGTGACAGACTTTATCTTACTGAAGAAGGCCTTTGGCTTGTTCACTTTGTCAAATTCTGTCATTCCTGAATATTCTTCTGCAAACCATTTTGTCATGTTTGATTTGCTGCCTGATTTCGTTGTTTTGGCTTTTACATTCTTGGTTGTCTCCATGTTTCCTGGCCTTTCTCTTTTCTTCAGCAATCATTATTGTTGTTGTGCTGATCCATGGCTTTGTCTGTTTTCAGGGTTGTTTTCCGATGATAGTTTCAGTCGTTTCTTTCCATATGGCTTTCATTTCTTGCCACAGCTCATCTGGTTGTTTTTCTTCATGTGTGAGTAATACTGCTTCAAACTGATTTTCTGTTGTATTTAAAAAGTTTGATTTTATGGATTCGTCTTCTCGCTTCTCAATGTCGTATCGGATCAAAGGGGTGGAACTTTCTTCTTTACCTCAAACCTTTTAATTTTCAGTTTGGCTGCCAGCAGGATGTGATCCGTGTCACAGTCTGCGCTGGTTTCGTTACGCAGTAGAAAAAAACAACAAACAAAAACAAAACAAAACAAAACAAAACAACAAAACAAAACAAAACAAACTTAAAGATCACACGTTGTTTACTAATATATAGTCGATTTCATTTTTGTATTGTTCCTTTTGATGGTCAACTGTTTTGGTGTGAAAACCTTTGCATGTGACAGACATTTATAAGTTCAAATACCTGGAAATGTCATTTCATCAGACGGCAGATGCACACCGGAAATAGCTGGGAGAATCGGCCAAGCCAAAACAGCATTCAAGAAGATGACAAGTATTCTTACCAACAAATGCCTATCAATTAACATCAGAAAGAGAGTCCTTGAAAGTTATATAGAACCAATACTGTTGTACGGATGCGAGGCGTGGACAGTCAGCAAGCAAAGCCAGAGCAAGATTGGGGCAGCAGAGATGTGGTTTCTAAGAAGAATGTTGAGAGTTCCATGGACAGCAAAGAAAACAAACGAGACAGTCTTGATGGAGACAGACACAAGTAGATCACTCATAAGGAAGATTAGGAAACGACAGGCAACATTTATAGGCCATTTTATGAGGAAGGGGGATTTGGAGCACCTGGTCACAACGGGAAAGCTGGAGGGAAAGAGAGCACCGGGTAGACCCAGGGAGAGAATGCTGGACGGACTTGCAGAGTGGCTGGGGATGAGGAGGGTGGGGGAGATGCTAGGGGCAACGAGAGATAGAGATGGTTGGAAGTCCATGGTCGCCAGCGCCATGCGGCAGGGCACCTGATAATGATGATGATTGTTCATTTGGGGATTTCCACGTGAACCTTCTTCGTGGCTGGTGTTCATACCATGTGGTGTGTGCGTGCGTGATTGAAATTTGTGTCAATAATTTGGTCTCAAAGGGGATCACGCTATCTGATTTCGACTGCCGTGTGTTCAGAATTATTCCAGTGTGAAACATCTCCAGGGATGCGCCAAGATTGACAGTGTAAAGTTTGATCAGTTGTTTTCAGTTCTCTGGATTAGATACAGGGAAAGGACTCCCACGTAGAACTGATACTTCTATAGATTTTCATAACTGTCCTTTCCGTAAAAGTACTGGTTGTATTAGATTTACGCTGGCACACACAGTCACACGCGCACACAGGCACATACACACACACGCGTGCGCGCGCGCCACACACACACACACTCGCACACACACACACTCGCACACACACACACTCGCACACACACACACCGCACACACACACACACACACACACACACACCCCACACACACACACACATATATATATATTATATATATATATATATATATACACACAAACACTCACGCTATGTCTCACACACATGCTCACACACATACATGTACAAAAACAAACCAAATGAAAAACCCACACGCTACTCTCTCTCTCTCTCACTCACTCACAGACACACCCACACAAAACACACACACACACACACACACACACACACAACACCACACACACACACACACACACCATGCTACTATATGCTCAAACACATACATGTACAAAAACAAACCAAATGAAAAACCCACACGCTATCTCTCTCTCTCTCTCTCACTCACACACACACACACACACACACACATACACACACACACACACACACACACACACACACACACACACACACACACACACACAACACACACACACACATGCTCACACACATACATTACAAAAACAAACCAAAGAAAATCCCACACACCACTCTCTCTCTCTCTCTCACACACACACATACACACACACCACATACACACACACACACACACACACTAACACACACACATAACACACACATATAACACACATACACAAACAACACACACACACACACACACACTCACACACACCATACACACACACACACACACACACACACACACACACACACACACACACACACACACACACACACACACACACACACTCAAAAGGAAATTACTATGTAAAAACGATCCAAATCTGATATCTAACATACAGTGTGAACTCAGAGCACGTTATAGTTACCATGGCATAAAGGAGCTGTCCCTGGCAAAAAATCTGTAGCGATATCTACTTTCACATATAAAAGAAAAAGAAAAAAATAGAAAAGCATGATTCTGTTTTGTGGCAATGTGCTGTCCTCTAAAGAGCAGTCTGATTTTCACATGGCAAATCCATTGTGACAAAAAGAAAACAGAAAAGAAAAAAGAACCCCAAATAAATAAATAGATATATAAATAATTAAATAAAATAAGTAAATATATATATATATAAACAAATAATAAATAAAGGTACATAAATAAACAAAATATGTAAATATATATAAAACAAACAAACAAACAAACAAATAAATAAATACAAGTAAAACATACACATCCATACAAACACACACATGAACAACAATAACAACCGCCACAAAAACAACAAAACATACACATCCATATAAACACGCACATAAGAACAACAATAACAACAACTACCGTCACCACCACCACCACCACCACCACAACAACAACAACAACAACAACAACAATCAAAAGACAGTTTAGAGAAAGTGCAAAAAACATAGCAAGCAAATCAGGGGAGAGCCGGACAGCAGAAGGTCCTCAGAGGAGAAACCCCCGTGCAAATAGACTAGGTAAAGCATAGTCTAGATAGGGCTTCAGGACCTGGCCAGCTTATGGGTTTACGTGCAGGCTTAAGGCTTGTGCCATGATCACCATACACATGGTACCTGTGACGTTAGTGCATATGGAATTCGTTCCGAGCGCGGAGACGTCATCTTGAGAAACTGAAACTGAAACTGAAATGTTTCAGCCGTTAACTCCTGACACTCTAAGGGGGCTGGGCCGCATCCAGGTCATGACTCCTGAATGCCATTCTTCTGTCGCCATTATTTCTGTCTTTTTCTATTCATTTGGGTTTGAACCCGCGTTTCTAAGCTGCTCAGGCTTCTCTGCCGTCACCCTACATTTGTTCCACAACAATGAAGATTAATAAAGTGGTATGACAGCGTTGTTCGTTATTCAAAGGACTTACACACAAAGTGTTATAATGGAAGAAGCCGCCAATTGTTTGTCCTGACAATGAAAAAGGCAATCAGCTTAAGTTATAAGTAGGACGATATTGGCCACATCCTTTGACAAGCCCAACACGCTTTTATAAGCCGTCTGTATGTCGTGATTCATTTCCACGTGTTTGTACTTTTGCTGGGCTATTACTTGATTAGTTGGTAGCGTGTTGTGTGTGTGTGTATAGTGTGTGTTGTGTGTGTGTGTGTGTGTGTGTGTGTGTGTGTGTGTGTGTGTGTGTGTGTGTGTGTTGTGTGTTTGAGTGTGTTTGTGTGTGTTTGCTTGTGTGTGTGTGTGTGTGTGTGTGTATATATATATATATATATATATATATGTGTGTGTGTGTGTGTGTGTGTGTGTGTGTTGTGTTTGAGTGTGTTTGTGTGTGTTTGCTTGTGTGTGTGTGTGTGTTTTTATATATTATATATATATATATATATTATATGTGTGTGTGTGTGTGTGTGTGTGTGGTGTGTGTGTGTGTGTGTGTGTGTGTGTGTGTGTGTGTGTGCGTGCGTGTTTAGTGTTTCTCTCTGTTTCTGTCTGTCTGTCTGTTTATCTGTCTGTCTGTCTGTCTGTCTGTCTCTCTGTCTCTCTCCGAATGCGTGTCGTGTTTGTGTATGAGTATGCGAGTGTGTGCATGTGTGAGTACGCGCGCCCGCTTATTTTTCCCCGTCGTGGATTGTACAATATGAAGGAGAAGAAGAATCATCATCAAGTGCCCTGCTGTATGGCGTTGGCGATCATGCCCTCCATACGAATCTATCCCTTGTCACTGCAAGTACATCTCCCACCCCCTCTGTCTTCATCCACTCCGCAAGTCCATCCAATATTTTCTCCCTGGATCTACCTGGTGCTCTTTTTCCCTCCAGCTTTTCTGTTGTGACTAGGTGCTCTAATTCTCTTGCCTCATAAAATGTCCTATAAATGTTGCTTGTCTTTTCCTAATCTTCCTCGTTAATGATCTTCTTGTGTCTACTTCCTT
>CM060305.1:9190708-9193208 GCA_030674185.1 Monoplex corrugatus
AGATGCCAAAAGTATGATGAAGTCTAGAAAGGAGAATACCATGATCAATGGTATCAAAGGCTGCAGACAGATCAAGGAGTGTGAGGAGAGAGACTTTTGCCAGTATCAGTTGCAAGGAGGAGATTGTTGAGAATGTGCAGTAGGGCAGTTTCAGTGCTATGGCACTGGCGGTAGGCTGACTGGAAAGGATTGAGGAGATTGTTGGCAGACAGGTGAGAGTTCAGCTGGTTGAGGACGACTTTTTCAAGGAGTTTTGACAAGAAAGAGAGATTAGAGATAGGCCGGTAATTTTTCAGTTCATTTGGGTCTAAATTGTGTTTCTTGAGGAGAGGGTGAACAATAGCAGACTTGAAAGAATCTGGGACAGTTCCAGTTTGAAGAGAAGTGTTGATGATGTCAGTGATGAATGGGAGGAGAGTAGGGAGACAGTCGGCGTAGAGAGAACCTGGAAGAGGATCCAGTTCGCAGGTTTTGAACGACATGGATCTGATTGTGTTGAGAATTTCTTCTTGTGAGACTGGGGTAAAAGTAGTAAGAGGTGTGCCAGAGAAGGAAGGGTCAGGTGGGCATGGTTGACAGGGTGTCCTGTCAAGCCTGTCACGAAGAGTTTGTATTTTGGTGGTGAAATACTTGGAGAATACAGATGGGAGTTCTTCATTTGTATGTTTTGTTGGGAGAGGTAAATCTTTTCGTGTGCCAAGGAGATGATTCATGGTTTTAAAGAGTTCTTTTGAAGAAGAGGCATTCAGGATTTTGGTTTGGAAATAGCTTGTTTTTGCTGATGCAATGAGGGTGGATACTTTTGTTTTAGAGGCTTGGAAAAGTTGCCTGTGTACAATGAGTTTGGATTTGCGCCAGCGGCGCTCTGCTCTGCGGCGGGCACGTTTTGCACAGGCGATCTCATGAGTGAGCCAGGGGGTAGGGGGGCGGTCAGGTAAAAGACGGGTTGTGGCTGGAGCATGAGTGTCCAGAAGATGGTGGAGAGTAGTATAGAATTCATCAGCAAGGTTATGTGACTTTTCAGAAAGGAGACGGGAGGCATCAGATGAAAATGTGGAGAGGTCGATAGATTTGAGATTGCGTCGAGTCACTGTGCGCATGGTACGGGAAGGAGGAGAAATGTCGAGAGAACAGAGAATTGCAGAGTGGTCAGATGGAAGGGCTGAAGTTAGACGGGTAGAAAGAACTAAGCAGTTGTCAGTAGCGGAATTGTGTTGATCACGAGAAATGATCCAGTCAAGAATGTGACCTTTTTGATGGGTTGGTTCAGAAATGTGTTGAGTCATATTGTGATTGGACAGAGAGTTGATGATATGTCTTGTGTCATAACGGTGAGTGTTGTCATAGTGGACATTGATGTCACCTAGAATGATGAGATTTCCAGGTAAGAGGCAGTAGTGGTCAAGCAATTGGTCAAAGTCAGAGAGAAACGTGGATGTGGTGAGTTTGTTGGCAGAGCTAGGTGGGGGTCGATAGACACAGGAGAAGGTGATGGGGTGAGGGGTGGATTGGAAGGATACTTCAACGTGCTCGAAAGAAGGATGGGAGAAAGGCAGAGACTGCGAGAAAGATAGGCGGGAATGGAGTGAGTCGTTGTAGAGGATGGCGATACCGCCACCTCGGGATGAGCGATGGAAAGAAGCAAGCCTGTAACCACTCGGAGTGAGGCTAGCATGTATAGGTTCGTGACCAAGGGGGTTAAGCCATGTCTCTGTGATAAAAGCAATGTCAACATGCTCATCTGCGATAAAATCAGCAATGACTTCGGCTTTGCCATCAGTGCATGTTGACTGAGCATTAAAAAGGCATAGTTTCAGCCTATCACAGTCATATGGTGGCGGCTGAGGTGGCGACGAAGGCGGCACCGACGGGACAGAAGGCGAAAGCGGCATCGGCGGGACAGAAGGCGAAGGCGGCACCATCAGGACAGAAGGCGAAGGCGAAGACGGCAGAGGAGGAGACGAAGCTTGCAGCAGCGAGGTCGAGGGCAGGGGCAGTGGAGGAGAAGAAGAAGCAGGAGACGAAAAGTGGCGTCGGGCAGGAGGCAGGTTGTGCCAAAGACGGTGGAGACGTCCACCACGACAGGATCGCGCAGTCCGGGGCTTAATCTATCGCCCTCTCCACTTTTTCATCTGATGCCTCCCGTCTCCTTTCTGAAAAGTCACATAACCTTGCCGATGAATTCTGTACTACTCTCCACCATCTTCTGGACACTCATGCTCCAGTCACAACTCGTCTTTTACCTGACCGCCCCCCTACCCCCTGGCTCACTCATGAGATTGCCTGTGCAAAACGTGCCCACCGCAGAGCAGAGCGCCGCTGGCGCAAATCCAAACTCATTGTACATAGGCAACTTTTCCAAGCCTCTAAAACAAAAGTATCCACCCTCATTGCATCTGCAAAAACAAGCTTTTTCCAAACCAAAATCCTGAATACCTCTTCTTCAAAAGAATTCTTTACAACTATGAATCATCTCCTTGGCACACGGAAAGATTTACCT
>CM060305.1:9198208-9200708 GCA_030674185.1 Monoplex corrugatus
TCTGTCTGTCTGTCTCTCTCTGTGTCTCTGTCTGTTTGTCTGTCTCTCTCTTTCTCTGTCTGTCTGTCTTCTCTTCTCTCTCTGTCTGTCTCTCTCTCTCTTCTTCTCTTCTCTCTTTCTCTGTCTGTCTGTCTGTCTGTCTGTCTCTTTCTCTCTGTCTGTTTGTCTGTCTCTCTCTCTCCTCTCTCCCTCTCTGCCCCTCTCGTCCCCTCTGTCCCTGTTTCCACTGCTCTCTCTCACTCTGTCTGTCAGTTAAATTATATAAAGCTTTCATAATGGGAATCATTTTTTTTTCTCAACGGACATAATCCGTGTGTAATATGGATTGCTCTCCCAGGGTAAAACACATCGCCATAGTACGGCGCCACCCGTGTGCTTTTTTTTCCTATGTACATGTAGCTTTGTTAAAAATGAACTTTTTGTTGCCATAGATTGTTATGCTGCACTACTACCACACGGCGCTCCGGTTTATTGCCTCATCTGCAAGACTAGCGCCCAGACCAGCACTCAAGGTCATATGGAGTGGCGGATGGAAACGATGGCACAGGACAAAGGAAGAAAAATCACTGTTTGGAGTTTGTTCAAGAGGGATTCATCGCACTCGGACAATTCCACCCTAATCTGCCAACACTTATCTGGCAGATTCCCTAAGCCTGCGGAATACCATATGCGCTGACAAGGTCGTGAAACTGGAAAGGGAGTGGGGAATGGACTTTGTAAAACAGTAAGCTAACACCACCAGAATGATGTAAACATTACGATGGGCAGCCAACAGGCCAGTAGACCTATGAAACAGTAAGCTGACACCACCAGAATGATGGAAACGTTAAGATGAACAGCCGACACCACCATAATGACGGAAACATTAAGATGAGCAGCCAACAGGACAGTAGACCTATGAAACAGTAAGCTGACACCACCAGAATGACGGAAACATTAAGATGAGCAGCCAACAGGACAGTAGACCTATGAAACAGTAAGCTGACACCACCAGAATGATGGAAACATTAAGATGAGCAGCCAACAGGACAGTAGACTTATGAAACAGTAAGCTGACACCACCAGAATGATGGAAACATTAAGATGAGCAGCCAACAGGACAGTAGACTTATGAAACAGTAAGCTGACACCACCAGAATGATGGAAACATTAAGATGAGCAGCCAACAGGACAGTAGACTTATGAAACAGTAAGCTGACACCACCAGAATGACGGAAACATTAAGATGAGCAGCCAACAGGCCAGTAGATCTATGAAACAGTAAGCTAACACCACCAGAATGATGGAAACATTAAGATGGGCAGCCAACAGGACAGTAGACCTATGAAACAGTAAGCTGACACCACCAGAATGACGGAAACATTAAGATGAGCAGCCAACAGGCCAGTAGACCTATGAAACAGTAAGCTGATACCACCAGACTGATGGAAACATTAAGATAGGCAGCCAACAGGCCAGTAGACCTATGAAACAGTAAGCTGACACCACCAGAATGACGGAAACATTAAGATGAGCAGCCAACAGGCCAGTGGACTATGAAACAGTAAGCTGACACCACCAGAATGACGGAAACATTAAGATGGTCAGCCAACAGGCCAGTGGACCTATGAAACAGTAAGCTGACACCACCAGAATGATGGAAACATTAAGATGGGCAGCCAACAGGCCAGTGGACCTATGAAACAGTAAGCTGACACCACCAGACTGACGGAAACATTAAGATGGGCAGCCAACAGGCCAGTGGACCTATGAAACAGTAAGCTGACACCACCAGAATGATGGAAACATTAAGATGAGCAGCCAACAGGCCAGTGGACCTATGAAACAGTAAGCTGACACCACCAGACTGACGGAAACATTAAGATGGGCAGCCAACAGGCCATGTGACCTATGTAACAGTAAGCTGACACCACCAGAATGATGGAAACATTAAATGGGACAGCCAACAGGCCAGTGGACTATGATAACAGTAAGCTGACACCACAGACTGACGGAAACTTTAGATGGGCAGCCAACCCGGCCAGTGGACTATGAAACAGTAAGCTGACTCCACCAGAATGATGGAAACATTAAGATGGGCAGCAACAGGCCAGTGGACCTATGAAACAGTAAGTGACACACCAGAATGATGGAAACTTAAGATGAGCAGCCAACAGGCCAGTGGACCTATGAAACAGTAAGCTGAACCACCGAATGATGGTAAACATTAAGATGAGCAGTCCAACAGGCAGTGGACTATGAAACAGTAAGCTGACACCACCAGAATGATGGAAACATTAAGATGAGCAGCCAACAGGCCAGTGGACCTATGAAACAGTAAGCTGACACCACCAGAATGAATGGAAACATTAAGATGAGCAGCCAACAGGACAGTGGACCTATGAAACAGTAAGCTGACACCACCAGACTGATGGAAACATTAAGATGAGCAGCCAACAGGCCAGTGGACCTATGAAACAGTAAGCTGACACCACCAGAATGACGGAAACATTAAGATGAG
>CM060305.1:9205708-9213208 GCA_030674185.1 Monoplex corrugatus
TATTTTTGCATTGTATTCTTCTTTATGGTATTTTATAGTAAGGTGCCTTTTTAAAGAGGTTACGTTTGGAATAGTCTTTTGCTTGCATTTATAAATGTACATTTTTCCAAGAAAGATGATGAAACCAAATATCAGATCTGTGCGCACCTTTTCAACAAAACCATACTTTCAGTTGATCTAATATTTGCACAGGTGATATATTCTGATTTTAAGATTTCCTCAATGCTATCGGAGAATAGTTTCGTATATAAAGAATTCTAGAATATCTTATGAATAATGTCCCTTGTTTCCAAACAAAGATCACAGCAAAAAAAATGTTTACAAGTCCCGTTTCTTTTAATATGATATTAGTTCTGATAATTCAACGTACAATGCGTGTCTGTAGCCATTTTAATTCAACTTCTCGTATTTATGAATTTTTATAATACTTTTTTCCATGGGACATTTGTTCCCAATTTCTCTGACCATTTAGAGCAAGTCTTTAGAAGTGTATTATCTGTTGTTAATACTTCATAATATAGCCGTGCTCCTTTTGATACAGAGTAAACTGTTTTCAGATCTGTAGGAATATCAGGTGTACTTTCATTTGGTATGTTCACCTTTGTCTTCTGTGCATGTGACTTGATAGACTGCCTACGTCCACTGAAAATGAGGAAATTTAGATTCTTTTAGAAATCACAATATGGAATATCTTTGCTATTGTGGTGTTGGAAATACTCTTCATTTTTCTTGAAAAATATATATACAAAAATTATGCACCACACACAAATAGGACAAAACCACTCACTTTAAAACGCACAACGTTTCGGCCACACCGGCCCTTGTCAAGTGCGCTGTATCTCCTTGCTTCGCCTTCTATGTCCTGGTGAGACTACAGCTCACCAGACCATTATGCATGAATTCTGCTCTGTTGTTGATCAGGAAATTTAGATTCATTTCGTATTTTCTATTCAATTCATGATGTGTCAGAAAAAAATCCGTTACCATTCAAAAAACGTTCAGTACAAAAAACTTCTTTTTGAACCCATCTACTATATGTTATAATTTTAAATATATAAGAAGAAGCAAAATGGCACAAGGTCAGATGAACTTGGCGAGTGCGGTAGTGAAGACAGTAAACATCGAACTTACAGACGGAAGGGTCCTGGGTTCGATCCTCCTGGACACTTCTGCCTGGGCTTGTAGTGCCCGTTATGGCGCAGTGTTTTGAGCACCATAGTCATAACGCCGGGGTTGCGGGTTCAACCCTGAGGTAGGCCTTTTTTTTTTTTTTTTTTTTTTTACACATGTCATTTACATGTAACTAAGACTATTCCAATGATAGGCTGATGCCATACCAGTTTAAGATAAGGACTAGCTAAAACCTAGACTAGGTAGGGCTTCAGGACCTGGCCAGCTCATGGGTTTATGTGCAGGTTTAAAGCTTGTGCCATGATCACCATACACATGGCACCTGTGACGTTAGTGTATATGGAATTCGTTCTGAGCGCGGAGACGTCATCTTGAGAAACTGAAACTGAAACTGCCTGGTGGGTATAAGGTGGAGATTGTTCACGATCACCCTGATCAACGTGTGTGTAGACCTGCCAGTGTCTAAACCACTTTCACGTGTACATCATCATCATCATCATCAAGTGCCTTGCCACATGGCGTTGGCGATCACGGCCTACCATTTGTTTCTATCCCTTGTTGCCTCAAGCACCTCTTCCACCCTCTTTGTCTTCAGCCACTCTGCAAGTCCGTCCAATACTTTCTCCCTGGGTCTACCTAGTGCTCTCTTTCCCTCCAGCTTCCCTGTTGTGACCAGGTGCTCCAATTCCCATTTCCTCATAAAATGTCCTTTAAATGATGCTTGTCTTTTCCTAATCTTCCTTATGAATGATCTACTTGTATCTACCTCCATCGAGACTGTCTCGTTTGTTTTCTTTGTTGTCCATGGAACTCTCATGTGTACACGTATGCAAAATGTCAACTAAGCACATTGAAGGTTGTGTAAGTGTGGGGTTGCTTATGGAGACACGAAAACACGCTGCATGCACACCCACCGTAGACACAGAAGCAAGAAGCCATCCTCACTGTGTGGGCGTAGACATCGTTTGTACTCATGGCTGAAAAATCATCGGAACATTTAGAAAAGAAAAATGAAACACACACACACAACACACAACACACACACACACACACACACACACACACACACACACACACACACACACACACACACACACACACACACACACACACACATACACATGAGCGCGCACACGCACACACACGTGCACACACACACATACACACACACGCACATATATATATATATATGTATTAGTAGTGGTGGTGGTGGTGGTAGTAGAAGTAGTAGTAGTAGTGGTAGTATAGCAGTAGTATAAGTAATAGTAGTAGTATAGTAGTAGTAGTAGTAGTAGTTGTTGTTGTTGTTGTTGTTGTTGTTGTTGTTGTTGTTGTTGTAATAGAATTTTGCCCAGAGCAACTTTGTACCGCCATGGGATCTTTAACGTCCGCCGACTTTACAACTATACGCGGGCATGTAGAGACAGAGAACCAGGCCGATCTAAAACTTTCCCCATTTTTGTTAGTAAAAACAACAACAACAACAACAACAACCCCAACAAAACCCAGATCTAGTTCGTTCTTTTACAGCCCTTCCATCTGACCACTCTGCAATTCTCTGTTCTCTTGACATTCCTCCTCCTTCCCGTACCATGCGCACAGTGACTCGACGCAATCTCAAATCTATCGACCTCTCCACATTTTCATTTGATGCCTTCCGTCTCCTTTCTGAAAAGTCACATAACCTTGCCGATGAATTCTACTCTACTCTCCACCATCTTCTGGACACTCATGCTCCAGCCACAACTCGTCTTTTACCTGACCGCCCCCCTACCCCCTGGCTCACTCATGAGATTGCCTGTGCAAAACGTGCCCGCCGCAGAGCAGAGCGCCGCTGGCGCAAATCCAAACTCACTGTACATAGGCAACTTTTCCAAGCCTCTAAAACAAAAGTATCCACCCTCATTGCATCTGCAAAAACAAGCTATTTCCAAACCAAAATCCTGAATGCCTCTTCTTCAAAAGAACTCTTTACAACCATAAATCATCTCCTTGGCACACGAAAAGATTTACCTCTCCCAACAAAACACACAAATGAAGAACTCCCATCTGTACTCTCCAAGTATTTCACCACCAAAATACAAACTCTTCGTGACAGGCTTGACAGGACACCCTGTCAACCATGCCCACCTGACCCTTCCTTCTCTGGCACACCTCTTACTACTTTTATCCCAGTCTCACAAGAAGAAATTCTCAACACAATCAGATCCATGTCGTTCAAAACCTGCGAACTGGATCCTCTTCCAGGTTCTCTCTACTCTGACTGTCTCCCTACGCTCCTCCCATTCATCACTGACATCATCAACACTTCTCTCCAAACTGGAACTGTCCCAGATTCTTTCAAGTCTGCTATTGTTCACTCTCTCTTCAAGAAATACAATTTAGACCCAAATGAACTGAAAAATTACCGGCCTATCTCTAATGTCTCTTTCTTGTCAAAACTGCTTGAAAAAGTTGTCCTCAACCAACTGAACTCTCACCTGTCTGCAAACAATCTCCTCAATCCTTTCCAGTCAGCCTACCGCCAGTGCCATAGCACTGAAACTGCCTTGCTACACATTCTCAACACTCTCCTCCTTGCAACTGATACTGGCAAAGTCTCTCTCCTCACACTCCTTGATCTGTCTGCAGCCTTTGATACCATTGATCATGGTATTCTCCTTTCTAAACTTCATCATACTTTTGGCATCTCTGACATTGCTCTATCCTGGTTCACTTCATATCTATCAAACAGAAAACAAACTGTTCTCATCAATGGCACTTACTCTCAACCTGCATACCTGACCTGTGGTGTTCCACAAGGATCTGTCCTTGGCCCTGTTCTTTTCACTCTTTACACCTACCCCCTGTCCACCATCATCAACTCCCACTCTATAAAACACCACTTCTATGCTGATGACACCCAACTTCAAGACAGTGACTCACCTGACAATATACAGCACCTCCTGACTCGCACCACTGAGTGTTACTCGGACATTAAAAATTGGATGACATACAACAAACTTCAGCTAAATGATGACAAGACAGAAGCTATCCTCATTGGCACCCGTCAGAAACTTTCCCAGCTGCCTCCTCTTTCTCTCCCATTATGTAACACATCAGTCCCAATTTCTGATTCAGCTAAAAACCTTGGTGTCTGCATTGACTCTACCCTGTCCATGAACAACTTTGTTTCTCAAACTGCCAGATCTTGCTACTATCACCTCCATCGTATAAGCCTGATCAAGAAGTATCTCTCTGTGGAAACAACTGCAAAACTCGTTCTCTCCTTCATAATGTCTCGCATTGACTATTGCAATTCACTCCTGTCTGGTCTTCCTGCCTCCACCACTCACATCCTACAGCGCATTCAAAACAATGCTGCACGCCTTGTACTCAAAAAGAAAAAAGCTGACCACATATCTCCTCTCCTGGCACAACTTCACTGGCTCCCTGTATCAAAGCGCATACAGTACAAACTAGACACCATGTGCTACAAAAGCCTCAATAACGCAGCCCCCGATTACCTGTCAAGCCTAGTTGAGATCTATCTTCCCTCACGTACCCTCCGCTCTGCCTCCGATCCTCTGACTTTTCGCTTTCCACGCACTAAGCTCAATCCCTATGGTCCACGAGCCTTCTCTGTTTCTGGTCCACTTTCCTGGAACAAACTTCCTCTCTCAGTCCGTCAGCAACCTACTTTTGTCTCCTTCAAGTCCGCTCTCAAAACTCACCTTTTCTCCTCTGCATAAAATCCTGACCTCACTCAATCCCCTCTGCAGCCTGTCTCCACTCGGAGGGGAATCACATTGCAATATATAATTGTATATAATATGCTGTCTATAATTTTCCATTGTTTTTATTCTTTCTCCCCATTTATAGCCGTGTGTGTGTGTGTGTGTGTGTGTGTGTGTGTGTGTGTGTGTGTGTGTGTATGTGTGTGTGTGCGTGTGTGCGTGTGTTTGCGTGCGTGTGTGCGTGTGTGTGAGTGCGTGCGTGTGTGTTTCAGCGCTTAGATTTGATTTTATCAAGATTTTGCACTATATATGTAACAGAGTGCCTTGCTCTGTTACGATCTTTCCCCATTTACCTACAACGCTCAAAGGCAACACCGTGTAGCGTGCTTGCCTAGATCAAAAACGCCTTGCATTCTCTTGGCCTAATTATACTGGTATTTCACAGCCTCTGCCTATCCATAGCTATGCATTAATCATTCCAAAGATCTAACCAGTACATGACGCATATACATTGTAGATAACACACTGCTAAACAATTAGCAGATCTACAATGTGTACATGTACTCTAAAGCAGGCCTATGACAAGATTTTGTCGTCATCTCCAGTCAGTATTATGTTGTAGTTTTACAGAACGTAGAGGGGGCCGTCACTAATTTATGCTGCCTTTACTGTAGCATTATAGAACAATCGCCGTGTAATTGCCGGCGGGAACACTCAGACAATGACCGCAGGGCGCGTCTGTCTCAACCGCCTTAGGTATTTGTGGCTTGATAGCGAGGACATACCCACTTGCGAAACTGCCGGACAATGACCAGCGTTTCACTTGTGTGTACTGACGCGCTGCGTTAAAACTACACACTAAGTGTTGACTTATTAATTAGGTGAGAACAACCAATCAGACCTTGGCATCTGGTTGATTGATTAATTTGGTGAGAACAACCAATCAGACATAATGCTACCAATTTTGAAGAACAAGGTCTCCCAACAGTGTAAAAATCGCTACTCACAGTTCCGTAGCTTTCGATGGCGTTCTCGCCATCTTCGTCAGCGCTCTAATGCTGTCTGCGTGAATCTCTACTCAGATCTCGCGAACATGGGATGAACCCAGTTCACGAGATCGAATCAGAGAATGGTACACCGGGGGCAGGGTGTAATGGCCCCGGTCCCTGTTGAGCGGGGGGTTGGTGGCTGCGATGTAGATGGCCTCCTTGACTCCTCGCTGGAACCACTTATTTTCTCTGTCCAGGATGTTGACATTGTCCGCACTGAATTGATGTTTTTCGGCGTGTAGGTGAGCTCCTACTGGAGAAGAGTCCCTCTTGTGTTCTGTTAGTCTCTTCTGAAGGGGGCGTTCAGTTTCACCGACATAATGTTGGTTACAGTCCTGGCAGTCTATTCTGTATATAATGCCAGCTTTGTCGAGTTTGCTGGTTTTGTCCTTGGGGGTGACCAGCTGGCTGCGTATGGTGTTGGAAGGTTTGGAATGTACAGCCACCCCCAGTTTTCTGATCTTTCTGGACAGAGCGTCACTCACACCTCCTACGTATGGGATGGTGATGTGTCCCTTGCGCTGGTGTTGTTTCACTGGCTGTTGGGATGCGGTGTTGGATTTCCTGCCTCCCGGGCTGTTCCAGGCCCACTTTTTGTAGCCCGAGATGGTGAGCACTTTTTTCAGGTGGTTTGTCTCCTTGTCTTTTGCCTCTTGGGTACTGCATATGGTGTTAGCTCTGTGGGTAAGGGTTCGAATCACTCCCAGTTTGTGTTCAAGGGGCTGGTGGCTGTCGAACTGTAAATATTGGTCCGTATGAGTTGGTTTACGGTAGATCGAGAAGGATAGAATGCCATCAGTTCTGGTGATGAGGGTGTCCAGCATGGCTATGGAGTTGTTCTGTTCCACTTCCCTCGTGAATTTGATGGCTGGGTGTTGGTTGTTCAGATGTTCTGTGAACTGTTCGACCAGTTGCTGGGGGAGGATAGTCATGGTGTCGTCTACGTAGCGCCCCCAGTATCGTGGTGGGGAGTGGAAAGAAGCCAATGCTTTCTCTTCAAAATCCTCCATGAACAGGTTGGCTACTATTGGGCTTACTGGGGAGCCCATGGCTGCTCCTTCTTTTTGTTGGTAGAATTCACCTTGGAAGGTGAAGTAGGTGGTGGTGAGGCAGCAGGACAAGAGTTCACATACGTCGTCCACTGTGAGAGATGTACGTTGGTGGAGGGTTTGGTCGTTTTGTAACCTTCGGCGTATGATCTCTATGCTTTCTTTCACTGGTACGCTGGTAAATAGGGCAGAGACATCATATGACACAAGGAGTTCATCATGAGCGAGGGTGTAGTTACTCAGTTTTTCCACTAGGTCAGCACTGTTGTGGATGTGATGATCTGTGTGTCCTACGAGAGGTGATAGGATGTCCGCCACAAATCTAGCCGTCTCATACATGATGGAACCTCTGGATGCGACTATGGGACGGAGGGGGACTTCTTTCTTGTGGACTTTGGGTAGACCATAGAACTTGGGGACGTCGGACACAGTTGGGTATAATTTCCTGTACTGTTCTAATGACAGGCGGTCCGTCTCTTTCAGGCGTTTCAGTGTGTCTTTCAGTTTGTTGGAAAACTTGGAAGTAGGATCTTTCTTGAGGCGTTCATATGTTGT
>CM060305.1:9228208-9233208 GCA_030674185.1 Monoplex corrugatus
AACACTAATATGACACCATCAGAACGATGTAAACATTAACCCTTTGACTCCTGCACCCTGTCCACCAGCATCCTGTATTGTCAACCATGCTAGCATGGCAAAAAACATAACCTTTTGACTGCCTCACCCTGTCCACCAGCTTCCTGCAGGATGCTGGTGAATAGGGTGAGGGAGTCAAAGGTTGAGTTTTTGCAGTTTGTTGATAGGGTGTAGGAGTCAAAAGGTTAAGATTGACAGCAAATAGACTAGTTTTAATACTGCGAGCTAAAATTGAACTCGAGATATCAAACATGTATCAATTAATTGACCAGCCTGCGTTAAAAATCGTGGCCCAGCCAACGGTTGAACCCGCAACCTCTGCGTTAAGAGCATGGAGTTTGGAGTTTGTTTGGAGTTTGTTCAAGAGGGATTCATCGCATTCGGACAATTCCATATGTGCTCCACCCAAATCTGCCAAGAATTATCTGGCAGACTCCCTAAGCCTGCGGAAAACCCTATGCCCTGGCAAGGTCTTGCAATTGGGGAGGAGGGGGGAGGGAGGACTTTTGAAACACTGACACCACCAGAATGACGGAAACATTAAGATGGGCAGCCAACAGGCCAGTTTTTAATGTTGCAGGCTGGGGTTGAACTCAGGATATCAGATCTTGAGTCCACGGCTCTGGCAAAGAACCAACCATCTCGCTATTAAGAGCATGGCGTTCTAACAACTGCGCCAACGAGTGTGGAATCAACCTCAGTAAACTGGGTCAGAAGCCAGGACAAAAACTAGGGACATCATACTGAAAACAGCACGGAATCAATGTCATTATAAAAACAGTAACAAACCCATGTTGGTTTTGTTTAATTTTCTTTCTTCTTTCTTTCTTTCTGTTCTTCTTTCCTTCCCCTTCCTTCCTTCCTTCCTTCCTCTTCTTCCTTCCTTCTTCTTTCCTTCTCTTTCTTCTTCCTTTCTTTCTTTCCTTCTTTCTTTTTCTTCTTTTCTTTTCTTCTTCTTTCTTTCTTTCTTTCTTTCTTTCTTCTTTCTTTCTTTCTTTCTTCTTCCTTTTTTCTTTCCTTTCTTTCTTTCTTTTCTTTCTTTCTTCCTTCTTTCTTTCTTTCTTTCCTTCTTTCTTCTTCTTTCTTTCTTTCTTTCTTTTCTTCTTCTTCCTTCTCTTCCTTTTTTCTCTTCCTTTCTTCTTTTTTTCTTCCTTCCTTTTCTTCCTTTCTTTCTTTCTTCCTTTATTTCTTCCTTCCTTTCTTTCTTTCTTCCTTCCTTCCTTCCTTTCTTTCTTTCTTTCTTTCTTTCTTTTTCTCATTTTTTATTAACCTGAGTTGTGAAGAAGAAAAAATATTATCAAAACTATTCATCAGTCTTTGATTTCAAAGAAAGGAACCTTCAAGGCAAGGGCACAACGAAGCAAACAAACCATTCATCATCCCCTCAGCAAAACCAAACACGATTGATTGTGCTCACCTGATTGGCAGATTTTCCAAGATGGCGGTCAGTAGGGAGTTGTCTTTTCCTCTTCCTGGTAAGCGTCCAGATGAGACAGATTGGACCTTGTTCACAGTGGTAATATACATTTACATATGTTACACGCACGCACACACACACACTCACTCACGAGCACACACACACAGATGGTGAGCACACACACACAGAGGGTGAGCACACACAAACATGCGTGCACGCGCACGCGCGTACGCACACACAAGCACACACACACAGAGGTCACAGTCAGAACACACACACACACACACACAACACAAGATACACAAACAAACAAACAAACAAACAAACAAACAAACAAACAAGCACACGTTACACACACAACACACACAGGTTAAACACACACACACGCATAAAATGTACACACACACACTCACTCACACACACACACACACACACACACACACACACACAACACACACACACACACACACACACACACACACACAACACAATACAGCTTACACACACACACACGCACACACACACACATACACAACTACTGAACCTTGTTAGAAGAAACAAGATAAAATTACCATTCTCCCAGACAGAATTAATGACGCTTATGCAGGAAGATAGAGAGAGAGAGCGAGAGAGAGAGACAGAGAGACAGAGACAGAGACAGAGAGGCGGGGTGGGGGAAGGAGGGATGTACTGGGAGCTGGGAGGAGAAAAATAAAGGCAGCAACACGAGGGACAGGAAGGGAGGGGGAGAGAGGAAGGGGGTGAGATGATGGCTTAACAGGCTGGTGTCCAGTTCCTTGACCCCAAGTGCTCCCAGGAAATTCATTGTATCTGCTTCCGCACAATTACATGACCGTTATGGATCTGTCTGTGGCGGGCTGTCCATCGACACCATTTCCTGATCAAGCTTTTGAGCTGCACGTGCAACCATGGCATTTTTCTGGCCCTGGAGTTGTTTTCCTTGAAAAAAAAAAGTAGGGGGGGGGGGGGAGAAATAACCCAGTGCTGGCGGAAATTGAGTCAGATCGAGATGTTGCATCTATGATGAGTTTGTGTGTGTGTGTGTGTGGGGGGGGGGGGGTGTCAGTGTGTGTGTGTGTGTGTGTGTGTGTGTGTGTGTGGTTGTTTGTCAGTGTGTGTGTGTGTGTATTTGTCAGTGTGTGTGTGTGTGTGTGTGTGTGTGTGGATCTATGTGTGTGTGTGAGTGAGTGTGTGTGTATGTGTGTGTTTGAGTGTGTGTGTTGTGTGTGTGTGTGTGTGTTGTGTGTGTGTGTGTGTGTGTGTGTGTGTGTGTGTGTGTGTGAAAGTGTGTGTGTTTGAGTGTGTGAGTGTGTGAGTGTGTGAGTGTGTGTGTGTGTTTCTGAGTGCGAATGTGTGTGAATGTTTATGTGTCTACGTGAGTGAATGTGTGTGTTTACGCGCGTGTGTGTGTGAGTGTGTGTGTGTGTGTGTGTGTGTGTGTGTGTGTGTGTGTTAGCGTGTATGCGTGCATGCATGCGTGTGTGTGTGAGTGTGTGTGTGTGTGTGTGTGTGTGTGTGTGAGTGTGTGTGTGTGAGTGTATGTGTGTATGTGTGTGTGCATGTGTGCATGTGAGCGTGTGTGTATGTGTGTGTATGTGTGTTAGTGTGTGTGTGCGTGTGTATATGTGTGTGTATGTGTGTGAGTGTGTATGTGTGTGTGTGCGTGTGTGTGTGTGTGTGCGCGCGCGCGTGTGTGTGTGTGCATGCGTGCGCGCGCATGTGTGTGTTCGAAACGCACTGGTGAGAACTGTTTATTAGATGGATTTTGCTCAGGCATGCAACATGAAAAGACGATAGAGATGGATTAGGTACACCACCCAAAAAGAAAAGGATAACGTCACCCAGATTTCCCGTCACTGGAAACCAGAAGGAAGACGTAAGAGATGAACACCCAGGAACACCTGGAGACGAACACTAGAAGGACAACTGTCACCTGTCGGCGTCACCGGGAACAGTGTTGGCCGATGCACATGATGTCCTCACAAGTTGCCGCCAGCACTCTCGATCTTGGCTAAGTCTGACCACCTCCTGGAGTTTCCTGCCACTGATGTTTGTGATGTTTCCAGCAAGTGATGCAGGTGGCCGTCCTCTGTTTCTCTTTCCTTCCACTTTACCTTGGAGGACAGTGGACATCAAGTCTGTTCTCTCATTACGGATTGCGTGTCCAACATATTTCAGTCTCCTCCGTTGTATGAGTACTAGGAGCTTGCGTGTAGCACCCAACTCATTCAGTATGCTTTCATTTGAGCTCCTATCCGTCCATTTGACCCTCAGCAGTCTTCGGTAAAACCACAGCTCTGCTGCTTCCACTCGTCTTTCATCCTCTTTCTTCATTGTCCATGCCTCGCAGCCGTATAACATCACTGGCAACTAGAAGCCCTGAAACACACCTGGGGTACCATAGAGTCTGGTCCAAAACTGGCAGGAGTGGCGGACCTTCGTTGCTGCCCCTCTCACCAACATGCCATAAAGGACAGTAACTAAATAGGATCAGTAGTCTTTCTATGACTGGTCAGAAAGTGACAGGCTTGTGATGAGCATGATTTGATTTACATGGAGATGGAAGAGTCAAACTGGCGAACACTTTTCAGGGGGATTCTTCTTCTTTTGTATGTTGCAAACTTAACCCTTTGTCTCCAGCACCCTATCTACCAACTGCAAAAACTTAACTCTTTGAATCCCTCATCCTATTCACCAGCTTTCTGCAAGAAGCTAGTGGATAAGGTGATGGAATCAAAGGGTTAAGTTTTTGATTTGCAAGTATGGTTGACAATGCAGAATGCTGGTGGACGGGGTGCGGGAGTCAAGGGGTTAAAAACTGACCTGTTTACTGCCCATCTTAATGTTTCTATCATTCTGTTGGTTTCAGCTTGTGTTTCACAGGTTCCTTCCCTCTCCTCCCCTCACCTTCCCATTTCAAGGCCTTACCAGTGCATGATGTAATGCGCAGGCTAAGGGTGTCTGTTAGATAATTGCTAGCAGATTTGGGTGGAGCGTATATGGAATTGGCCGAGATGGATCGCTCTTGAACAAACTCCCATCATCATCATCAAGTACCTTGCCACATGGCGTCGGCGATCATGGCCTTCCATCTATTTCTATCCCTTGTTGCCTCAAGCACCTCTTCCACCCTCTCTGTCTTCAGCCACTCTGCAAATCCGTCCAATAGTTTCTCCCTGGGTCTACCTGGTGCTCTCTTTCCCTCCAGCTTTCCTGTTGTGACCAGGTGCTTCAATTTCCTTTTCCTCATAAAATGGCCTATAAATGTTGCCTGTCTTTTCCTAATATTCCTTATGAATGATCTACTTGTGTCTGCCTCCATCAAGACTGTCTCGTTTGTTTCCTTTGCTGTCCATGGAATTCTCAACATTCTTCTTAGAAATCACATCTCGGCTGCCTCAATCTTGATCTGGCTTTGCTTGTTGACTGTGCACGCCTCACAACTGTACAACATTATCGGTTCTATATAACATTCAAGAACTGCCTTCCTGATGTTAATTGACAGGCATTTGTTGGTAAGAAT
>CM060305.1:9235708-9245708 GCA_030674185.1 Monoplex corrugatus
GTCACTCTTGATAACACCCTGTCCTTTGAAAAACACATCCAGAATGTTTGCAGATTATGCTATCTTGAGATACGCAGAATTTCTTCTATTCGCAATATCCTCTCTGTCGAAGCCACCAAAACTCTCCTCTGTGCCTTTGTTCTCTCTCGTCTCGACTACTGCAACTCCCTCCTCTCGGGTTGTCCTTTCTCTCTCATTCAAAAGCTTCAAAAAGTTCAAAACAATGCTGCTAGGCTCATCTTCAGAAAATCTCGTTCCTCTCATGTCACTCCTCTTCTCAAATCTCTTCACTGGTTACCTGTTGAAAAGAGAATTCGCTACAAGATTGCTTTGTTATGTTTTAAGTCTCTCAACGGTCTTGCACCCCCTTACATCTCTGATCTCCTCCATCTGTACACCCCCTCTCGTCAACTTCGTTCCTCGGCTGATACTCGTACCTTCCGCATACCATTCTGTCGCACTAAAACCTATGGTCAACGCTCCTTTTCCTATCAGGCCCCTGTAATCTGGAATCAGCTCCCTGTCTCTGTTCGCCACTCTGCGACTCTCACTTCTTTCAAGTCCTCTCTGAAAACCCATCTCTTCCAGTCCCTCTCATGATACTTATAAAGACTCTACCACCTAACTTCCCCAAATCCCCCCTTGTTGTCTTTTGAGCCTTGAATGTCGGCTGGTGTGTGTGTGCGTGTGTGTGTGTGTGTGTGTGTGTGTGTGTGTGTGTGTGTGTGTGTGTGTGTGTGTGTGTGTGTGTGTGTGGGGTGTGTGTGTGTGTGTGTGTGTGTGTGTGTTTTGTGTGTGTGTGTGTGTGTTTGGTTGTGTCTGCGTGATACCTGTAAGCGCTTAGGGCTCTTGTTTTCATCAGATTAGGCGCTATATAAATGCTCTTTATTATTATTATTATGTTATTGTTACCGTTCTTAGTGCGTGGGTGTATGTATGTATGTGTGTGTTCTGTGTGAGTGTGTTGTGTGTGTATTCTTGTTTGTTTGTTTGTTTGTTTGTCATTCTCCTGTTCCTGTTGGCAGCTATGGAGCTTGGTGGTCGGAAAAAAATTGTAATCGGCCATGTCTCCTGTCGCTCTACTTGAAAGGGATGAAGTGGCTTCCCTGACATAAAACAACACATACATTTGTTCAGATGTCAGGTCTGTTGAGCTGTCTGGTCTGTTCAAATGATTCGTTCAGCTGTCTGGTCTGTTGAGCTGTCTGGTCTGTTGAGCTGTCTGGTCTGTTGAGCTGTCTGGTCTGTTCAGCAGTCTGTTATGTTCAGTTGTCTGGTCTGTTGAGCTGTCTGGTCTGTTGAGCTGTCTGGTCTTTTCAGATGCTTGTCCTGTTCAGCACTGTCTGCTCTGTTCAGCTGATTTGTTCAGCTGCCCGTTCATTTGATTTGATCAGCTGTCTGATCTGTTAAGCTGTCTGCTTTGTTGAGCTGTCTGGTCTTTTTAGCTGTCTGGTTTGTTGGGCCGTCTGGTCTGTTCAGTTGTTTGCTCTGTTTAGCTGTTTGGTCTGTTCAGTTGTCTGGTTTGTTCAACTGTCTGGTCTGTTCAGCTGTCTGGTCTGTTGAGCTGTCTGGTCTGTTGAGCTGTCTGGTCTGTTCATCTGTCTGGTCTGTTCATCTGTTGAGCTGTCTGGTCTGTTGAGCTGTCTGGTCTGTTGAGCTGTCTGGTCTGTTGAGCTGTCTGGTCTGTTGAGCTGTCTGGTCTGTTGAGCTGTCTGGTCTTTTCAGATGCCTGGCCTGTTCAGCACTGTCTGCTCTGTTCAGCTGTCTGCTCTGTTCAGCTGATTTGTTCAGCTGCCCGTTCATTTGATTTGATCAGCTGTCTGCTTTGTTGAGCTGTCTGGTCTTTTCAGATGCCTGGTCTGTTCAACTGTCTGCTCTGTTCAGCTGTCTGGTCTGTTCAACTGTCTAGTCTGTTCAGCTGTCTGGTCTGTTCAACTGTCTAGTCTGTTCAACTGTCTGGTCTGTTCAACTGTCTGCTCTGTTCAGCTGTCTGGTCTGTTCAACTGTCTAGTCTGTTCAGCTGTCTGGTCTGTTCAACTGTCTAGTCTGTTCAACTGTCTGGTCTGTTCAACTGTCTGGTCTGTTCAACTGTCTGGTCTGTTCAACTGTCTGGTCTGTTCAACTGTCTGGTCTGTTCAACTGTCTGGTCTGTTCAACTGTCTCTCTGTTCAGCTGTCTGGTCTGTTCAGCTGTCTGGTCTGTTCAACTGTCTAGTCTGTTCAGCTGTCTGGTCTGTTCAGCTGTCTGGTCTGTTCAGCTGTCTGGTCTGTTCAGCTGTCTGGTCTGTTGAGCTGTCTGGTCTGTTCAGCTGTCTGGTCTATTCAACTGTCTAGTCTGTTCAGCTGTCTGGTCTATTCAGCTGTCTGGTCTATCGAGCTGTCTGGTCTGTTGAGCTGTCTGGTCTGTTCAGCAGTCTGTTATGTTCAGTTGTCTGGTCTGTTGAGCTGTCTGGTCTGTTGAGCTGTCTGGTCTTTTCAGATGCTTGTCCTGTTCAGCACTGTCTGCTCTGTTCAGCTGATTTGTTCAGCTGCCCGTTCATTTGATTTGATCAGCTGTCTGATCTGTTAAGCTGTCTGCTTTGTTGAGCTGTCTGGTCTTTTTAGCTGTCTGGTTTGTTGGGCCGTCTGGTCTGTTCAGTTGTTTGCTCTGTTTAGCTGTTTGGTCTGTTCAGTTGTCTGGTTTGTTCAACTGTCTGGTCTGTTCAGCTGTCTGGTCTGTTGAGCTGTCTGGTCTGTTGAGCTGTCTGGTCTGTTCATCTGTCTGGTCTGTTGAGCTGTCTGGTCTGTTGAGCTGTCTGGTCTGTTGAGCTGTCTGGTCTGTTGAGCTGTCTGGTCTGTTGAGCTGTCTGGTCTGTTGAGCTGTCTGGTCTTTTCAGATGCCTGGCCTGTTCAGCACTGTCTGCTCTGTTCAGCTGTCTGCTCTGTTCAGCTGATTTGTTCAGCTGCCCGTTCATTTGATTTGATCAGCTGTCTGCTTTGTTGAGCTGTCTGGTCTTTTCAGATGCCTGGTCTGTTCAACTGTCTGCTCTGTTCAGCTGTCTGGTCTGTTCAACTGTCTAGTCTGTTCAGCTGTCTGGTCTGTTCAACTGTCTGGTCTGTTCAACTGTCTGCTCTGTTCAGCTGTCTGGTCTGTTCAACTGTCTAGTCTGTTCAGCTGTCTGGTCTGTTCAACTGTCTGGTCTGTTCAACTGTCTGGTCTGTTCAACTGTCTGGTCTGTTCAACTGTCTGGTCTGTTCAACTGTCTGGTCTGTTCAACTGTCTGGTCTGTTCAACTGTCTCTCTGTTCAGCTGTCTGGTCTGTTCAGCTGTCTGGTCTGTTCAACTGTCTAGTCTGTTCAGCTGTCTGGTCTGTTCAGCTGTCTGGTCTGTTCAGCTGTCTGGTCTGTTCAGCTGTCTGGTCTGTTGAGCTGTCTGGTCTGTTCAGCTGTCTGGTCTGTTCAGCTGTCTGGTCTGTTCAGCTGTCTGGTCTATTCAACTGTCTAGTCTGTTCAGCTGTCTGGTCTATTCAGCTGTCTGGTCTATCGAGCTGTCTGGTCTGTTGAGCTGTCTGGTCCTCTTGACCACAGGGACAGGGTGGTGAAGGCGTCAGTTTGAACGTGTGCTTCATGTGTGTGTTCAGCCAGTTGTGACTGGTGCAGAACCATATTAGGACCACTTGCCACTCCCTGGACAGAAGGTGTTCACGAAGTCAATTGATTTATAAGCAAACAATCGCTTTCTTTTTCCGTAACTTCTTCTAACATAACCATCAAACAACAACAACTAACCATACAGCATTAACAATAAAACTACTACTACTACTACTACTATAATCATTGCTACTGCTACTGCTGCTGCCACTACTATTGTATTTCAAGTACTACTAGTACTACTATTACTACCACGACTGCTACTACTACTACTACTACTACTATTACTACTACTACCGCAAAAGAATTGAGGCGGCAGAGATGTGGTTTTTATCAGAGACTACTACGTGTAAAATGGACAGATAGAAGAACTAATGAAAGTGTCCTGGAAGAACTTGATACCACCAGAAAATTACTAGCAGACATCAACAAGAGAAGATTAAAAGACACTGGCCATGTGTCACGTAGCAAGAACACTGACCTCATGGCAGCCATCTTTCAAGGAAAAACAGAGGCAAATAGGAAGAAAGGCAGACCTCCAATCTCATACATCGAGAACATAACCAACATAAGTGGCCTAAACATTCAAGATATTGTCCACAAAAGTCAAGACAGTCATTTGGAGGCGAGTAGCTGTGTCACAGAGTGCAGTGGACAACACTGAATCCAGTGACACCGATAGGTGAGACAGGCTCTAGTAGTAGTAGTAGCAGTCGTGATAGGTGTCCTCAGGTGTCATAGAGAGGTGTCCTAAACAGATGTTCTGAACAGGTGACCTAAACAGATGTCCTAAACAGCTGTCCTAAACAGATGTCCTAAACAGATGTCCTAAACAGATGTCCTAAACAGGTGACCTAAACAGATGTCCTAAACAGGTGTCCTAAACAGATTACCTAAACAGATGACCTAAACAGATGTCCTAAACAGATGACCTAAACAGATGACCTAAACAGATGACCTAAACAGATGACCTAAACAGATGACCTAAACAGATGTCCTAAACAGATGACCTAAACAGATGTCCTAAACAGATGTCCTAAACAGATGTCCTACACAGGTGACCTAAACAGATGTCCTAAACAGATGTCCTAAACAGATGTCCTACACAGGTGACCTAAACAGATGTCCTAAACAGATGTCCTAAACAGATGTCCTAAACAGATGTCCTAAACAGATGTCCTACACAGGTGACCTAAACAGATGTCCTAAACAGGTGTCCTACACAGGTGACCTAAACAGATGTCCTAAACAGATGTCCTACACAGGTGACCTAAACAGATGTCCTACACAGGTGACCTAAACAGATGTCCTAAACAGATGTCCTACACAGGTGACCTAAACAGATGTCCTAAACAGGTGTCCTACACAGGTGACCTAAACAGATGTCCTAAACAGATGTCCTACACAGGTGACCTAAACAGATGTCCTACACAGGTGACCTAAACAGATGTCCTAAACAGATGTCCTAAACAGATGTCCTAAACAGGTGTCCTAAACAGATGTCCTAAACAGGTGTCCTAAACAGGTGTCCTAAACAGATGTCCTAAACAGATGTCCTACACAGATGTCCTAAACAGATGTCCTAAACAGGTGTCCTAAACAGATGTCCTAAACAGATGTCCTAAACAGGTGTCCTAAACAGATGTCCTAAACAGATGTCCTAAACAGGTGTCCTAAACAGATGTCCTAAACAGGTGTCCTAAACAGGTGTCCTAAACAGATGTCCTAAACAGATGTCCTAAACAGGTGTCCAAAACATATACTTTATCAACTAGGTCACACATCCCAGTATGGTTTGACTGTCACTTTTTTTATTCTTATAGTGTTGATTCTCAGTTATTGATGTCAGTAGGTACGAAGTTAACTACAGTGTGACATTTCCAGACCCAGCACTCAGCCAATATCTGACACTCCTAATGGACCGACAATACTGACACCACTACTGCCTGAACATCATATACAAAGTAAACAAGGTCATGATAGCTGTCATTTGGTGTCTCCTTTTTCAATCCTCTGTTTAGGAAGGAGAGAGAGAGAGGAGAGAGAGAGAGAGAGAGAGAGAGAGAGAGAGAGAGAGAAGAGAGAGAGAGAAAGAGAGAGAGAAACGATGAAACTGAAACTGAAACTGAAACTGTTTATTATCATTACCCGAAAAGGTCCTTTGACAAGGGGGATAACAATTTTCCAGTAGTGCGACACATAATCCACTCTTTGTATGTGCGCAAATTCTTCACGCATAATCAAAACAAAACAAATATCGAACATCCATTCCTTGAACAGTCGAACATATTCAAATCATATATAATGAACAATCATCCATTTTATCAGTACTAACATAATGCAAAAAAAAACAAAAAAATCAGAACAGTGTTCCTACATTCAGGCCAATAATTTGTCTAGGTTTAGGCAAACCAAAATCTTTTTCACACACCCACACCCACACACACACACACGCACCCATATACACTCACACGCGGGCGCGCGCTCGTGCGCACACACACACACACACACACACACACACATCAAAACTGTAATATGATGAAACATCTGGGCTAGACCACCCAAACCTTACATTTAGTGATAATAATGTAATCTTCACATAACTTCCCCATAATACTCTGTTAACAAGGGACATAACTATGCCTTTATTTATTTGTTTTTGGTTTGTTTTTTTGTTTTTTTGTTTTTTTGTTAACATGCATAGTAGACCCTTAAGTGTCTATATACCCTTTCAATATCTACTTCTAACATATTCAACATAATGATTAGCTACTCTTAAATTACCGGCAAACAAAGCAAAATAAAGCAAATGAAAACAGCTCTTTACAAAACAGAGTCTATAATAAAGCGGCTTCTTTTGGAGTTAACGTGATATAGCCCACGTCAGTCAAAAGAGATTAAATTAATCCCAGTATGATATTGTCTAGCACTATTGTCGGGCTTGTAGGTGTTTATGTCTTATTTTTTGTGCTTCCGCAATGTATAGTGCCGCTGATTTGATTATGACTTCGTCATCAGACGACAACATAGATACAACATCTTGTCTTTTGGCCATGTCGGATTCAAAAACTTTGCATTTTCCACGTATTGTGTCAAAAATTTGGCATTGGAATAAAAATGTGTTTTTCATTATCGACATTGTTTCCACATAAGGAGCAAGGATATACTGTGGACGTCCCAGGTTGAAACCAATTTTTATTTGCATTGAAACCAAGTGTTCTTAATCTAAATCTTGCGTAATTAGTTCTTTGCCATTTATCCGTAACAACACTGAGATTATTTTTCGGTTTGAAAAACATCTTTAAATGAGAAGAACCAACTATATATTTCTTTGTTTTCCATATCTGAGTGCCAATTTTGTTTAAACGAACAAATAAGCCTGTCTTTAAATTTATTAATAAACTGACACTCATTTCCTACTCCTTGGGACAACCACACGATTCCAAACCCAAGTTCTGATAAAGCCTTTTTTACCTGATAGGCCCAGTTCTGTTTTCTATTTCCATTTGAGTAACCATATTTCATATGCCTGTTTACATAACCGAGATTGTGGAAGCCTTAACAATTTTAACCAGTATTTAATACTCTTCACAAAGGTTCTAATCTATAAAGGATATCTTCCAGTTTCTCCATATAAAACAGTAGAAAGAGAGAGAGAGAGAGAAGAGAGAAAGAGAGAGAGAGAGAAAGAGAGACATACCGACAGACAGAAGACAGACAGACAAACATAGACAGAGAGACAGACAGAGACAAACAGAGACAGACAGACAGACAGAGAGAACCAGGCAGCAGACAGACAGAGAGAAACAGGCAGACAGACAGACAGATAAAGACTGACAGACAGACTGACAGACAGAGACAGAGAGGCAGACAGAAAGACAGACAAACAGAAAGACAGAGACAGACACATAGACATACAGACAAAGACAGAGACTGACAGACAGACAGATACAGACTTACAAACACATAGAGAGACAGAGACAGACAGAAGAGACAGAGATACAGAGAAGGAGATAGACAGACAGATAGACAGTCAGACAGACGGACGGTTAGACGGACAGACAGAGATAGACAGACAGACAGGCAGGCGGGCAGAGAGACATAGACAGACAGACTTACAAGCAGACAGAGACAGACAGACAGACACACACACACAGACATACAGACAGACATGGACAGACTAACACATAGACAGAGTCAGACAGACAGAGAGACGGACAGACAGAGATAGACAGACAGACAGAGGGACAGACAGAGATAGACAGACAGACAAACAGACAGACAGGCAAGCAGACAGACAGACAGATTTACAACCAGTCAGACAGACAGACCGATGGTTTAAATGATCTATCCATGCAAAAGCCAATTGCCACTCATCCAAAGGTACAACTACATGTACATAACGAGTCGATTAACATAAGCAGAAGAGAACGATTTCGTAACTTGTGGACCAGATTTTGACGTTGCTATATCTGTAGATTGAAATGCCTTGTACTCAAAAACAAAAATAGATTGTGTACAACATAAAGAGGAAGAAACTAAGAGAGACACAGAGAGAGTAAGAAACACAGAGAGAGACACACACACAGAAAGAGAGAGAGAGTGCGTGTGCTTGCTAGAGAGATACACTTAGAGATAGAGAGATAGAGACAGACCGACAGACAGATAGAGAGACAGATAGATAGATAGATAGATAGACAGACAGACAGACGGACAGATAGATAGATAGATTGATTGATTGATTGATTGACAGATAGATAGATAGGTAGATAGATAGGTAGATAGATAGGTAGATAGATAGGTAGATAGATAGATAGATAGATAGGTAGATAGATAGATAGGTAGATATATAGATAGATAGAAAGAGAGAGAGAGATAAGAATGGCTTTGACAGAGAGAAAGAGAGAGAGAGAGAGAGAGAGAGAGAGAGAGAGAGAGCGACAGAGAGAGAGAGAGAGCGACAGAGAGAGAGAGAAGAATGGCTTTGAGAGAGAGAGAGAGAGAGAGAGAGAGAGACAGAGAGACAGAGAGAAAGAGAGAGAGAGAGAAAGAGAGAGAGAAAGAGAGAGAGAGAAAGAGAGAGAGAGAGAGAGGAATGGCTTTGAAATATGTTGTCTGCATATGTGTGTGTGTGCGTATGTTTATATTCACATGTCTTTCTTTGTTTCTTTGTTTCTCTGTTTCTTTCTTTCTTTCTTTCTTTACATATGAGTGTGTTGCGTGGGTGGGTGTGCAGCATCAACGCTAATACTAGCTTGTTTCAAGTATGGTGGAAATGGTGCCATAAAACGCCCATAATAACCCAAATTGTTTCACTGACAATGTTCATAAAAAGACAGGCATAACACCCACACAGTACGTAGCATATCAAGATCCTGATAGCACACAGGGCTTATGTACAGGCTTAAGGCTTACGCCGGGATCGTTTTGGATCTTCTCCATCACATGGCACCTGTGTCGTCAGTGCATAATGGAATTTATTCAGAGACTCAGTGTACAGAAACTATAATTCAGCCTGAAAACTATCACAGTCAATGTTACTTATAGAGTACTGAATGCCCTATTCGCTACAGCTGGCCGCTTAGTTTATTTAATAGAAATCCAAAACAAGTGTGCTTGCCCGCGTTCAAGCAAACAGGAACCAGAAAAAAAAACACGAAAGAACAATATGAACGCGTATTTAATACAACAAAACAAAACAGGCGCAACAAAGGAATGAATGAAGGAAGAATGAATAAAAGAAAGAAAGAAAGAAAGAAAAAAGGAATAAGAAAAGAAAGAATGAAGGAAACAAAGAAGGAAGGAAAGAAAAAAGAAAGAAGGAAGAAAAGACAGAAAAGAAGGCAAGAAAGAAGGAAACAAGAAAAGAAAGAAAGAAAGATCCAACGAACGAACGAACGAACGAAAGAAAGAAAGAAAGAAAAAAAAGGAAGAAAACAAGATCAAACGTCTCCACTTTTTCAATTATAACCCTGATATGGGGCTCTACGCAGTCGGCTGGGCTTTAAACAGAAATAACAGTAACAGTAATTAACATGTTTAGTTGATAGATTTTACCAGATGATTGACACATTAGTGATAACGATAATGATAACGCAAATAGTATGTGTCAGAAGCAAGCCTGTTGAACTTTACATAGTACTGGACCAATATCAAATCAAAAAAGAAAATAGTAGGTATACAAACAAAGAAATTATATATTAAAACAGGAAGCATTGTTCGTAAAAAAAAAACTACGATAGACAGGGAGAAAATAAAATTTTTTAAAATGTCTTAGAATTACTAGACACAAAGAAAAAATGATAGTCAAACAAAGATGCGAACATACATACATACATACATATATACATACATACATACATACATACATA
>CM060305.1:9253208-9353208 GCA_030674185.1 Monoplex corrugatus
CAAAAAGGTCACATTCTTGACTGGATCATTTCTCGTGATCACCACAATTCAGCTACTAACAACTGCTTAGTTCTTTCTACCCGTCTAACTTCAGCCCTTCCATCTGACCACTCTGCAATTCTCTGTTCTCTTGACATTTCTCCTCCTTCCCGTACCACGCGCACAGTGACTCGACGCAATCTCAAATCTATCGACCTCTCCACATTTTCATCTGATGCCTCCCGTCTCCTTTCTGAAAAGTCACATAACCTTGCCGATGAATTCTATACTACTCTCCACCATCTTCTGGACACTCATGCTCCAGCCACAACCCGTCTTTTACCTGACCGCCCCCCTACCCCCTGGCTCACTCATGAGATTGCCTGTGCAAAACGTGCCCGCCGCAGAGCAGAGCGCCGCTGGCGCAAATCCAAACTCACTGTACACAGGCAACTTTTCCAAGCCTCTAAAACAAAAGTATCCACCCTCATTGCATCTGCAAAAACAAGCTATTTCCAAACCAAAATCCTGAATGCCTCTTCTTCAAAAGAACTCTTTACAACCATGAATCATCTCCTTGGCACACGAAAAGACTTACCTCTCCCAACAAAACATACAAATGAAGAACTCCCATCTGTATTCTCTAAGTATTTCACCACCAAAATACAAACTCTTCGTGACAGGCTTGACAGGACACCCTGTCAACCATGCCCACCTGACCCTTCCTTCTCTGGCACACCTCTCACTACTTTTACCCCAGTCTCACAAGAAGAAATTTTCAACACAATCAGATCCATGTCGTTCAAAACCTGCGAACTGGATCCTCTTCCAGGTTCTCTCTACTCCGATTGTCTCCCTACTCTCCTCCCATTCATCACTGACATCATCAACACTTCTTTTCAAACTGGAACTGTCCCAGATTCTTTCAAGTCTGCTATTGTTCACCCTCTCCTCAAGAAACACAATTTAGACCCAAATGAACTGAAAAATTACAGGCCTATCTCTAATCTCTCTTTCTTGTCAAAACTCCTTGAAAAAGTCGTCCTCAACCAGCTGAACTCTCACCTGTCTGCCAACAATCTCCTCAATCCTTTCCAGTCAGCCTACCGCCAGTGCCATAGCACTGAAACTGCCCTACTACACATTCTCAACAATCTCCTCCTTGCAACTGATACTGGCAAAGTCTCTCTCCTCACACTCCTTGATCTGTCTGCAGCTTTCGATACCATTGACCATGGTATTCTCCTTTCTAGACTTCATCATACTTTTGGCATCTCTGACATTGCTCTCTCCCTTTTTCACTTCGTATTTATCAAACAGAAAACAAACTGTTCTCATCAATGGCACTTACTCTCAACCTGCATACCTGACCTGTGGTGTTCCACAAGGATCTGTCCTTGGCCCTGTTCTTTTCACTCTTTATACCTCCCCCTTGTCCACCATCATCAACTCCCACTCTATAAAACACCACTTCTATGCTGATGACACCCAACTTCAAGATAGTGACTCACCTGATAATATACAGCGCCTGTTGACTCGCACCACTGAGTGTTACTCGGACATTAAGAACTGGATGACACACAATAGACTTCAGCTTAATGACGACAAGACAGAAGCTATCCTCATTGGCACCCGTCAGAAACTTTCCCAGCTGCCTCCTCTTTCTCTCCCATTATGTAACACATCAGTCCCAATTTCTGATTCAGCTAAAAACCTTGGTGTCTGCATTGACTCTACCCTGTCCATGAACAACTTTGTTTCTCAAAATGCCAGATCTTGCTACTATCATCTCCATCGTATAAGCCTGATCAGGAAGTATCTCTCTGTCGAAACAACTGCAAAACTCGTTCTCTCCTTCATAATGTCTCGCATTGACTATTGCAATTCACTCCTGTCTGGTCTTCCTGCCTCCACCATTCACATCCTACAGCGCATTCAAAACAATGCTGTACGCCTTGTACTCAAAAAGAAAAAAGCTGACCACATATCTCCTCTCCTGGCACAACTTCACTGGCTCCCTGTATCAAAGCGCATACAGTACAAACTAGACACCATGTGCTACAAAAGCCTCAATAACGCAGCCCCCGATTACCTGTCAAGCCTACTTGAGATCTATCTTCCCTCACGTACCCTCCGCTCTGCCTCCGATCCTCTGACTTTTCGCTTTCCACGCACTAAGCTCAATACCTATGGTCCACGAGCCTTCTCTGTTTCTGGTCCACTCTCCTGGAACAAACTTCCTCTCTCAGTCCGTCAGCAACCTACTTTTGTCTCCTTCAAGTCCGCTCTCAAAACTCACCTTTTCTCCTCTGCATAAAATCCTAACCTCACTCAACCCCCCTCTGCAGCCTGTCTCCGCTCGGAGGGGAATCACTTTGTTTTAATATATAATTGTATATGATGTGCTCTCTGTGGTTTTCCATTGGTTTTATTCTTGCTTTTATTGCTTTTATTCTTTTTTCCCCATTTGTGGCCATGCATGTGGTGTGTGTGTGTGTGTGTGTGTGTGTGTGTGTGTGTGTGTGTGTGTGTGTGTGTGTGTGTGTGTGTGTGTGTGCGTGCGTGCGTGCGTGTGTGCGTGTGTGTCTTTTCGGCGCTTGGATTTGATTTTGTCGAGATTTGCGCTATATAAATATTGTAATTATTATGTATGCATGTGCGTACGTATGTATGTATGTATGTATGTATGTATACGCTTAGATTTATGTATGTATGTATGTATGCATGTATACGCTCAGCTTAGATTTATGTATGTAAGTATGTAAGCATGTATGTATGCATGTATACGCTCATATGTATGTAGGTATGTATGCATGTATACGCTCAGCGCTTAGATTTGATTTTGTCAAGATTTTGCGCTATATAAATAAAATATATTATTATTATTATTATAAATCCCCCTCTCCCCCACTTCCATATCAAGACATTTTGCCAGATCAAACGTTTTACGTAAGTTAAATCAGTATGCCAGATTAGACTTATCACCAGCAAATTTGGGGGAGTGTGTAAAGTTTGAACAATCCTTTTTGAATAAATCGATATATACAAATTCTTTAAAAAAATTTAATTCGTAACTACTGACAAGCCCTTCTGAAATCATTTCATATTAGGAAATAAGTCTGTTACTAACTCTTAAAAAAAGTAAGCAATCGCTATAGTATTTTTTTTCTTTGTTCACTTAGGCCTATTTGGTTTTAATTTAATTTATCTTTGTTCAGCTTGTGATTGCAGACTGATTTTCAGATAGGCCTAGTGCTTGCCAAAATCGAATCGCAGTCACAAGGGAAATGACTCTTGTTGCAATCAGCAAATTTGCAGACGATTTTAGATCCAGTTCAGACTGGTTTTGGTGAACATGGCAAGAAGAAGGAAAGAGGTCAGTGCTGTTTCAGATCTATACAACAGCAAGTTCGGCAGCCTGCGGTCAACTGTCGACGGTTGGAGAGAACCACAGCAACCGAAGACTGGAGGTAATTATTGTTTTGCGAATAATTTTACTGCGATAGATCTAAAATCTGTCTGACAAGAACTGTGTAGTCCATAGCGTTGTATGAATCGTCCCCGTGAATGACTGAATCCTGTTGTTTAGGTGTCCCCGTTAGCTCAGTTGGTTAAAACATCACGATGATAACGCAGGGGCAGTAGAGGCCGATCTTCACTCGGGCTACATCATCAGTTTTATTCCAGCAATTTTGCTTGGCCTTTTGATAGAGCCGTGCACTGAAGATCTGATGTCTCGAGTTCGAATCCATCTTGAGACATGAAAACTGACCTGACATCTAGATCTTAGCGACCCAAGCATTTTCAATAATGGTGCTAGCGTAGTGTTTTGTATGTTCTCCAGCCCCCTTCCCCCGTTCCCGTTTCAAGACCTTGCCAGCGTTTATGGCTTTGCACAGGGTCAACGAAACTGCGATAATTACTTGCATGTATGTATGAAATGCAAATAGAATTGTCCTTGTGCGATGAATCCTTCCAACCAACTCGTAACTCCTGTTGACAAAGGAAAATTCAGACGCGTACAGTCTTAATTTGACTATTAATTGACAGCTCAATACAGATTTGAAACAAAACTTCCTGCGATAAGTCGCGTCAACCAACACATTTAAAATTGATTTAAAATACACAGTGATGATTCATGAGATAAAGACGATGGTGAAGGTGCTGCGGGATTTCTTTTGAAGGGGGGGGGTGAGAGAGAGAGAGAGAGAGAGAGAGAGAGAGATTTTTGTCGTATTAAGAGACGCACGTGTGTGTACATGTATATTTGCACCTGTGTGTGTGTGTGTGTGTGTGTGTGTGTGCATGCGTGCTTGCGCGTGTGTGTTTGTGTGTATATCTATGTGTTTGTACGTGTATGTGTGTGTGCACACGCGGGTGTGGGTGTATTCGTGCATGTATGCAAAAGACTGATTTAGTCCTCTTCTCCCACTGGACGAAACAGCAGGCAAGTTTCAGTCTTTTTCTCCTAGTTTTATATTTGGTGGGTTTTTATTTTTTGTTGTGATCTTACATTCACGCTTGACAAAGGCCAGTTGGCCGAAAATTTGCGCCTGTCTTGTCTTGTTGTATTAAATACGCGTTCTGATTCTATTTTCGTGTTTTTCTGGTTCCTGACGGTCCTGGGACAGCAAAAGAACGCTAGCGAACGCTTGATAGTTTAAATATAGGGACCTAAAGGGAAAGAGTGTCTGAAGCTGAGCGCAAGGTGCGAGCTGGCGTATGAATGTTGATGTTGTCGCAAAAGATATGATAGAGTAGACTGGTGAATAGATTTGTTACACAAGGTATCAAGCTTATATTCTATTCTTTCTAAGACAGGCAACCAGTGAAGAGAGCGAAGGAGATGACTGATATGATCAAACTTTTTCTTTCTGAGGACAAGACGAGCAGGTGTGTTTTGTATGCGTTGCAGAGACTGTAGTGCTAATGTCCCGTCTAGAACCTTTTTTTAAAATATATTTTTGTGGCTTTCTATATGTTTATAGTGTTGTTAGTATTAGATGCTACAATATTACCAAAAGAGTTCTTTCTTGCCAGACGGTTTAAGTATTCACCATGCTTTTTTGTGATTTAAGTGCAGATTTTCACCCTTTTTAAACCGGCTCCTTGTTTTGATGGCTGTGTGAGTATGGATATTGAAACATAGGAGTAGGGGTATGTTTTTACACATTTTTTCCATAGAATTTTTATCATGAACATCTTAAAATGAATATGTCATTGTAAAGTTTGCATTATCAAAATTGTAATTTTCATCCAACAAGCACTCCTTGAGATCATGGAGAATTACAGTCTGAATGATGTGATCGACACGAAACAGTTGAATGTATTTCAGACTTGATTAGTGGTACTTCACTGACGATATATTGTACTGCATCCTGATCACTCATAACTGTCTGTAACTGTAAAAAATTAATACCTACAATTCTCCAGATATTATTGATATACACAGGATCAATTGTCCTGTGGATGTAACGCTTGTTGCCGAATGTATGAGTTGACGTAAGTAAAAGAGAGAAAACGCAGAAGTTCATGCTGCTTGAGGATAGTGTAAATCAGTATCAAAATCATTTGAGTTCACAATGTCTTCACCACATGATCATGCTGTCAATCATATTTACAAAATCGTCATACCAACACGGACTACTTTTTGCGATACGATATATGTGTCCCAAAACAACTGGATACAGTTTTCTATTTTTATTTGGAGCCAGATAATTTCTACAAGGTCTGACTTTGGATCATACAGTATCACGGTACGATACATTATACTATCATGAACATACATGTATCTCACGGTACGATACATTATATTATCATGACATGTATCTCACGGCACGATACATTATATTATCATGACATACATATATCTCACGGTACGATACATTATACTATCATGACATACATATATCTCACGGTACGATACATTATATTATCATGACATACATATATCTCACGGTACGATACATTATACTATCATGACATACATATATCTCACGGCACGATACATTATATTATCATGAACATACATATATCTCACGGTACGATACACTATACTATCATGGACATACATGTATCTCACGGTACGATACATTATAATAATAATTAATAAATAATAATTACAATATTTATATAGCGCAAAATCTTGATAAAATCAAATCTAAGCGCTGAAGCAGACACACGCACGCACGCACGCACGCACGCACGTACGCACGCGCGCGCACGCACGCACACACACACACACACACACACACACACACACACACACACACACACACACACGCATGGCTATAAATGGGGAGAAAGAATAAAAGCAATAAAAGCAAGAATAAAAGCAATGGAAAATTATAGAGAGCATAGCATATACAATTATATATTATAACCATGTGATTCCCCTCCGAGCGGAGACAGGCTGCAGAGGGGGGGGGGGGGGGGGTTGAGTGAGGTTAGGATTTTATGCAGAGGAGAAAAGGTGAGTTTTGAGAGCGGACTTGAAGGAGACAAAAGTAGGTTGCTGACGGACTGAGAGAGGAAGTTTGTTCCAGGAGAGTGGACCAGAAACAGAGAAGGCTCGTGGACCATAGGTATTGAGCTTAGTGCGTGGAAAGCGAAAAGTCAGAGGATCGGAGGCAGAGCGGAGGGTACGTGAGGGAAGATAGATCTCAAGTAGGCTTGACAGGTAATCGGGGGCTGCGTTATTGAGGCTTTTGCAGCACATGGTGTCTAGTTTGTACTGTATGCGCTTTGATACAGGGAGCCAGTGAAGTTGTGCCAGGAGAGGAGATATGTGGTCAGCTTTTTTCTTTTTGAGTACAAGGCGTACAGCATTGTTTTGAATGCGCTGTAGGATGTGAATGGTGGAGGCAGGAAGACCAGACAGGAGTGAATTGCAATAGTCAATGCGAGACATTATGAAGGAGAGAACGAGTTTTGCAGTTGTTTCGACAGAGAGATGCTTCCTGATCAGGCTTATACGATGGAGGTGATAGTAGCAAGATCTGGCAGTTGGAGAAACAAAGTTGTTCATGGAGAGGGTAGAGTCAATGCAGACACCAAGGTTTTTAGCTGAATCAGAAATTGGGACTGATGTGTTACATAATGGGAGAGAAAGAGGAGGCAGCTGAGAAAGTTTCTGACGGGTGCCAATGAGGATAGCTTCTGTCTTGTCATGAACATACATGTATCTCATGGTACGATACATTATACTATCATGAACATACATGTATTTCACGGTACAATACACTATACTATCATGAACATATATCTCACGGTACGATACATTATATTATCATGACATAAATGTATCTCACGGTACGATACACTATACTATCATGAACATACATGTATCTCACGGTACGATACATTATACTATCATGAACATACATATATCTCATGGTACGATACATTATACTATCATGAACATATATCTCACGGTACGATACATTATACTATCATGAACATATATCTCACGGTACGATACATTATATTATCATGAACATACATATATCTCACGGTACGATACATTATACTATCATGAACATACATATATCTCATGGTACGATACATTATATTATCATGAACTTACATGTATCTCACGGTACGATACACTATACTATCATGAACATACATATATCTCACGGTACGATACATTATATTATCATGAACATACATGTATCTCATGGTACGATACATTATATTATCATGACATACATATATCTCACGGTACGATACACTATACTATCATGAACATACATGTATCTCATGGTACGATACATTATACTATCATGAACATACATATATCTCACGGTACGATACACTATACTATCATGAACATACATGTATCTCATGGTACGATACATTATACTATCATGAACATATATATCTCACGGTACGATACACTATACTATCATGAACATACATGTATCTCACGGTACGATACATTACATTATCATGACATACATGTATCTCACGGTACGATACACTATACTATCATGAAATACATGTATCTCACGGTATGATACATTATACTATCATGAACATACATGTATCTCACGGTACGATACACTATATTATCATGACATACATGTATCTCACGGTACGATACACTATATTATCATGACATACATGTATCTCACGGTACGATACACTATATTATCATGACATTTATATATCTCACGGCACAATACATTATATTATCATGACATACATATATCTCACGGCACGATACATTATATTATCATGACATACATATATCTCACGGTTCGATACACTATATTATCATGAACATACATGTGTCTCACGGTACGATACATTATATTATCATGACATACATATATCTCACGGTACGATACATTATATTATCATGACATACATATATCTCACGGTACGATACATTATATTATGACATACATATATATCACGGCACGATACATTATATTATCATGACATACATATATCTCACGGCACGATACATTATATTATCATGACATACATATATCTCACGGTACGATACACTATATTATCATGGACATACATGTATCTCACGGTACGATACATTATATTATCATGACATACATATATCTCACGGTACGATACACTATATTATCATGAACAAACATGTATCTCACGGTACGATACATTATATTATCATGAACATACATGTATCTCACGGTACGATACATTATATTATCATAACATACATATATCTCACGGTACGATACACTATATTATCATGAACATACATATATCTCACGGTACGATACATTATACTATCATGAACATACATATATCTCACGGTTTCGATACATTATATTATCATGAACATACATATATCTCACGGTACGATACATTTAACTATCATGACATACATATATCTCACGGTACGATACATTATATTATCATGACATACATGTATCTCACGGTACGATACACTATACTATCATGAACATACATATATCTCACGGTACGATACACTATACTATCATGACATACATATATCTCATGTACGATACATTATACTATAGTGAACATACATGTATCTCACGGTACGATGCATTATACTATCATGAACATACATGTATCTCACGGTACGATACATTATACTATCATGAACATACATATATCTCACGGTACGATACATTATACTATCATGACATACATATATCTCGCGGTACGATACATTATACTATCATGAACATACATATATCTCACGGTACGATACATTATACTATCATGAACATACATATATCTCACGGTACGATACATTATACTATCATGAACATACATGTATCTCACGGTACGATACACTATACTATCATGAACATACATGTATCTCACGGTACGATACATTATACTATCATGAACATACATGTATCTCATGGTACGATACATTATACTATCATGAACATACATGTATCTCACGGTACGATGCATTATACTATCATGACATACATATATCTCACGGTACGATACATTATATTATCATGACATACATGTATCTCACGGTACGATACATTATATTATCATGACATACATATATCTCACGGCACGATACATTATACTATCATGACATACGTGTATCTCACGGTACGATACATTATATTATCATGACATACATATATCTCACGGCACGATACATTATACTATCATGAACATACATATATCTCACGGTACGATACATTATATTATCATGAACATACATATATCTCACGGTACGATACATTATATTATCATGACATACATGTATCTCACGGTACGATACACTATATTATCATGACATACATGTATCTCACGGTACGATACACTATACTATCATGAACATACATATATCTCACGGTACGATACATTATACTATCATGAACATACATATATCTCACGGTACGATACACTATACTATCATGAACATACATGTATCTCACGGTACGATACACTATATTATCATGACATGTATCTCACGGTACGATACACTATATTATCATGACATACATATATCTCACGGTACGATACACTATATTATCATGACAACCTTATATCTCACGGTACGATACACTATATTATCATGACAACCGTGTATCTCACGGTACGATACATTATACTATCATGACGTACATGGATATGCCTGTCCTGGACAAGTTCAGTCCTTTTTAATACTGAGCAGCGTGTGCTATAGCAAGTGTACCATCACTAGCACAGGAAGAAAATCCTGATTCTGTTATACCACAGTATGACACAGCGCATTCAAAACAATGCTGCACGCCTTGTACTCAAAAAGAAAAAAGCTGACCACATATCTCCTCTCCTGGCACAACTTCACTGGCTCCCTGTATCAAAACGCATACAGTACAAACTAGACACTATGTTCTACAAAAGCCTCGATAACGCAGCCCCCGATTACCTGTCAAGCCTACTTGAGATCTATGTTCCCTCACGTACCCTCCGCTCTGCCTCCGATCCTCTGACTTTTCGCTTTCCACGCACTAAGCTCAATACCTACGGTCCACGAGCCTTCTCTGTTTCTGGTCCACTCTCCTGGAACAAACTTCCTCTCTCAGTCCGTCAGCAACCTACTTTTGTCTCCTTCAAGTCCGCTCTCAAAACTCACCTTTTCTCCTCTGCATAAAATCCTGACCTCACTCAATCCCCTCTGCAGCCTGTCTCCACTCGGAGGGGAATCACATTGTAATATATAATTGTATATAATATGCTCTCTATAATTTTCCATTGCTTTTATTCTTTCTCCCCATTTATAGCCATGCGTGTGTGTGTGTGTGTGTGTGTGTGTGTGTGTGTGTGTGTGTGTGTGTGTGTGTGCGTGCGTGCGTGTGTGTCTGTTCAGCGCTTAGATTTGATTTTATCAAGATTTTGCGCTATATAAATATAACATTGTATATTGGAACATGTTCATATCAGCCTCCTTCTTTATCAAGGCGATAAGCATTTAAATATGTGATTGTGAAGTCTGTTATGACTATAATATACATTTTCTATAATAGCATGATAATTAAGTGATTCTATCTCAAGATAAAATTACTTGACACAAACAACCTGATGAGACGAAAACAAAATATGAATAGGCCATAAATAAAATATCAATAAAGTTCATCTCATAAAGAACGAGCTAGATAAAAGGTACAAACGAAACAGTGAACACATACACACACGTGCACACCACACAGACACACAGACACACAACACACACACACACACACACACACACACACACACACCACACACACACACACACACACACACACACACACACACACACACACACACACACACACAACAACACACACACACACACACACACACAACACAAATACATACATATAAAATACATACATATACATAGAACATACATACATACACCTACATACATTCACACATTCATACATACTACATACATACATACATACATACATACATACATACATACAAATGCATACATACATAAATGCATACACACACACGCGTGCGCGCGCACGCATAAAGGGAAAAACAGTCTGTAAAATGATATTACCAATTAACAGAAAAGAAAAGCACTAATTATGCTCAAATAATCAGCGAGAAAAAAGACAGACAGACAGAGACAGACAGACAGACGAAGGCAGAGAGAGAGACAGAGAGAGAGAGAGATAGAGAAAACACACACAACACATAATCACGCACACACACACACACGCACACACACACACACACTCACAGATGTACAATACAATGAGTCATCATACAGAGACAGCACTAACAACATTACAATAACGCAATTATTGACAATATTGACGTGCTTGTTTATACAAAGCAGACGCTTTACAAGGAAAGTATAAAACATGGAGGAAAGCATGAATGTAGGCAGAGCTACAGGTCTGCTGGCATGCTGGATACATTGTTGATGTCGGCAGAGCTATAGGTCTGTTGGCATGCTGGATACATTGTTGATGTCGGCAGAGCTACAGGTCTGCTGGCATGCTGGATACATTGTTGATGTCGCAGAGCTAAGTCTGTGCATGCTGATACATTGTTGATGTGGGTGATGCTGCTGCTGCTGATTGATAATGGCCATAATGATGATGTTGATCAGAATGATGATGACGAAGAAGAAGACGATGATGATGTGAATATGATAATGATGATGATGACCATAATGATGATGACCATGATTATGATCATGATGATGGTGATGGTAATGATGATGATAAACATTCTCGTCGATCTAATAGATAAGTAGACATACTGGTTTCTTATCGCCTAATATGGGTTTTTATGTTGGATACGTATGGTGATAAGAAAGTTACAAAAGAATTCAAGGACAATTAAACGCTGTAGATCAGTGGTGCTAAGAAAATGGATATTCTATTCAGTCAACCTAACCAAAGCACAGGTACTGCTCTGCACTGATGATGTCATGAGACTGAGAAGGACCATTCCACCACCAGTAACATTACGAACCAACATCGAACGAACAAATAACCTAACTACCTTGGAATCAGTTTTGAGAGAACGTTGGCTTTATAAAACACGTTGAAACCACGACGCTCAAATTTTAAAAAAGGCACATCCATTCTTAAAGTAATGGCAACCAAAAGTATTGAAACAATGCCATCTGTTGCAGCTGTATCAATTAAGCTATAATACTCAGTGTAATCGACTCTAGACTTGGCCTCAAAAACATTGTCACAGACCAACTTTTTGAAACTAGATAGAATACAAAATGAAGCTATGAGAGTGATACCCTGAACCACAAAGTCCATCCCCCATGAAAACAGTGCGGTATCTGCTTGATCTTTCTTCAGTACATCATTATCATTATCATCATCATCATGTGCCCTGCTGCATGGCGTTTGCGATCATGGCTCTCCATATGCATCTATCCTTTGTTGCCGCAAGCACATCTTCCACCCTCTCTGTCCTCAACCACCCTGCAAGTCCGTCCAGTATTTTCTCCCTGGGTCTACCTGGTGTTTCTCTTTCTCTCCAGTTTTCCTGTTGTGACCAGGTGCTCTAATTCCCCTTTCCTCATAAAATGGCGTATGAATGTTGCTTGTCTTTTCCTAATCTTCCTTATGAATAATCTTCTTGTGTCTGCCTCCGTCAAGTCTGTCTCGTTTATTTTCTTTGCTGTCCATGGAACTCTCAACATTCTTCTTAGAAACCACATTTCGGCTGCCTTAATCTTGTTCTGGCTTTGCGTGTTGACTGTCCACGCCTCACAACCGTATAATATTATCGGTTCTATGAAACATTCAAGAACTCTCCTTCTGATGTTAGTTGATAGACATTTGTTGGTAAGAATGCTTTTCATCTTCTTGAATGCTGTGTTGGCTTAGCCGATTTTGCTGGCTATTTGTGATGTGCATCTGCCGTCTGGTGAGATGACCATTCCCAGATATTTAAACTTATCAACTTCTTCAATACAGTCAAGACAAAAAGCAAAACAAATAAAGCCATATTTCAGGGCATTGGAAAACTCCAAAAATCCACCTCACATGACATTTACAATAACATAACGCAGTCGACTAGAATGCGGAAAATCATGGATGGGATTGACAAGAGCCCATTCAGCAAATTACCAGCTGACAGAACTCAAAATAACAAAAATAATGGGAAAATATCTAAACCATTTCAAAGGTCTACACAAGACAGTCATAAATCTCCGAAGGCACTGTTTTAAATGGATGGAGATAAAACTGATGCAGAAATCAAAGTAATATCAAGCAAATAAGCTGCAACCCCAAAGATGTTACCACATTCACTTTCGGCTCGGTCATCATGAACAGGTCTGGATGGGGCTTTACTGCCAAACAGAATGGAACACTATCGATGAAGAAAATTTGCACATACAGTCACAATCTCCAGTCTAACGATGGAAACTGAAGCAGTCACGCATGTTTTGTAATTACTAACTTCACCAAATGATGAGATGAAAGGCAGTCAAGCTTTCATCCTTACAGACTTGATGAACCTATTTCAAAGTGTGGAAAGTGGAGTAGGAACCCCGGTCTGGAATAACGCTGTGAACACTAACAGTCTGCAAAAGCTCACTTAGATTTACTGTCTTGGACATTCTGGTGTAAACAAATCAACATGCCGACAAATTTGCAGGTAAAGCCAACAGACCAACAGTTCAAGCCTGGGAAGATCTGAGGTCCTCATGGACCTGAAATCATACCTTCGTGAACAAACTTTCGGTCAACATACCATCGATCGTCACACTTACAAAAAAAAGTTAAAGAAAATATTTGAAAATCCACCATGAGGGGAAAAGTAGAGCCATCATCAATTCGCACTGCTTTAAAAAATAACACTGCACGATCTTGGATTAGAAAGTTTCTGGACTTTTCCTGAATCAGAGATCAAAGAAATTTAAAGAACTGAAAAAGACATTTAGAAGAGGTGATGGGCAAAATGTATAAAAATTCTGGAGCTTTCTTTGAGGGCGTCTGTTGGACTTACTTCACTCTATGTAGTCGAGTGTCATATACAGTCGGTTTTAAAAGGTGGCAAAGAGTGTGCAGGGTAAAAGTGGTGGTGGTGGTGAGGTGGGTACATCGAAATTTTGGGTAGTCCGATTAGCTGTAAGTGTTCCTCCTGGAAAGCCAGCTTTCAAAACTTAATAAGTGCCCCCCATATTACACACATTTATGGGGCGTTAGTACAGTGCATTTATGCTTTGTTTTACAAGGATAGACATAGAAACCACAAGCCAAATAGAACCCTGACGCCTTGCCAGCGGGTAGGACTTCTGCGAAGGTATTGAGCTTATATCATGATCATTTTGCGTCTTCTCCATCACATGGTATACTCGTATGTGACGTCAGTACATATGGAATTTAAGGCGAGCGCGGAGAGACCATCGTGAGAATTTGAAACTGAAACTGAAACGGGTGGTTCAAAGCCTCGTTGTTCCAGTTTGCCTATATACCTGACCTGATCGGTACAGGGAACTTTTGATGTGTCGAAGGGGCGTGTAATCTTCTCCCCACTCTCTCGCTTACTGACGTTGGGGATTCTACAGGCCTAGTGACTGCCACGCGCAGAACGGCGTCAGCATGAGCACCTTTGTCGTTCATTGAATCCATCTTTTAGTCTCTAGCTAAAGATAAACTTCCACAGATACACGGGGATATCCACTCAGGGCTGGGGCACTTCGTGGGTTTGAAATAAAAGTTGTCTAGGTGGACTGCTTTGATCGGGTTTACGAAGTCCATCTATCAGAGTTTATCATGACATTTTCCGTAGGTTAAATGCAAACTTTTAGCACCTATCTTCCTTCCAACTGCTGTAAATTGCAAGCTGATCACCGCTTAAGGAGTGGAAGATGGGCTTGGGGAAAAAAGAACCATTTTACTCCATAAAAATGCAAAATCTTTTTCACTAGGACTTGTTGGGATTCCTGCAGTAAAAACAGTTCCAGAAGAGTAAGCTTCTTTCTTCTTCTTTCTTCTTTATCTGTCCACTTAAATCGTCGTGGGTGTTGCGAGAGGGGGATGGGGGGGGGGGGGTGATGTTAGCAGCGAGCTGGAAGGGCTGACTTGCAGAAATGCTGGGTGACGTGAAGCTCTCTTTCATGCCATCTGGCCAGGTCTTCCTTGGTCTGCCTCTCGCTAGATAAAGAGGAACACAACAGCTAACATAAAATCGCAAACAATACTAGTTCCGCTAGTCCACAGAAATGTATAAATCACTCCATGCATTCAAGTGTTTTTTTGTTTTTTTTTGAGAAAGCAAATTAGGCTGACTTTCATTATCATATAATCTCAAGGGCTTTGAGCCAGAATGGAATATCTGCCTTCTGTCTTCCTTTGGAGATACCCCATTCTAGCAGGTAACCCTTGAAATGTAACGATGGTGTAATACTATGTATAGCACAATGACATGGACTGTTTGCGTTACACACATGGATTTATCATCATCGTCATCATCATCCTTCATCATCATCATTTCGTAGTCATCGTCGTCGTCGCCGTCATCATTGTCATCATCATCGTTATTATTAATATTATTATTAATATTATTACCATTGTTATTATATCATCATCATTATTATTATCATTATCACCATCATCATCATCATCATCATCATCATTCTCCTGCCCGTGATGGGCGTAGAGGAGAGATGAGAGACACTCTTGAAGCCAGCCGTCACCAACCGGTCCTGTCCTCCGCCTGTCGCACCAGCGTGGGGCCATCCAACCTGGTCCATTCTTTGATGTTGTCCATCCAGCATTTGGCTTGTCGTCCCCTTCGTCTGCCGCCTCCCAGTGTACCCTGGAGGACCGTTTTGGGCAGTGAGTTGTGGCGTGTGACATGCCCGAACCACGACAGCTTCCTGTTCTTGACTGTTGCCAGGAGGGGTTCTTGTGGGCCTGCGAGTGTTGTTATTTGGCTCCACACAAAGTCGTTTGTCTTCCGATCTTGCCAAGAGATCCCGAGCAAGCGCCTGAAGCATTTAGTTTCAAACGTCTGGATTCTCTTGGTGGTCTCTGCTGTCATGGTCCAGCTCTCGCATCCATACAGCAGGATGGGGAGCACCAGGGACTTGTACAGCTTCATCTTCGATGGAAAGCCGATCTCTCTGCTCTTCCAGATCTTGTTTAGCTTTACCATTGCTGCTGTTGCGATCGCTAGTCTGGTCTTGATTTCTGTTGTAGAGCGACCGTCTTTGGTGAGGGTGGCGCCAAGGTATTTGAAAGCGTCCACTTCTTCAAGCTGTTGCCCGTTCATGTAGATTTCAGCATGGGTGTTGGTTGTGCTGTTGACCAGGACTTTGCTTTTTTCTGTGCTCACTTCCATTCCGTGTGCACCTGCACTTTCTTCCAGTCTCATGGTCAGGTCTTGTAGTTCTTCGTTGCTGCCTCCCATCAGGTCGATGTCATCTGCGAACCTCAGGTTGTTGATGGTTCTTCCTCCGATGGAGACAGTGGAGTGGAAGTCATGGAGGGCTTCACGCATGATGTTCTCCAGGAAGAGATTGAACAGCACGGGAGAGAGTAGGCAGCCTTGACGGACTCCAACTGTGGTCTTGAAGTAGTCCCCTATCTGGTTGTTGAGGAGAACTGCGCTGCTGGCAGTGTTATACAGCGCCTGGATGGTTTGGACGAGACCTTCCTCTATGCCAAACTTTCTTAGCACCTGCCACAAACCCTTATGCCACACCCTGTCGAATGCTTTTTTAAAGTCTATGAAGTTGTGGAACAGGTCTCTCTGATGCTGCAGATGTTTCTCCATCATTATCCGGCAGGTGAAGATCTGTTCTACTGTGCTTCTGCCCGCCCTAAATCCAGCTTGTTCTTCCGCAAGGTGTTCTTCCGCTTCTTTCTTCAGTCGATTCAATATGACTCTGAGCATGATCTTGCTGGTGTGGCTAATGAGACTTATTGTTCTGTAGTTCTGGCATTGGCGCATATTTCCCTTTTTGAGCAGGGGGATGATGAGTGATTGAGTCCATTCTGTGGGCCACTGTTTTGTCTCCCAGATCTTCTGACAAATCGATGTTACACGAGTGACCAAATCATTCCCTCCATGTTTGAGCAGCTCTGCTGGGATATTGTCTGCTCCAGGTGATTTCCCTGCTGGTAGGCTGCGGATGGCTTCTTCCACTTCTTCTCTCATCACTGGTAGCGGTGAGGATTCCCTCAATGGTGTTGAGTCCCCCTGAAACAAAACTGTCATCTGGCTGTATTGGGTAGTTGTATAGTTCTTGGCAGTACTGCGTCCATCTGTTCAGAACAGCGGAGCTTTCTGTCAGCAGCTCGCCTGAGGTATCCTCGATGACTGACGATCTGTTTTGCTGCGTCTTGGTAAGGTTTTTCAGTGTGGTGAAGGCATGTTTGCTGTTTCCTTTTTTCATGCCTTTCTCGATGTTCTCACACTGGTTGTTGATCCATTGTTCTTTGGCTTCAATCATTTTCTTCTTTACAAGGTTGTTGGTTTTACGATACTGTGCGGCTTCTTCAGGGCTGGAGTTTTTCGTCTTCTTCAGTGATCTTCTGTTGTCGCAGAGGTCAAGGATGTCATTTGAGATCCATGCTTGGTGTTTCTTCCTCTGTCGCCCCAGTACCTCCTCTGCTGTTTCGCGGACTGCCTCACCAAAGTTGTTTGTGAGGTCGTTGATGTCGCTGTCCAGGAAGTTGAGTGCCGCGAACCGCCCCCCGAGCTGTGCCTGGAATGCCTCTTCTATCTCTGGATCTTTTAGCTTTTCCAGGTCAAACTTGATGCGTGGCTGCGCAGCTTGGTACTTCTTTTTCAATTTGATCTTCATTGTGAGCAGCACGAGGTCGTGGTCGCTGCCTATATCAGCTCCAGGGTATGTCCTCGTCTTTGCTTTATTAATGCTTGATTTGAAGCGCCGCGGTGTGAGGACAAAGTCGATCTGGTTGTGAGTCTTTCCGTTCGGCGCATGCCAGGTTGTTCTTCTTGACAGTTTGTGGGGGTAGAGGGTGTTGGCAATGGTGAGCCGTTGGGTGCAGGCAAACTCCAGAAGGCGAAGTCCCCTGTCATTAGTTTCCCCTGTGCCAAATTGACCCACTGTTCCAGCCCAGTTTTTGTAGGCATCTGGGCCGACTTTGGCGTTGAAGTCCCCCTGAACTATGATGATGTCTTTCCTGGGGGCTTTTCCGATGGTGTCTTCTATTTTCTCATAGAATTCTTCAACCACCTGGTCTTCGTGGCTGGTAGTTGGAGCATACACTTGTATGATGGTGATGTTCTTTGGTTTGGCTGACACCCGAATGCTGATGATTCTGCTGTTGACAGGCGTGCAGCTCATGATGCATCCAATGACTTCTTTGCGTACGATGAAAGCTACGCCATTTTCATGTAGTGACTCTTCGCCACTGTACCACATCTTGTGTCCTTCCTCTGTGATTGCTTCTCCGAAGCCTGTCCATCTTACTTCCGATATACCCACAATGTCCCATTGGTAGCGTCTCAGCTCGTGTTCTAGTTCTTTTACTTTGCCGCACTGATGGAGTGTACGGACATTCCAGGTTCCAATGGTAGCTTTTTCCGTTGGCAGTTTGAATGATGTCAAAGACATCATCATCATCATCATCCGTATAATAATAATAATAATGATATTAACAATAATAATGATAGTAGTAGCAGTAATAGTAGTAGTAGTAGTTTTACTCTTCTTATTATTATTAACATTATCTCTCATCTCATTACCAGATCGTTTACAAACGTGTCAAAGTTCAAGTATCAGACTGGTTAATAATCAGTCTGGAGGACACACTTTAACCCCTGAATATCTGGTGAAGACGTCCTGATTTCCACAGGATTGTTAGGCAGTCCCCTCAATGGCAAAATAATTCTGTTCGGCTCTGGAATTGTCTTGTGTATACAGCACTTAGGAAACAGACTGATATCGTGCTTCTGCATCAGTACAGCATAATAAGAAAGAAGAAAGGAATCTTTTATTTAATGTCTGGTCACAATTGTGATTTTAGACCAAAAAAAAACCCCCAAAAAAGTGGGGGGGGGGGGGGGGGGGAGGGACGGGAGATTGAAGGGAAGAAATGCAACAATTAAATCAAATAACAATTTATAACAATTAAATAATAGTGTCAAATAACAACATGTAACAATTATTGAGCGTTACGGAGTTTGCGATATTTGATGCACCGTCTTTAGCTAATTTGTCAAAAACTTGGTTCCAGTGAAGTCCAAATATGACGGAACCCAGCAGAAATATATATCAACACCGCTGGATGAAATACAATGGATTAAACGTTTTATCTAAAAAATAATGACATTTCGAACGTGATTTCGTCATGTTTTAACTGTGCAATACTGATTTAGAATCAACACAAACTAATACGTTGCGGATATCGTAAAATAGAATGTCAGTATAGTTTAGAGCCATCAATATGAACAACTTTGTTTCTCAAACTGCCAGATCTTGCTACTATCATCTCCATCGTATAAGCCTGATCAGGAAGTATCTCTCTGTCGAAACAACTGCAAAACTCGTTCTCTCCTTCATAATGTCTCGCATTGACTATTGCAATTCACTCCTGTCTGGTCTTCCTGCCTCCACCATTCACATCCTACAGCGCATTCAAAACAATGCTGTACGCCTTGTACTCAAAAAGAAAAAAGCTGACCACATATCTCCTCTCCTGGCACAACTTCACTGGCTCCCTGTATCAAAGCGCATACAGTACAAACTAGACACCATGTGCTACAAAAGCCTCGATAACGCAGCCCCCGATTACCTGTCAAGCCTACTTGAGATCTATGTTCCCTCACGTACCCTCCGCTCTGCCTCCGATCCTCTGACTTTTCGCTTTCCACGCACTAAGCTCAATACCTATGGTCCACGAGCCTTCTCTGTTTCTGGTCCACTCTTCTGGAACAAACTTCCTCTCTCAGTCCGTCAGCAACCTACTTTTGTCTCCTTTAAGTCCGCTCTCAAAACTCACCTTTTCTCCTCTGCATAAAATCCTAACCTCACTCAACCCCCCTCTGCAGCCTGTCTCCGCTCGGAGGGGAATCACTTTGTTTTAATATATAATTGTATATGATGTGCTCTCTGTGGTTTTCCATTGGTTTTATTCTTGCTTTTATTGCTTTTATTCTTTCTCCCCATTTGTGGCCATGCGTGTGTGTGTGTGTGTGTGTGTGTGTGTGTGTGTGTGTGTGTGTGTGTGTGTGTGGTGCGTGTGTGTGCGTGCGTGCGTGTGTGCGTGTGTGTCTTTTTCGGCGCTTGGATTTGATTTTGTCGAGATTTTGCGCTATATAAATATTGTAATTATTATGTATGCATGTGCGTACGTACGTACGTACGTATGTATGTATGTATGTATGTATGTATGTATGTATGTATGTATGTATGTATACGCTTAGATTTATGTATGTATGTATGTATGCATGTATACGCTCAGCTTAGATTTATGTATGTAAGTATGTATGCATGTATGTATGCATGTATACGCTCATATGTATGTAGGTATGTATGCATGTATACGCTCAGCGCTTAGATTTGATTTTATCAAGATTTTGCGCTATATAAATAAAATATATTATTATTATTATTATTATATTTCTGATATAAAGATGGAGTGCCTTTTCCTATGTAAAATGATCTTTGAACCTTCAAAACAGAAATGACGAATTCAGCTGCACCATGAGTAATTTCTTTACAGAACTGTCTGTGAATATTTAAAGATGTTTGAAATGTGTGTAGTCAAATAAGATTTCACTTGATACTAGAATATTTATTTCTTCTGTTTTATTGAAAACAGTGTAGTGTATGCCGTTTTTAGCTTTTTCAAGTTCCCAGGTAAGTGGCATTACTGGAATGATATTTACATCAATATTGTTTTTGTTCAAGAGACCGTCTACAATATTTCTGATAGGTTGAAGAGTATACAAATTTCGAGCTTTCTGATGATAATCAGTTCCCAAGTTATATAGTATTTCATTTATTGATTTGTTTTAATTTAACTGAATTCTTTACGGCCAGAGCTCTGATAATATGTTTAGACACTGCTAATTCACGTTGCTCTGTAAAAAGTAATATGTTGCTTTCTTCATATTATTTCAGTGTGTTTGTGTATGAACATGCACACCGAGTGCCAATTTAATAGCTTTATTGACTACACTTTGTAATGTTCTTAAAAATGTATTTGAGGCAATAAAATATACCTCTTGTTCATAAATCAGTTTTAATCGAACCAAAGAAATTGCTAGATGCAACTTAGTTTTACCGGTATTGTCTTGGTTCTAAGATTGTTTGTTGATTATTTTTTTTAAGAAATTAAGGGTTTTTTTTTGTTAGCTTTTGTAATTAAAGATTCTGTATGGTGTCTCGTATTCCACTTTGATGTTAAATATACTCCAGGAATGTAACATTGTGCTTAGAAACAAGCGTGTTACTATCCAATTTTAATATACGGAGAGTTTTTGCGTTTTCACCATTGTTAAAAAGTAGAACATATGTCTTTTTTTCGATAACTGCAGACCATTGTGTTTCATGTAACTTCTTAGGTTAAAAGTTCACACTGAATGAAGCTAAGGAAGCTTGGCTGAAAACAAAGTGCAAAGAAATAGAAGACCGACACAAAACAGATCCTCAGGGTATGTACAGAAGAACTGAAGGAAGTGTCCACAGGAAAAAGACATGCAAATCAACTAGTTGCTTAAAATCGAAAGATGGTACGCTTATCATGGAAAAAGGCAAAACATTAGATAGATGGGGAGAGTACATTAAAGACCTTTTTGAAGATGACAGAAGCGAAGAAGACATTATAAGAAAAAACGTTGAAGGACCACTCACAATGAAAGATACATTAGAGCAACATTGAAAAAGATGAAACCAAGAAAAGCCCCAGGACCAGACAGTATTACTACAGAGATGATTGAAGCCCAGGCGGAATTTGGTATTGAAAAAATAACAGTCCTCCTAAATGAAATTTATGACACCGGAAAAATCCCCGAAGATCTGTCAAAATCAATTTTCATCGCACTTCCAAAGAAAATAGGGGCTATAGAATGCGAACTCCATCGCACAATCAGCTTGATGAGTCATGTAACAAAAATGCTATTAAGAATAATCATGATGAGGACAAAGAATAGAATAAAAAAAGAAATAGTAGAAGGACAGTGTGGATTTGCTGAAGGGAAAGGAACTATTCATGCCGTATACATCATAAGAACTATCATAGAGCGGTCAATCGAGTTGAAAAAGGATTTATATTTATGCTTTGTTGAATATACCAAGGCTGTCCATCAGGTAAGACACGAAGAAATGATCAACCAACTAGAAAGACTCAATATTGATGGAAAAGATCTACGAATTATCAGAAATATGTATTGGGAACAAACAGCTGCAATGAGAATAGAATACGATATAAGCTTTTTCCACAATATCAAAAGAGGGGTCAGGCAAGGTTGTGTTCAGTCACCAGATCTGTTTTCACTTTACAGCGAAACCGTCATGAGAAACCTAGAAGAATACTCTGGATTAAATGTTGGAGGAAAAATGATAAACAACATTCGTTACGCAGATGACACCGTGCTAACTACAGAAAATGAAAGGGACCGACAAAACCTTGTAAATATAATAGAAATAGAAAGCAAAAATAAAGGGTTGGAGCTAAATAGCAGAAAGACAATGAGGAAAGGGGAATTGGAGCACCTGTTCACAACAGGAAAGCTGGAGGGAAAGAGAATTCCAGGTAGACCCTGGGAGAAAACACTGGACGGACTTTAAGGTGGCTGAGAACAGACAGAGTGGAAGATGTGCTTGCAGCAACAAGGGATAGATACATTTGGAAGGCCATGATCGCGAACGCCATGCGGCAGGGCACATAATGATAATGAATGGTGGGAATTACCACGGACTGCTTCCAGAGGTTTGGAAGAGCTTCATTAAACCAACATTTTTGGAAAAATAATTGTAATAATTCTTTCTACCTCAGAGGTAGGTGAGTTAGCACCTAATAAGAAAGAAAAATCTAAACAGACAGAAGATTTATTAGACGAAAGGGACGCCAATGTTTCCATGAATTCGTCAAATTAAATGGGAGAATTGATATAATGGCTCTCATAAGGAATTGGATCATCAGAAATGTCTTTTTATTCTTGTTCTATCCTGTGGTTACCATAATTTGAGTTCAGATTAATTGACCAGCCATTACCTGAAAAAAGTGTACGGAATATTTTTTTTTAGATGAACTTGGAAACAAATCATATCGAAACTTCATTGGAGAAACTGGTAGTGTATGACCCTGTTTCATTTCTTTAATTGTTTCTCATGCTTTGTACACATCCTTTAATTCAGATACTTCATTGTTAGAGAAACTGGTTCAATAGTTCTTCTGTGCTTGTGCAATCACTATATTACATTGAATTTTAGCCTTCTTCATATTCAAGTGGTGTTCAGGTGTTATATTTTTCAGCCAACTTTTAACGTGTTCTTTTTAAAGGCACAGTCTGTCCTCATTCATTTGTCCACCACAAATGTACACTGTATTCGCCTGATTCACCAACTTACGCATGGGGATAAAAGAAAGCTGCTTTTAAGACAGTTTTAACAAAATCAGAATAAGGTATGTATATATTTTCATGTTTTATTAAGTCTGTGTTTTACGACTGAAGAATGTTATCAAAGGCTACCTAGTCGGAATTTTTGCTTTGAAATTTCTGGATTCTGTCTGTACTTATTGTATGTGTTCCGGCATTTGTTTTCTCCAAGAGTTTAATCTCAATTGGTAGATGATCACTACCTATGGTATCATCTCCCACAAGCCAAGTACAATATGTTGCTAGCTCTGGGGAGATGAGAGACAAGTCAGCCGTTGTTACTCTATGAGTAAACACATCTGTAATCCATATTATTGAGCCATCATTTAACAAGTATAGGTTTGAATCTGCTGTATTTTCAATTAAGCAATTGTTGGTAATTTGAAGGTATCCTTTTTCCCAGAAAGGAGGATGTGCGTTAAAATCACCCAAAACTGACCACTTTCAGTTTCTTTTTCAATCCAAATGTTTTGATCCAGTCGGTATTATCATCTCTGGAGCCATAAGGCAGGTACAGTGATAAACGAGTTACATTAACAGATAAAGTATTTTTTAAAACTGCTCCCGTATAATATTTTATATCTGTTGATATCAGGAAAACTTAAAGCGATGAGTAATCCAAATCACTTTTGATGTATATGGCTACCAGTACCTTGTTAGTCGTCTTACAACAATGGAACACTGGAGCATAGAAAGACGTCGGCAAGTTTGGAAGCTTACGTCTAACAATATTAAGAGATTGCAGTGTTAAAACACATAATTCTTTTTTTGATAAGTATTGTTGAAGCAACACCAGGTTTGAATTAGAACATTTTGCACTCAAATATAGACGGTGTAATAGCCATTGAATTGACCTTCTCAAAACCAGATGTAGAATTACACAGTATTTCCCAGTTTCATGATATAACTCTTTATCTTTCATTTGGCTCATCTCTTTGCTTGCTTGTTGTGAACATCAATGTACTTTAATGTTATATTTGCACCATTGTTTTCGTTTAGGTGTGAACCTTCAAGGTGCTATTATACTCAAATTCATATCTTGTTTCGGCATAACGTTTCATCCATCTTCATCAATTACCTTGCTGTTCATATATCTTGAAAAGTATTTATTTGCGGTTTGGTGCAGACATTCCAAAAGATCAGAAACAATCACCTTAACATTTCCATAGTGTCCCCTGATATCAGAAACACCTGGCAGCTTTGCCTGTCAAGAAACATGTATACAAGAAATGTAACACACTTGATCATGACGGTAGCCAGTATCACGGCGGGTGAATCCACCTCATCAGCAAGTAATGTTGATTTTAACTTACTGCCATTAGTTCGAATTTCATATTGGATTTGGACCATTGGTCTGCCCATTACATTTTTCATGGGTGTTTTCGGCAACATAATGACCATCATTATTATTCGTCGATTTCAAAACACCAATTCTGCTTTGGACCGTTATTTCTTGTGTGTGGCTGTGACCGATCTCTGTGTCTGTGTCTTTGCACATCCTGTGGACTGGAGCATAATAACGACGGATTTCCAAGTGTCTGGACTTCATGATATTCTATGTAAGATGATTAATTACATCGTTAATGTGGCCATGGCCTGTTCTGCTTGGATTCTGGTTGTAATGACAACACACAGAGCGATATCTGTGGCGTGGCCACATCGTGTGAATGTGATCTGTACAGCAAAAATATCCTGGGCCATCATTGTGAGCATCATCATCATTTTCAGCTTGATTTACTCCCATTTTCTTTATGGAATGGAGACTTCAGATGGTGTTTGTGGGTTTAGGGAAGACTACCTGATGTTTATATTGACACTTGGGTCAAAATCGACATTTTCTTGTACTCTGTGCTTCCATTTGTCTGTCTGATCATCAGTAACTCTGTGCTTGTGTTGAAGTTGAAAACTTCAGTGAAGGAAGCTGGTGAACAGTTTGCTGCCACAGACAGACAGCAATGAGAGAGAAAGAAAAGTGAACACCATCACTGTGACAGCTGTCGTTGTGTCCACGTCATACATTGTCCTCACCTTACCCATGGCTGTTAAGAGTATGATCTACTTTAATTTTACTGGTACAGATAGTGTTCAAGCAGAGGATATTCACGAATTGGAATTAAGTCATTTTCTGCATCGTCTTGTTATATTTATCTTTTTTCAAATTACTGCATGAACTTTTACCTTTACTGCTTAACAGGTCGGCGATTCAGAAAGGAATTCCTAAATATTTGGAGTGGATTGTTCATCTGCACAAGATCGCCCAAGACATAAATGAGTGAAATCAGAGATGTGACCTCAGTCATTACTGGCCAGGTCTTAGGTTCCTAGGACTATGCACGGGAGATCTTTTCAAATAGAAAAATGCCCCTGTTTTCGTCTAAAAGTATAAACCTCTGAAATATATGTCAAATATTCGTTGTGTAATTAATGAATATCTTTTATTTGTGGTTATTAGGCATAATTTTCCGTTGTGTACAGTAAGGTGAAGGCTTCGTGTGTAGGCCAGTTCTGAAATCTATTCAGATTCTTTTGATGAATATTATTACCAGTGCTGTCCAGTTTGTCACAAACGTTTTGCATCATCTGCAAAAAATTGTGCAAGTACTCTTTATACACTCTAGCACTTCTTTTTATTAAGATTGGAAATAAGACAGGCGTTCGCATATGCATTCGTGAAGTGAAAGAGACTCGACTGTGTGGTTCCATCTTCTCAATGAGCCCATAGTACGCTTAACGCCGGTAGGAGCAGAATGGGGTTGAATTATCCCACAATGATTTCGATGGAACTGATTGGCTTCCAATTCACAAGATCACAGTCAGTAGTCCACAGGAACTGGTGGCTGCTCACGTTTGACAGGGTTCGATACTAGCCTGAAAATAAGAAACAACACACACACACACACACACACACACACACACACACACACACACACACACACACACACACACATCACACACACACACACACACACACACACACACACACTACGCACGCACGCACGACGCTCGCACACTCACGCATGCACACATACACACACACGCACACAAACTCTCACGCACACACACATACACGCACACACATGCATGCACACTAACGCACACGCACATACGCACGTACAGACGCACACACACACACACACACACCAACACACAACACACACACACACACACACACACATACTGTCTGTGTGCCTCTCTAGTCTATTCAGCTGTGAAAGGATAAGCGGAGTTTTCAGTGTTGACGAATGTAAAACAGCAAAGGAGAGGAGATTGGCATCGCCTTCGTACTGCTAAGCCAGAGAAAAGTTGAGGTCTCTATCGCCTTACTTTTAAGCAGTATGAGGGAGATGGGCACCTAGTTCGTGATATTGACCCCGAGAAAGACCTCCAACTGCTTTACTCATCCTACGACCTTAAGACGATAGAATAGCCTTTACCTTCACTTCATAATCTTAGATGCATTGTTGGCGTAGAAATAAAGCTTCCTCTTTACAGTCTGATTGCAGAGGTTTGACTTTGATGGATTGTTTGTTCAGCGCTTAGATTTGATTTTTATCGAGATTTTGCGCTATATAAATATTGTAATTATTATTATTATTATTATTATTATTATTATATGTTTGTTTGTCTGTTTGTTGTGTGTGTGTGTGGCGTGCGTGCGTGCGTGCGTGCGCGCTGGTGTGTGTGTGTGTGTGTGTGTGTGTGTGTGTGTGTGTGTGTGTGTGTGTGTGTGTGTGTGTGTGTGTGTGTGTGTGGTGTGGCCGCTGTGAATTGGCGCCTGATTTCGTTTTGTTCAGTGAGAGAGAAGGTGAAGCGGTGTTTTCACAATGCTGAATTCGAGAAATGTTGAGGTCTCTACCACCTCACTCCTTTACGGACTGCAAGGTTATGAGACAACCTTTACCTTTAACAAAGCGTAGAGAAGAGATGAACACCATGTTCATGATGCTGACTGAGAAAAGTTGAGGCCTTTTCTACCTCTCTTTTCTATAACTTTCATAGTTTAGCCAGGGCTTTATGTGCAGGCTTAAGGCTTGTGCCATGATCATCATACACATGGCACCTGTGATGTTTAGTGCATATGGAATTAGTTCCGAGCTCGGAGACGTCATCTTGAGAAACTGAAACTGAAACCAAAGTGATGTGACACGCTTTATCTTTGTCCTTCAACATTTGTAGCCTGGCGGGCGTAGAGTTACAGCTTTCTCTTTCCTCTGTGACTGAATGGCCTCGGATTTGACACTAGTGCGATTATGGCCTGTCTTGCAGTTTCTTTTGTCCTCGAAACAACAACGACCATTGGCCACTAGATACGCTAATGCACAGAGAGAAATAACGAGACTGTGTCATTCAACCATCTTTGATTCATTTTGTGGGCAAATTTCTGTAATAACAAAAAGAAGTAGATTATAAGCAAAGAAATGAAAAATTATACAGGTAGGTAGGTAGGCCTCCCTCGGTCATAGCTGACCATGGACAAAGTACATCCGTTCTAATGTTTAGATGGGCTGTCTGCTTGGTCCAAGCAGCGTCGCCTGTGACTGTGGAGACCAATGCGAGAGAGGCAGTCTCTGTCGCAGCGGTCGCATGTGTATGCTGATGCTGGTCTGTTGGCTGTCATCCCTTTTCTGCGAACTCGCTTTTCTGCTGCAGCAGCTGACAGTTGTCCTCACCAATCCGCAGCTGTTTCTTGAGAGTGTTCTCGAGCAGTTGCGGTCGTCTGCGAGGTCCTCCCAGGACTCAGTGTTGATCTCCAGCGCCTTCATGTCACGTTTGCAAACGTCTTTGTATCTCAGCTGTGGGCGGCCAATGTTTCTCTGCCCTGTGGCAAGCTCACCATAAAGGATATCTTTTGGGATGCGACCATCTTCCATGCGCGAACGTGGCCCAACCAACGCAGCCGACGCTTGTCTCAGCATGGTATGCATGGTTGGGAGGTCAGCGCGGGTCAGGACTTCGGTGTTGGTCACCTTGTCTTGCCAGGAAATGCCGAGTATGCGCCGTAGGCTTCTCAGGTGGAAGGTATTGAGCCTTTTCTCCTGATGAGCATGCGTGGTCCACGCCTCGCTGCCATACAGCAAGGTGCTGAGGACACAGGCGTTGTATACAGCCATCTTTGTCTTCATGGTCAGCTTGGGATTTGTCCACACCCTTTGTGTGAGGCGGGCTAGTGTTGTGGCTGCCTTCCCGATCCTCTTGTCGATCTCTGTGTCAAGGGAGAGGTTATCGGTGATGGTGGACCCAAGATATGTGAATTGATGGATGGCTTCAAGCTCGCAGTCATCAATGGTGATGGCTGGTGGAGATGGCGTGTCTTGGCCCAGGACGTTTGTCTTCTTAAGACTGATGGTCAGATCAAAATCTTTGCAGGCCTGGGAGAAGCGGTCCATTAGTGACTGCAAGTCCCGCTGAGTATGGGTCACAACTGCGGCATCGTCGGCAAATAGCATGTCTCTGGTGAGGGCTTCACGGACCTTTGTCCTTACTCTAAGGCGGGCGAGGTTGAAGAGCCTGCTATCTGATCTGGTCTGTAGGCGGATCCCTTCTTGCGCTGTGCTGAACGCATGCCTCAGGAGGAGAGTGAAGAAGATTCCAAAGAGGGTTGGGGCCAGGACACAGCCTTGTTTCACACCGCTGCGTACGTCGAAGGGCTTGGAGAGATTTCCGTTGAACTGCAACGTCCCTTTTATGTTGGAGTGGAAGGACTCAATTAAGCTGTGCAGTTTGGGGGGGGGGGGGGGGCAGCCGATTTTTCGGAGAGCCCTGAAAAGGTCATCTCTGCTGACTAGGTCAAAGGCCTTGGTGAGGTCAATGAATGCCACATACAGGGGCATCCGCTGCTCTCTGCACTTCTCCTGGATTTGGCGAAAGGAAAAGACCATGTCTACCGTGGATCTCTCTGCTCGAAAACCACACTGTGATTCCGGGTAGACGCGTTCAGCCAGTTTCTGCAGGCGGATTAGGAGGACCCGAGCGTAGACTTTGCCAACAATGCTGAGGAGTCAGATACCTCTGTAGTTGTTGCAGTCGCTCCTTTCGCCCTTGTTTTTGTACAGGGTGACGATCTTGGCGTCCCTCATGTCCTGCGGTACAGCTCTCTCATTCCAACACTGACAGAGGACTGCGTGCAAAGGGTGCAGAAGAGAAGTCTTGCAGTGCTTGATGAGGTCTGGGGGAATTCCGTCGTTGCCAGGTGCCTTGTCTGATGCCAGGCTATCAATGGCCTTTTGAGTTCGTCCACAGTTGGCTCTGCGTCAAGTTCTTCCATTACCGGTATGCACTTGATAGCATCGAGGGCTGAGGGGGACACCATGGTCTGTGTGGAGTAGAGGTTGGAGTAGTGTTCCGCCCATCTTTCCATCTGTCGGCTAGGATCGCTGATTACTTCCCCAGTGGAGGATTTGAGGGGGGCGATCTTGCTCTGTGTTGGTCCCAGTGCCTTCTTGATGCCATCATACATTCCTCGGATGCTGCCTCTTTCAGCAGCACTCTGTATCTCTTCGCTGAGCTCTGTCCAGTACTCGTTTGCGCAGCGCCTGGCGTTAAGCTGAACCTTACTCCTGGCAGCCCTGAGGATTTGCAGGTTCTTCTCACTGGGTGACCGCTTATACTCGGTGAGTGTGGCGCGCTTGGCCTCAACAGTGGGAGTCATCTCTGATGATTTGGCCTCAAACCAGTCGTGGGACTTCACAGTTTTCTTCCCAAAGGTGGCCATAGCAATGCGGTGCATGGTGTCTCGTAGCGTTTCCCATCTCTCTGTGGCAGAGTCTCTGGGCTGCAATGCATCGTATTCTCTCTGAAAGGCCTCTGCGAACTGTTCAAGATCTGGCTGAGACATCTTGCTGACGTCAATGCGAGGGTTCCCTTGTTTCTTTGAGCAGTGGAACTTCTTTGGTTGCAGCCTGATCTTGCAACATACCAGAGAGTGGTCTGTGTCGCAGTCTGCGCTGTGATAAGAGCGAGTGTGGAGAACGTTTTTGATAGCAGCACGTCTTACTAGGATCAAATCCAGTTGGTGCCAATGTTTTGAGCGCGGATGCCTCCAGGAGACTTTGTGTTGAAGCTTCGTCTTGAAGAAGGAGTTGGCGATGCACAGTTCATGGCAGGCGCAAAACTCAAGCAGTCGCTGTCCATTCTCATTCATTTTCCCCACTCCAAAGGAACCGAGGCAGGAGGGCCATGAGTCATTGTCTGCACCCACTCTGGCGTTGAAGTCGCCCAGGAGAACAAGTTGTTCTGTCCTAGGGATGTTCCTTATGGTTGATGCAAGATTTTCGTAGAATTCATCCTTGGCGTCTGGAGAGGCGGACAGAGTCGGGGCATAAATGCTGATGAGAGTGACATAGCCTTCGGTGGTGTTGAGGCGGAAAGTCAAGAGTCGCTCTGAACCGCCGCTGCCTGGTTCAATCATGTTCAGCAGGCTGTTCCTTACTGCAAAGCATACTCCGTACTCTCTTGGGGCATCATAACTCTTTCCTTGCCAGAAGAAGGTGTAGTCCCTTTCCTTCAGTGTTCCTGAGTCAGCCAGCCGTGTTTCCTGCAGAGTGGCAATGTCCACATTGAGCCTCTTTAGCTCGCTGTTTATGATGGCGGTCTTTCTGGCGTCGCTGATGTCTTGCAGATCTTGGGAGAGCCCAGGCGTCATTGTTCGGACATTCCAACAGCCCAGTTTCACTGCTGATCCTTTTCCTGATCCGTTTCTTGAATTTGAATTTTTCTTTTTGCCTGGTGCGGTAATTAACGACCTGCTCATCAGGTTTTCTCCTAATCTTCATGCACCCAATGAAGAAGGCAGGTCGTGGCGGGACAGCACCTGATCGGCTGGGGGCTGTCCAGCTTAGGCGGGTGGTAGCTGTCCAGTAAGGCACGAAGGTCTCTCCCACCATCAAAAGCAACCCCTGGCGTCAGCTCTACGCCAGTTGAGCAATGACTTATCACCAGTATGTGTTGCTTCCCGTGTTGTGCCGACACTAGTGTTAGTAGCGAGGCTGGAGTGTCCTCTCCAGGTCGTAGGTGCAGAGTGTTTGTGGATGAATGTATGGATGTAAACCTGGGCAGTGTAATATGGAAGACAGGCTGTTGTCCATGCAACTTGTCCCCCCTCTCCACCTCGCTGACAGATCCAAAGGAACAGCAGGGCTGTTACGTTTTGATGCCAACGCGGCCGCAGGAGCTGCCGGAAAGTGACAAAGTTTGCCATCCAACCGCCTTAGGGGCCCCACACCGGATTTACTGTCAGGGTTTACTCCCTTAGCTAGATGGCCGCGGGTAGCTCTTCAGAACTGGCGCCCTTTGATGTATCTATGACAGATTATACGACCAAAAATACCGAAGATTAAAGTGGGAAAGGATTCAGTCCGAAAAAAAATTGCATGTTTACGACTCAGATCAAATTATAGTCACCCATGTACAATAGTATCATCCAGGCAGTAATCTTTAACTTGTCTCAAAATCATTTCGAGATAAAAATAAAACAAAGATGAACTGATGCTGAGGCTATCACAGGTAGAAATTTGTTGTGATGCAAGTCTACATTTCTTATTTTTTTTGTCAAGTAAACCTTATTATCTCTCATAGAGAAATTACGTAGTAATCCTCAGTAAACATTTTGAGGGAGAAAATTATCAATAAATGAATTTCAATGGCAACAAGTTGTTAAGTCATTAAAACATGAGCATGGATAATATTTGTACATGATAATTTTCTCATTCTGTTTTTATAAGATCACAATGCATTATTAGCAAAATACAGTTACATTCGCATGATAAATCGTCATACACTTCAACTTAATAAGTCATCATTTTTTTTCTACAAAGGACGTAAACATGTTTATAAAATGCAATCATTTCACAATAAAACATAAGCGTTAGACAGACAACGTTCTTGGTGTCATTATATAAGAGACCAAATCACGCGTCAGTTTCTATCAATGGTAAATAAGAAAATACAGTGTGCAAACTCCATGTCAGTTTTGCATTACAATCGTCAATGCCGAACTACATAAAAACTTTATATTAAAAATACATTCGGAAGAGATTTTGTGAATTTGGATTGATAAATACATACATCATATCTATATCAATATGCATTTTAATCCTCAACCATTGTCATTCAAAATGGAACACAATCTTACCTTAACTTTGGTCCTGTAGCGTGTGTTTATCACTTCGAAATGCCCCTTGTAAATTACAGAGGATCATATGTTTTTGAAAATAGCAAGCATTTATGCAGTTTCATTTGGGGTTGCCTTATGTTCCATATTCTACGCCACCTTAATAACTTTCAGAAGCCTGGACAATTTTACAATGCTGTAATGCAGGAGATAAAATATTCTTGCAACTTAGAGAGTTCACGATATAGAATCATTTGACTGTCTCCCTGTTCATGCCTATGGTGTAATCTACGTCATAGCGAACAGAATACTGAGACAGGATTACTCTGGGCCATGGTCAGTGTACACGTCTGTTGTTGTGGCTTTGACTTTCCAGAAATACTTGATCCTTCCACACACGCAATGTGTTGTCTGATGAGTGTGACGCTGTGGTTATATAACTGTTTCGATTGCTGGCAGCTTGCGTAGATCACTGAAGGGGTTTCTGTTCAGCTTGTTCTCGTTTTGTTTGTTTTGTTTTGTTTTGTTTTTCTCATTTTTCTTGTTCCTTTTCTACCAACGCTTCTCAATTTTCCTCCTCTTCCTCCTCCTTCTTCTTCTGCTCATCCTCTTTCTCCTTCTCCTCCACCTCCTCCTACTCCTCTTTCTCTCCTCCTCCTTTCTTTTTCTTCTTCTTCTTTTTTCATCTTCTTCTTCTTTTCTTCTCCTCTTTCTCTTTCTCCTTCTCCTCCTCCTCCTAGTCCTCTTTCTCATCCTCCTTCTTCCTCATCTTCTTCTTTTTCTTTCCTTCTTTTTTTCTTTCTTTCTCTCTTCGTTTCTTTCTTCCTTCCTTCCTTTCTTTCTCTCTCTCTTTCTTTCTTTCTTTTTCTTTCTTTCTTTCTTATTCTTACTGTTACTCTCGTTGTCGTTGATTTTCTTCTGTCTTACGATTCCTTTTCTTGTTCTTCTTTCCCTTCTGTTTCTTCTCTTCGTCGTCTTCTTCCTGTTCATGTTGTTTTTGTTTTTCCTGTTCTTGCACTTATACGTCTTGTTTTTGTTCTCGTTTTTGTTGTTTTTCTTTTTCTCTTTCTTCTTTAACCAGTTCTGTCTTTATTTCCAGTTTTCCTTGTGCCTATCTTTGTTTCCTTCTTTCTTTTCTTTCTTATTTATTTTTGTTTATTTGATTCTTTTGTCTTCCTTTCGAAATGGAACATTACAATTTGAAGGCTCATACCGTGTCTCAGCCAGCTTCATACACATCCCACACAAAGACATCCAATATGATGAAGCACCCATGTGAGTAAAGGTCATCTCTGGTTTGATAGACAAAATGACCTGATTTCCTGTTTTCAGACCAATGTACAACTGAACACAAGCAAAATTCAAGTGTTGCTCTTTTTTTAGACAAATACTATTCTAGTATTGGCTCTTTTACACCCAAACGTTATTGTAGGCCGTTTTATACACAACATTATTGTAGTATTGGCTCTTTTACACTCAAACAATATTGTAGTATTGGCTCTTTTACACTCAAACATTATTGTAGTATTGGCTCTTTTACACCCAAACATTATTGTAGTATTGGCTCTTTTACACCCAAACATTATTATGGTATTGACTCTTTTACACCCAAATATTATTGTGCTACTGGCTCTTTTACACTCAAACATTATTGCTGTATTGGCTCTTTTACACCCAAACATTATTGTAGTAATGGGTCTTTTACACCCAAACATTATTGTAGTAATGGGTCTTTTACACCCAAACATTATTGTAGTAATGGGTCTTTTACACCCAAACATTATTGTAGTAATGGCACTTTTACACCCAAACATTATTGTAGTAATGGGTCTTTTACACCCAAACATTATTGTAGTAATGGCTCTTTTACACCCAAACATTATTGTAGTAATGGGTCTTTTACACCCAATTATTATTCTAGTAATGGGTCTTTTACACCCAAACATTATTGTAGTAATGGGTCTTTTACACCCAAACATTATTGTAGTAATGGGTCTTTTACACCCAATTATTATTCTAGTAATGGGTCTTTTACACCCAAACATTATTGTAGTAATGGGTCTTTTACACCCAAACATTATTGTAGTAATGGGTCTTTTACACCCAAACATTATTGTAGTAATGGGTCTTTTACACCCAAACATTATTGTAGTAATGGGTCTTTTACACCCAAACATTATTGTAGTAATGGCACTTTTACACCCAATTATTATTCTAGTAATGGGTCTTTTACACCCAAACATTATTGTAGTAATGGCTCTTTTACACCAAAACATTACTGCACTATTTTTTGCTTTTCAACACTCAAACATTATTGTGATATTGGCTTTTTAAAACTGACATTATTCTAGCGTTACACTTTTTTTCATACAAACATTGATTAAATATTGGTCTTTTACAGACAAAGACAATTTTAATATTGATGTGTTACAGACAGCATTATTCTGGAATGGCTCTTTTGCAGACAAACATTGTTTTTGGTATTGCTCTTTTGCAGACAAACATTATTTTGGTATTGCTCTTTTGCAGGCAAACATTATTTTGGTATTGCTCTTTTGCAGGCAAACATTATTTTGGTATTGCGCTTTTGCAGACAAACATTATTTTGGTACTGCTCTTTTGCAGGCAAACATTATTTTGGTATTGCGCTTTTGCAGACAAACATTATTTTGGTATTGCGCTTTTGCAGACAAACATTATTTTGGTGTTATTCTTTTGCAGACAAACATTATTTTGGTATTGCTCTTTTGCAGGCAAACATTATTTTGGTATTGCTCTTTTGCAGGCAAACATTATTTTGGTATTGCTCTTTTGCAGGCAAACATTATTTTGGTACTGCTCTTTTGCAGGCAAACATTATTTTGGTATTGCTCTTTTGCAGGCAAACATTATTTTGGTACTGCTCTTTTGCAGGCAAACATTATTTCGGTATTGCGCTTTTGTAGACATTCTTTTGGTGTTGCTCTTTTGCAGGCAAACATTATTTTGGTGTTGTTCTTTTGTAGACAAACATTATTTTGGTATTGCGCTTTTGTAGACAAACATTATTTTGGTGTTGCGCTTTTGTAGACAAACATTATTTTGGTATTGCGCTTTTGCAGGCAAACATTATTTTGGTATTGCGCTTTTGCAGACATTCTTTTGGTGTTGCTCTTTTGCAGACAAACATTATTTTGGTGTTATTCATTTGCAGACAAACATTATTTTGGTACTGCTCTTTTGCAGGCAAACATTATTTTGGTATTGCGCTTTTGCAGGCAAACATTATTTTGGTATTGCGCTTTTGCAGACAAACATTATTTTGGTATTGCGCTTTTGTAGACATTCTTTTGGTGTTGCTCTTTTGCAGACAAACATTATTTTGGTGATATTCTTTTGCAGACAAACATTATTTTGGTATTGCGCTTTTGTAGACAAACATTATTTTGGTATTGCGCTTTTGCAGGCAAACATTATTTTGGTATTGCGCTTTTGCAGGCAAACATTATTTTGGTATTGCGCTTTTGCAGACAAACATTATTTTGGTATTGCTCTTTTGCAGGCAAACATTATTTTGGTATTGCGCTTTTGCAGGCAAACATTATTTTGGTATTGCGCTTTTGTAGATATTCTTTTGGTGTTGCTCTTTTGCAGACAAACATTATTTTGGTGTTATTCATTTGCAGACAAACATTATTTTGATACTGCTCTTTTGCAGGCAAATGTAAATTTGGTTTTGCTGTTTTGCAGACAGTAATCTAGTTTTGCTGTTTTGCGGATCAACGTTTATCTAATATTGCTCTTTTGAAGACATACATCATTTCTGTATTGCTCTTTTGCAGACAGCAATCTAGTTTTGCTGTTTTGCAGACAAATGTAACAGTTTATCTAGCAGTGAATTTTTTGCGGACAAACGTTTATCGAGCAGTGCTCTTTTGCGGACGAATGTGTATCTAGCAGTGCTCTTTTTCGGACAAACATGATTTTTGTATTGCTCTTTTGCAGACAAACATTCTCCTTCTTTCGCCTTGTTATATTAGATGCGTGTTGTGATTCTATTTCGTTTTTTTCGTTTTTTCTTTTTCTAATTCCTGTTTGCTTGAACGCAGGCATTTATTTTGGTTTGAATCATTCTAGCGTTCCTCTTTGGCAGACAAAAATTCCTCTAGTCTTGCTCTTTGGCAGATAAATGTTACCGTATTACTCAGTTACTGGCAACCAAAAAATAAACTTCTGAAAGGTTATTAACACTATATTTCTGAAAAGTACAAGAAAAAATAAGCAGAATGCAAAAAACGTAAGTCTCTATCTGTATTAGGTCCAGAGATAACACAATTTGAAAACGGCAGTTTACGTACGTTTGGCCAGTTGTGAAATGTAGCAAGTTTGTAGGAACCTAAATTTTCCAGAAGTCCTCAGACAAAGAATGTTATACCTGATTTTAATTCTTATCAACATAAACTACATAAAAAGCAAGCATACAAGCAGATCTGTTCATACATTTACGCAGCAGTGCTGCAAACTTCACAAGTATACCATTTTGTAATATTATAAATTGCATTACAAGCCGTTTTTGCACCCCCATAACACAAAAATAAGATGGCAGAATTGACTAGAGTGTACTTTTTTTTCTCAGAAACAGTGTTATTATATGAAACTTAACTTTTGGGGGAAACATTAAAGTGATAGAGTCATAGATTATATGGCTCCAAAAATGGCAAAATGTCTCAATTGAACGACGGAAAAAGCACGGTTCACGTACCAGACCAAGTTAAAACGCACATATTTCCCTTATTTTTTTATGGATTTCCTGGAAAGTTTGCATGTGAATCAGATAGACAGAAAGCTACAAGTTAACTATTTACAAGCTTAGTTATATTCAGTATGTAAGATATCTTGTCTGCATTTGCGTCCAAATAATGTGAGTACCCATGTGTCGGGCCAACTTAAAACAGACATAACTCACATTACGTCTTGATGGAATATCCTGAAATTTTGCATGTGAATCAAATACAAAGCTACAGCTTCACTCTTTACAAGCAAATGTTGCTAATATATGAGATTTTAAGATTTTGTATGCATGTACTGATTTAGTCTGAAATAATGTGATCCACAGATGACTTTGTATCATACTAGCACAGAAAGACATCCTTCTCAATAACATAATGAAACTGAAATGTGTAACAGCAGAAGATACATCCTGTCAATGCAGTATATGACTTACAGCCATTTCTATACTCATTCCTAATGTTTATCAATAAGTTATTTTCATCAGTTATTTCGCAGTAACATGCGTCTTCCCATATCCACAGACAAAGAAATTTTCAGTGTCTGGTCTGTCTACTGAAAATCTCTCCGCTTCTTTTAAAACTGTCTCAATTTTTGTCTTCAGATTTTTGTCTTGGAATGATGATTGATTAGTGTTACTAATTTTTGAAACAAAAGCTGTGTTCTCATCCTGGAATAATGATTGATTAGTGTTACTAATTTTTGAAACAAAAGCTGTGTTCTCATCCCGCGACTTATCACACTCAGTTCTCAACAGTTCTAACTGTAGAAGTAGATTATTAGTGAGTGTCTGCTGTTGAAGTTTTGGTGGCAGTGATAGTTGCTTTCATCCACAGAAAATCATCATTGCCTCAAAAACAAATAGAAATAAAATCATAATTTTTTTCTCAAGCATTTAAAAAAAATTTTTTGCCAGCTATCTGTATTACTTTTGAGAGTAAAGTATTCTTATACTGTGCCATTAGAAAGGCTCATGGGACTTTGTGAAGCTATGTGTCCGTGTTTGCCTGATGCTATATAGTGTTCTGATAATGTGTGCGTGCATGCGTGCGCGCGTGTGTGACTGTGCAAACCCGCTATTTGCTGTTTCTTTACGATGATAAACATTGTCGAATCTGATCCGACAGACGACCTGTACTCCCCGACCAACTTCCGGTTTGAATTTCTAGCCAAGAACTAGCACAAATATAATGATTTCGATGTATTAAAACAAAATTCCATCGTATTCATTAAATACTAGCAATATAAACACCTTTGAAAAGCGATCGCTTCACATAGTTTTACTTCTACTATTTTCAGGTCATTTAAGAAAAAATTCCTTGGCGATAAAACATCAAACCGGAGATCGTACTTTCTATTCTTTGTTTATGCAGGCTATACCTGTGGTGTCCAAGGTTGTCATAGCCGAGGGGTGGCAATGGGGACAAGCTCCCATTGTCTATAAAATGCCCCTCACGGCGCGCGTCTCCAATAGCCTCTGACAACTAAGTCCAGCTCCTAGCCTGCTCGCGTGGCTTAGTATAGCCCGGCGGAACTGCTACTACTGATAGGAGAAGGGGTGAAGGCGGGTTACTGGCGCCTGAAAACCAGTGCTTTGGGTAGATGGGGCTCATCAGTCTGGGAAGACAGCTCATCTAACAGAAGAAAAACTCTGATTTCAAACCTCCGCTGCCTTGCGGCCATACCCACTCATAGGAAAGGCTTCGGGAGTCAACCCTGAGGAAAAATCCGGAGTCGGAGTCCCTAAGGCAGTTCGCCGTTGTCTACAGCCTCGTTCTGGCAACTCCTGCGTCGTCCCTGGTACCAGGCGTACAGGCCTCAGTCTTTCCCCTGGATTCTACTAGTGGCAAGGAGAGGGGGGATCTGCTGCATGGGCAACAGCTCGTCCTCCATATTCACTTGCCCAGGCCTGCACCTGGAGAGGTCACTCCAGCTTCGCTGGTAACACAGCATCGACAATTTGTATGTGGCAGATGTGACAGAGATTGCCACTCAAGAATCGGCCTGCACAGCCACAGCAGAAAGTGCACGTCATGACCACAACGCCTCCTGGTGCAGACTATCATCTCCTGAGATGTAAAGAGGCCGACGATACGATACCTGTCGTGGATTTCTTTTAAAATCTTTCTAAATAAAGAGAAACATCACATAAAAAAAAAATTCATTAAAATCAAACTTCTAAGTCAGTTTTCATGAAAAATCAGTCGATGTTTACAACGTTTGTCCTTCAGCTTGACGATCACAGGTAGAAATTCGTTGACTGGCCTTTCAGCGATCGCTTCGAAGGCCGCCATGATTCGAGGTTATTATGCTAAAATGGCAGGTCACGGGTACTCGCTCTTCGTTGGCTCGCGCACACCCCGTAAACGTCACATCTCATAGTTCCGTATACGGTTGGATCCTGCAAAAAACAAGCTGACAACATCTGATTGATCAAGTAGGTCCTCAGATATTCTTCTTCAGTTTGCCAATATTCCGACCTTTAGAAGACTAACAAACTAATAATTTTATAAAATAAGTACTATACGGCAACGAAGGACAGACTTTCGACCTGTCAACTACTAATTTTTATGAAGGTAGTCCTGTGTGACCCGTATAATTTAAGTTGCCCTTAACTGGTCTCCCCAAGCACTGCCATGAGCCAGTCGCCATTACGTCACACGCGGTGAAACTTCGTCGGTCGGTGTGTGTTGTGTGTGTGTGTGTGTGTGTGTGTGTGTGGTGTGGTGGTGTATGTGTGTTGTTGTTGTTGTTTGTTTTTGCGCAGATTTTCGTATTGATGCATTTATAACAAAACAAACAGCACAGATCGATAGAGGAAAGAACAATCTTTATCTTCATGATAACAACTTTGTCATTCATGTTCATCTGCAAGAATATTTGACTGATAAACATGTGCAATTTTTCCACTGACTGACACAATTCCCGCATTGCTGAAGAGAGGTTGCCGGTATCTATTATTACGCGCGCGCGCGCGCGCACACACGCACACACACACACACACACACACACACACACACACACACACACACACACACACACACATAGTAGCTATTCTTGACTATTTTATTGTCAGCTGGGGCTGTGGGGCTTGTGTTGCCTACAGTACAGTGAAGAAGTTATCATTGAGACAGAATTGATCTTAGCTATGTATGGTGTACATTATGTGATGGTCTTTGGCTTATCGGAAGCACTTGATCCTTACGGACATGCTACGTGTTGCCCGATGAAGCTGACTCTGCTGCCTGTCTGGTTTCGTTTGTGGTGGCTGTCTGGTTGGATCACATGGAAAGAGTATATCTTCGTCTTGTACTCGTTCTTGTTCCTCTTATTCTTTCTTTTTTAAATTCTACTTTTTTCATCTAGTCGTTCCTCTAGTTGTTTTTGTTCTTCTTCTTCGTCGTCTTGTTCTTTTTATTTTACATTTTCTGTGCATATTCTTGCCCTTTTTCTTGTTCTTCGTGTTCTGTTGTTGTTCTTTTACCTCTTGTTCTTATTCTATTCTACATTTTCTGTTCGTGTCTTTGGCTTCTTGTTGTGCCTTTTGGTCTTTTTTGTTGTTGTTGTTGTTATTCCATTCTTATAGTCTTTCATCTTGTTCATTTTGTTGTTTTTGTTCTTTTCTTCCGCTTGTTCTTGCATTTCCGCACGTTACTTCTTCATCTCATCTTATTCCTCACCTTTTTCGGCTTTATTGTTTCTTTCCATACTTTTTTCCCTTTTTGTCAATCTACTTTTAAAAAAATAAAGATGAGGCTGTTTCATATCGTCCAGAAAGATGAGAGAGGAGGAGAGAGAGAGAGAGAGAGAGATGTTAATCAAGATTTTCTTAGGTGTTTCTGAATGGCTCTTTCCTAAATTTGAGTCAAAGGTTTACACTCGTAGACTGTTGGAAAAATCGCAAATTCATATGTTTGGGGGACAAAATGTCAAAGTCTATCTCAGCAGCAACTATAACAAAACAGTAACAATGACAGTGTATAAAATCGGCACTTCTTTCAGGAAAGTGTGTGAACTTCTGATACTATTTAAAATGCTTGCAATGTTATGATAATCTACTGTTGTCCCCTATGCACATCGTTCTATTACAGCTATTACCGTTGGTTTTACATTTGTTGTTGTTGTTGCTGTTGTTATTGTCGTTTTATTTTAAATTTCAGTGGCTTTTTCTTTTTCGTTTATTAATTTGCGTGAGATTTTACAGGTACAGCAAACTAAAACCTGAATTCGTTGAATAAAGCCTTGATTCCTGCTGTTTTGATACTGTTGATTATGGTGATAATCAGAGCCTTTGCAGGTTTGGTTTTTAAGAGGTCTGTCTAGGTGAATGAGAGAATATTCGTCATAGCTGAACTTTGCCATTCTTCCTTTTAAACTTGGACAAAATAATGATGCCCTATGCTACGGTTGGTTAGAGAGATAATTACTACCACGATAACGGTAAAGAAGAAAATGACGAGGAAAGTTCTGACGATTGTGTGAATGGTAATGATGAGATAACGACGACGATGGTGGTGATGGCGATGATTTCTACGCCTGAATGCGAGAACATTTCATACATCTGACCTCAATTCACCTCTAATTCACCTCAAACGCTATTTCACACTTTTTACCGGCACAAAGAATGACCCCAAGCTATAATTGAATGGAGAGATTGGGAAGAAAATGTAACATGTTGAAGATGCTGAACGCAGCAGGTAGAGAGTGAATCAGCTGTGAGGGGAAGGAAGATGCTATCACATTCACATAGCTACTTGTTCAAAGAAGGTGGACGCTGAAACATTCACATACTACTCGCAGTATGTGAAGACAATTGCTATTACATTCACATAGCTACTTGTTCAATGAAGGTAGACGCTATCCATTCACGTAGCTACTTGTTCAAAGAAGGTGGATGCTGTAATATTCAATACTACTTGTATCATGTGAGTTAAAGAGAGATGCTATAACATTCACATAGCTGCTCGTCTAAAGAAGGAAGATGCTATCACATTCACACAGCTACTTGTACAAAGAAGGTAGATGCTATCACATTCACACAGCTACTTGTACAAAGAAGGTAGATGCTATCACATTCACACAGCTACCTGTGCAAAGAAGATAGATGCTATCACGTTCAGACAGCTACTTGTACAAAGAAGGTAGATGCTATCACATTCACACAGCTACCTGTGCAAAGAAGATAGATGTTATCATGTTCAGTACCTGTGCAAAGAAGGTAGATGCTATCACATTCAGACATACTTTTGCAAAGAAGGTAGATGTTATCACGTTCAGACAGCTACTTGTACAAAGAAAATAGATGCTATCACATTCACACAGCTACTTTGTAACAAGAAGTGTAGATGCTATCACATTCAGACAGCTACTTGTACAAAGAAAGATAGAATGCTATCACATTCACACACAAAATACATTTACAAAGAAGAAGTAGATGCTATCACATTCAGACAGCTACTTGTACAAAGAAGGTAGATGCTAACACATTCACATAGCTACTTTGGAAAGAAGATAGATGCTATCACGTTCAGACAGCTACTTGTACAAAGAAGGTAGATGCTATCACATTCAGACAGCTACTTGTACAAAGAAGGTAGATGCTATCACATTCACATAGCTTCTTGTCTGCTGTAAGAAAATGGAAGATGCTATCACATTCACATAGCTTCTTGTCTGCTGTAAGAAAATGGAAGATGCATATCACATTCAGATGCTATCACATTCAGATAACTTCTTGTCTTTTGTAAGAATAGGGGAAATGATATCACATTCAGATGCTATGATAATTATTCAGTTAACTCCTTGTCTTTTGTAAGAATAGGGAGATGCTATCACATTCAGGTAGCTTGTCTTTTGAAAGAATAGGGAAGATGCTATCACATTCAGATAACTTTTTGTCTGTTGTAAAAATAGGGAAGATGCTATCACATTCAGATAGCTTCCTGTCTGTAGTAAAAATAGGGAAGATGCTATCACATTTAGATGCTATCACATTCAGATAACCTTTTGTCTGTAGTGAAAATAGGGAAGATGCTATCACATTTAGATGCTATCACATTCAGATAACTTCTTGTCTTTTGTAAGAATAGGGAAAATGATATCACATTCAGGTAACGTCCTGTCTGTAGTAAGAATAGGGAAGATGCTATCACATTCAGGTAGCTTCCTGTCTGTAGTAAGAATAGGGAAGATGCTATCACAAATAGGGAAGATGCTATCACATTCAGATAGCTTCTTGTCTGCAGTAAAATAGGGAAGATGTTATCACATTCACATAACTTCTTGTCTGCTGTAAGAATAGGGAAGATGCTATCACATTCACATTCTATCACATTCAGATAACTTCTTGTCTTTTGTAAGAATAGGGAAAATGCTATCACATTCAGAGAAGATGCTATCACAAATAGGGAAGATGCTATCACATTCAGGTAGCTTCCTGTCTGTAGTAAGAATAGGGAAGATGCTATCACATTCAGGTAGCTTCCTGTCTGCTGTAAGAAAAGGGAAGATGCTATCACATTCAGGTAGCTTCCTGTCTAGTAATGAATAGGAAGATGTTATCACATTCAGTAGCTTCCTGTCTGCTGTAAGAATAGGGAAGATGCTATCACATTCAGATAGCTTCCTGTCTGTAGTAAGAATAGGGAAGATGCTATCACATTCAGATACTTTTTGTCTGTAGTAAAAATAGGGAAGATGCTATCACATTCAGATAGCTTCCTGTCTGCTGTAAGAAAAGGGAAGATGCTATCACATTCAGATAACTTCCTTCTGTAGTAAGAATAGGGAGGATGCTATCACATTCAGATAGCTTCCTGTCTGCTGTAAGAAAAGGGAAGATGCTATCACATTCACATTATCACATCAGATAACTTCTGTCTTTTGTAAGAATAGGGAAAATGCTATCACATTCAGGGAAGATTGCTATCACAAATAGGGAAGATGCTATCACGATTCAGTAGCTTCCTGTCTGTAGTAAGAATAGGGAAGATGCTATCACATTCAGGTAGCTTCCTGTCTGCTGTAAGAATAGGGAAGATGCTATCACATTCAGGTAGCTTCTGTCTGTAGTAAGAATAGGGAAGATGCTATCACATTCAGGTAGCTTCCTGTCTGCTGTAAGAATAGGGAAGATGCTATCACATTCAGATAGCTTCCTGTCTGTAGTAAGAATAGGGAAGATGCTATCACATTCAGATAACTTTTTGTCTGTAGTAAAAATAGGGAAGATGCTATCACATTCAGATAGCTTCTTGTCTGCTGTAAGAAAAGGGAAGATGCTATTACATTCAGATAACTTCCTGTCTGTCGTAAGAATAGGGAGGATGCTATCACATTCAGATAGCTTCCTGTCTGCTGTAAGAAAAGGGAAGATGCTATCACATTCAGATAGCTTCCTGTCTGTAGTAAGAATAGGGAAGATGCTATCACATTCAGATAGCTTCCTGTCTGCTGTAAGAAAAGGGAAGATGCTATCAGTTTCAGTTTGAATTTCTCAGAAGACGTATCCGCGCTCGGAATGAATTCCATATGCAATAACGTCGCAGATGCCATGTGATGGAGAAGATCCAGAATGATCACTACACAAGCCCTAAGCCTACACATAAACCCACGAGCTGGCCAGGTCATGAGGTCCTACCTAGATAGTTCCATAACCCTGGGGCCGTAAGGGAGTGAGGCGGCAGAGACCTTAACTTTTCCCGGGGCCAGCACCACGAGAGCGGCGCCCTTCCCTTCTCCCTCGATTCAAATTCATATTCATATTCACATTTTTTCCAAGACTTCAGAAAGGCAAGAAGGTTAATTAGTCTTCAAGGGGTGGGACCTGGGAAATCAACCTATCTCTCCAATGTTTTATAGCAAGGCAGCCGGGCAATGCCCTACTCTTCACCATTTTCAACTGCCGTGGGATCTCTTGTGTGCACAGCCACACGGGTCCAACTCGTTTTTCGTCTCTTTCCAAAAGACTATGTTCAGTTGGATTTTCCGGTCAAACTGAGGAGAAAAGTCGAGGCCTCTACCGGGAACGAACCCTGGAACCTCGAGTTCAGTTGTTAGCAGGAGAACGTTTGAACCATTCTGCCACTCTTCTCCCTTATGCTATGATGCTACCACATTCAGACAGCTTCTTCTTCATTCATATATCAGCATGTCAGCTGTGACACAATCAGACACGTTAGGTTGATTCACCTGTAAAAGTTACTGTCAGCAGCGTCAGCATGTTTTAAGTTCTGCTGCTTCCATTTGTCTGAGTCTTTATCAGTGTTTGTGTAGCCCACTGTGGGTTCATGACTTGTACAGTGGTAGTGGTATATCGTGCACATCAACTGGTTGCTTAAAATCGAAAGATGGCACGCTTATCGTGGAAAAAGACAAAATATTAGACAGATGGGGAGAGTACATTAAAGACCTTTTTGAGGATGACAGAAACGAAGAACATATTATAAAAAAGAACTTTGAAGGACCACCCATAATGAAAGATGAAGTTAGAGCAGCACTGAAAAAGATGAAACCAGGAAAAGCCCCAGGACCAGACAACATTACTACAGAGATGATTGAAGCCCTGGAGGAATTTGGCATAGAAAAAATAACAGTCCTCCTAAATGAAATTTATGACACTGGAAAAATCCCCAAAGATATGTCAAAATCAATTTTCATTGCACTTCCAAAGAAGACAGGGGCTATAGAATGCGAACTCCATCGCACAATCATCTTGATGAGTCATGTAACAAAATTGCTATTAAGAATAACCATGATGAGGACAAGGAATAGAATCAAAAGAGAAATAGCAGAAGAACAGTGTGGATTTGTGGAGGGGAAAGGAACTATTAACGCCATATACATCCTAAGAACTATCATAGAAGGTCAGTTGAGATGAATAAGGATTTGTATTTATGCTTTGTTGACTATACCAAGGCTTTCGATCGGGTACGACATGATGAATTGATCTACCAACTGGAGAGACTCAATGTCGACGGAAAAGATCTGCGAATAATCAGGAATATGTACTGGGAACAAACAGCTGCAATGAGAATAGAAAACAATATAAGCTCTTTTCAAAACATCAAAAGAGGAGTCAGACAGGGTTGTGTTTTGTCACCAGATCTGTTTTCACTATATAGCGAAAACATGAAAAACCTAGAAGAAGACCCTGGAATAAAGGTTGGAGGGAAAATGATAAACAACATTCGGTACGCAGATGACACCGTGCTAATTGCAGAAAATGAAAGGGACCTACAAAACCTTGTGAATATACTAGAAATAGAAAGCAAAGGTAAGGGGTTGGAACTAAACAGCAGAAAGACTGAAGTCATGGTGATCAGTAAAAACCATGAAATCCCCTCATGCAAAATAACAGCAAATGGCACAACCTTGACACAGGTTACTAAGTTCAAATACCTGGGAACGGTCATTTCATCAGACGGCAGATGCACATCGGAAATAGCTGGCAGAATCGGCCAGGCCAAAACAGCATTCAAGAAGATGACAAGCATTCTTACCAACAAATGCCTATCAATTAACATCAGAAAGAGAGTCCTTGAATGTTATATAGAACCAATACTGTTGTACGGATGCGAGGCGTGGACAGTCAGCAAGCAAAGCCAGAGCAGGATCGAGGTAGCCGAGATGTGGTTTCTCAGAAGAATGTTGAGAGTTCCATGGACAGCAAAGAAAACAAACGAGACAGTCTTGATGGAGGCAGACACAAGTAGATCACTCTTAAGGAAGATTAGGAAAAGACAAGCAACATTTATAGGCCATTTTATGAGGAAGGGGGATTTGGAGCACCTGGTCACAACGGGAAAGCTGGAGGGAAAGAGAGCACCAGGTAGACCCAGGGAGAGAATGCTGGACGGACTTGCAGAGTGGCTGGGGATGAGGAGGGTGGGGGAGATGCTGGGAGCAACGAGAGATAGAGATGGTTGGAAGTTAATGGTCGCCAACGCCATACGGCAGGGCACCTGATCATGATGAGTGGTATATCGGCGAGTGACGTTTATTTGCTTCTGTTATGTTTTAGAATACAGTCCTCTCTCTTTTTCTCTTGCCTTAACATACACATACACACTCACACACATACACACACACACACACACACACACACACACACACACACACACACACACACACACACACACACACGCACACACACACACACGCACACACACGCCCACTAAACGATCCGAATCCATCCCCCAGTTGTTTTAAAAGGCAGATCCGTTATGCGTAAGAATACAGTTCTCTCTCTTTTTCTCTTGCCTTAACACACACAACACACACACACACACACACACACACACACACACACACACACACACACACACACACACACACACACACACAAAGCAAGCCCACGAGACGATCCGAATCCTTCTTCCAGTTGTTTTAATTAAAAGGCAGATCGGGAGAAAACAAGAAATCCGAAGCAAGCGAAGAAATGCATTGGCAGTTCAGACCTCCTGCTGTTAGGGGAAATTACCAAATCAGCGGCACGTTATGAACAGAATGACAAGGTAACTGCACAACTTCGAAGTCATTTAGTTCAGTCTCGCTTTTTTTTCAGCAAGCTCATTGCGTAAAGCTTTGCTCGCCACTGCTGTAATCCTTTTATTCCCTCACCCTATCCATCAGCTTCAGCTCGCCCCAATACTTTAAATATCACTTGAGAACTTAAATTCACACGATCTACATATTCATTGTATTTAAGTCAGATGTAATTAGATTTGTGTTGTTTTTTGATTCATTATTTCAATTTTATAGCGTATCCAGAATTTTGTCACCCCTCCATCTTCGTAAAAAAAAAAGCACGATTATGTCTTTCCTTTCTTTCAGTCCCTCCAATGGTTTCATGGTACTCGAAGAATTTCGTACCAAAACAATAGGTTCTGCTTCAAGTGTACTTGATTGATTGATTGATTGATTTGGGTTAGTTTTTATGTGAGCACCCATCTCAGGTGATATGGCCGACGGGGATAACCATCCCAGGGAAATGGGGGAAAGAAGGTTCATCTAATCCTATACTGACACCACCAGAACAACAATGATGTTAAGATGGGACAGCGAGATGGCAGTTTTAATGGGAAGGGGACTTATCTATCCTATACTGACACCACCAGAACAACAATGATGTAAGATGGGACAGTGAGAAGGCCAGTTTTAATGTAGTCAAGTCAAGTCAACTCAAGTCAAGAATATTTTATTCCAGTATAAATCATGGAAAAATCAGTGTCACGAATGCCATAAAACATATATGATTAAAATACAAACACAATAAAATGCACATATAAGAACTAGTTACTGTACGTGAACAATGATATCTTAAAACTCCTTTACACATGCTCATTCCAGTTTGTCACACACACACACACACACACACACACACACACACACACACACACACACACACACACACACACACACACACACACACACACACACACACACGTCCGCAATGTACACACACACTGATTTGCACACGCACGCACGCACACACACACACACTCCCACACATACACACATACTCACGCACACACATCCTCATACATACACGCACATGTGCACACACGCACTCTCTCGCACAGGCATGTGCACTCGCCGCCACCACTACCCTAATCGTATACATTTTTTTTCGTTTTCAGACATTAACCACAAACGAAAATCTGTTTTTATGGAAAGAACATGGCATACACAGACACACACAGACGCACATCCTCTCTCTCTCTCTCTCTCTCTCTCTCACACACACACACACACACACACACACACACACCACACACACACATACACACACACACACACACACACACACATCTCACACACACATGCACACACACACACACACATGCACACACACACACACACACACACACACCACACACACGCACGCACACACACACACACACACACACACACACACACTGCTACCATCACTACAACCACCACAGCACTCATGTAGATGCACTCACACATTACAGTTAGAATCACAGTGGGTTAAAAAAAATTTTTTTTTCAAAAGTTTGCATTAATCATGGCATTCAAACTTCATTGCACTTCCCTCTACCCCGAGATTCAAAACCCACATGTGAATCCGATGCTCAACCAACTGGGCTATCGAGGCCCGCGGAGAAGGGTATTTACGATTTTGCACCAACATATAACTGCAGCTGCCTCGGAATTTACACCCCTGCCCGACTTTTCTGTTCTGCGCCTCTCATTGTGTTTGTTTACAAATTTCTCGATACAGATGTTCCACGGTCGTTCGTCATTCATTTTCTTTCTGGTCCATACAACTATAATGAGCTTTCCCTGCCAGCCTGCGATAGTTACAAACTCTATCTTCATTTAAATCCATTTTAACCCTTTGACTCCCTCACCCTATCCACTAGCATACTGCATCATCACCGATGATAGCAAAAACAAAAACTTAACCCACATTTTTCATACTTATTCTGTTTACTAGTGCTTCAAATCGTCCTTTCCTCCCTCCCATTTCCCCTCTCTCCTTCCCCCCCTCCTTTTGGTTCCCCCTCCTTTCAACCCTTTGACTCCCTCGTCCTATCCCCCAGCTTTCTGTAGGAAGCTGGTGGATAGGATGAGGAAGTCAAAAGGTTAAGTTTTTGCGGCTGGTGGATACCTCTATGTCCAGTAGTGATTTTCCCCTTCACCCCACCCCCATTCATCTCACTCTTCTCCTATCCTCCTCCTCCCCCTCCCCCTCCCCTCTGGGTGTGCATGTACTGTGTACCGTTAAGCTGTTTTTGTCGTTGCCAGTGAGTTTTGTGAGTGGACGTTGAGAGTGCGTGCTTTGATTTGATTTATACATCAAGATTTAGCGCCCTGTGAATACTACTACTACTGCTACTGATGATGATACTACTACTACTGTACTACTACCCCTGCTGCTGCTTTTACTGTTGCCGCTGCTACTACTGTTACTATTACTACTAATGCTGCTGCTGCTGCTACTACTACTATTACTACTACTACTGTTGCTGCTGCTGCTACTGCTGCTGCCACTACTAGTACTATCACTGATGATGATAATGATAAATTGGCATTGTAATCATGATTACTTATATGATAATTATTCTATTATTAGCAGTATCATCATCATCATCATCATCATCATCATCATCATTATTATTATTGTTGTTGTTTTCATATCATTATTACTATATTTATTATTACTATTATTATCATTGTTATTATTATCATCATCATTATTATCAATATTATTGTTATTGTCATTGTTATATAGAGCAGAGGAAGAGAGAGAGATGTCTGTCCGTCTATGAGAAAAAAATGTGTGAACAAAATAAAAAAAAGTTCTCAGCCCTTTATGGATTTATCTTTACCGCACTGTGGTCAAAGCTGTAGACTTGCTGAGGAGTTGCGAAAGCATAAGTTAGAAAGGTACAGCTGTAACAAGTGCACCAAACAAGTGCCTCAATCAGCACTTCTTAATGGAAGTGTGTAAACATCACTTTCTGAGGAACTTCTGATAATATTTAAAATTTGTTGTAACTGTTGTCTTCTGTTGTTATCGATGCACATCAAGTTTTATTTCAACCAAAGCTTCTTCAGTATCCTGCCAATCTTCAGAAGTACAAACGTTGGATTTTCTGTGTCAATCCATGTGTAAAGAGGGAGACTGCTAGAATAATAATACTTTTTGGAGTGGCGGTGGTGGTGTTTTTGTGTGTGTGTGTGTGTGTGTGTGTTTTGTTGTTTGTTTTTTGTTGTTGTATTTTCACATTTTATGCCACAGTATGTTTGTGAATTTGACATAAATCCGGCAAAAACGTGATTGCTGTCTTTACGATTGTGTCCAAATGCCATGATTTAGACATTCTAGTCGAGAGACAGTGCCTGAGATGAAAATGAAAGGGAAAATCAATTTCTTCTCCCTTTTCTTGTTGTTGTTGTTGTTGTTTTTCTTCTTCTTCTTCTTCATCATTTCTTCATTTTTTCTTCTTCTTCTTCTTCTTCTTCGTTTCTTCTTCTTCTTCTCCTCCTCCTCCTCTTAACCCTTCTCCTCCTCCTTCTTCTGCATCTTCTCCATTAACTCCGTGACGAGTACTTTAGATGCCGCACTAAAGAACTGTTCACCAGATTCCTTCAGCTCTGTCTGTTGTGTTCCAAAGCACGGGTCTCTGCAAATGGTGTTTCAGTCCATTCCGAAATGTCGTCAGTCCATCATTTTTTTGTTTTGTTTTGTTTTTTCTCCTCCCCGTCTTCTTTCCTCGATGATTTTCTGGAGGATTGATTTAGCAAGACCATTGGATCCTGTTCCATGGCCATACTGACGTAGTGAAATCATCAGATCAGTTAAAATCAATTTGCAAGAAAGAACAGACTTTTCAATGTAGTTTCCTTCTCTTAACCAGCATCAGCAGATCAGTCTAATCAGTTCACAAGAAACAAAAGACCTTTTCACCATTAATGATACCTCAGACCCCACTTTGACTGCCACGCGTGGGTATAAATATACATGTACACATATGTAAGAGGACAGAAATAGTGCAAGCGAGCTAAGAAGATTACTTTACTTCATTTTCACACCTGCGTCTAAAAACAACTTCATCAACTGAAACAAAATCGATAATTGGAGCACGGATGGAACACGGAGCCACGAAGGTGTTTCAAAAAGTGTCTCGTTTGAAATTCAGTTCGATTACATAGTGCCTGTCGGCACACTCACTGCTGTTTCCTTTTTCATTTCAACTTGAATTCAGTTGATGCATTATCTGGTGTTTGCGTGTCGTATGCCTTCATTACTTTACACTATCTATGCAAAGTGTACAAACATGAATGAACGTTATGTAGGTTTACGTAATGTATTACTCTGTACGTGTACATCCGTCTAATATCACTTACATGAAGACGTTAAATCAAAGACGAACGAACGAACGTGTACATGTATGTTGTGTGTGAAGCAATTTTAGGTAATTCAGACCATTTCTTATGTATAAGATGCTTTAATATCCTTACTTATGTTTACATTTGTATTCAGGTTTGGTTTTTGAAATCCTCTGGTGATAAATTGGACGGAATGGTCAACGCCAGGGGCATATCCTTTGGTTATGTGTGCACGTAAATTGATATGTGTACTTTATTTTCTCTTCCAGCTTTTTTTTTTCAACCAGATGTTACATGCATTTTGAAATGGTTGTAGTTCCGATATGGCGGTCTGCATTCGGCTGGGCTTTAAACAGTAAGAATAAGAGTAAGAATGTTTGTATGTGTACAATGGATTTTAAGATTCGCCTTCAATGCTGTGTAGAAAGCAGCAGTCTTGAGGGCCCAGCTGTACCACTGCGACACCTGGACTACCAACAGACGACACATTCAGCAGCTGGAGCGGTTCCACCATAGATATCTGCTGCAAGATCTGCAACATCACGTGGTGAGATCGAATGTCCAATCTTCAAGTTCTGAAGGAGTGTGGCTTGCCAAGTTTAGCGCGTCTACTCATCAAATGCCAGTTAGGTACGCCAGTCCACGCTGTCCATATAGTAGACAAGCGGACACCAAAAGATGCTCCTGTAGGGACAGGTGAAGGAAAGATAAATGACCAGAGAAGACAACAAAAGTAATTCAAGGAAACTTTGAAAGTTAACGTCATCACCTGTGGCATCATACTAACAACTGTAGTAAGGGGAAAGGAGCAGGTAACTATGCGAACTGGTGGCAGGGTGGACTGCCCGAGAGATGAAGACCAGAGTGGGGCGAGAGAAAATGGTCTTCCATTCTCTCTTGGTCCGTAACCTGGGCTGGACCTGGCTGGTGCACGTTGTGTGGCTATGTCCCGGGGTTTGTCATCTCCCCACCTTGCCATTCGGTTTGTAAACAAGGTAACTGATGACTGGGTCCGAATGGGTCATGCAACGCATAGACAGTCCCCCCCCCCCCCCTTTGCTTGATGAAATGACTATCGCATGGCGTCGGGAACTTGGAAGGTGATTGTCCGGAGAATGGTGAGGCTTTGGTGTTCTGGGTTTCATCCGCACCCTCGTGGTGTTTCTTGTTAACTTGCACGCAAGAAAGTAAGCTGGTGACAGAAGTGCACGCATCACAATCACATTTGAGGAAAGCAAAACAGTTGCTTTTCGACAGAAGAGGGACCTGTGTAAGAGAACCCAAGGCTGTATTTGTGGCCTCTGGGGAAGAACTTCTGTCTCCATGGATCAGGATTCTCTTTGTGCCCCTCATGAAGACCCATACCAATCGATAAAAGACCATCATGACTACTTCTCGTATCTGTCAGATCGACGAGGCAGTCTACCACTGTGGAATGAGTATTTCTATATTCAGACGTGTGTATATGCATTATTCCCCACTTGACTGACACACCATGCCCTCTGTAATGTCTTTCCCAACAGCTCCTGCGACAATTGTTCGTACGTTGACCTGTGATTGTGTGTGTGTGTGTGTGTGTGTGTGTGTGTGTGTGTGTGTGTGTGTGTGTGTGTGTGTGGTGTAAGTGTGTGTGTGTGTGTGTGTGTGTGTGTGTGTGTGTGTGTGTGTGAGAGAGAGAGAGAGAGAGAGAGAGAGATGTACCTTATCTACTTGTATCTATTGTTAACCAAGATGGACTGATTATGCGCACTTTCTTCTAAATTCATGAAAAAGAAAACATGTAATCTAGGTATTAAAAAAAAACTACTGTATTTTACGCGTTTTGTGTTAGGATTATATATCTCGTGATATTGCACATCTAATCTTAGAGACATGAGAACAACTGAATTATCTCAACAATAAAGATTTGTGCTATCGATCTCGCTTATCGAGTGTTGGAGGTAGTACAGAAATGCAGACACACAAGAGAATAGAATGGAGCGCATATTCATTCAACAAAACAGGACAGGCACAGATTTTTGGTCAATTGGACTTTGTCAAACGTACACAAAAGGGAAATTTGAGCACCTAGTCACAACAGGAAAGCTACAGGGAAAAAGCGTCAAATAGAACAAGGGAGAAAGTATTAGTTTGCAGAGTGGATGAGGACGGAAAGGGTAGAGATACACGTGAGCAGCAAAAGATATATTTGTGTGGAGGGCCATGATCGCCAGTGCCGTGCGGTAAGGCACTTGATGATGATGATGACACAAAAGACACAGAAACAAATTCACCAGAAACATGCAGGCTGGGATGTGTCAGTGAGGATTTCTTGGTCGTTCATCAAATTGACAGTTAGGTACGTCGTGTTCGTAGTAAAGAGTGCTGATACCTTTTGAGCATGTATTTATTGATTAATATCATGTGTCGATCTTATTTGTTTATTTACTTATTGAATGATTGTTTGGATATTGCTCACTCTTTCTCAGCATTTATGCTCTGCGCACAGCTCAGCATCAAATCATGCACGTTGCTAGGTAGTTTTAAATGGCTTGTAAGTATTTCTTTGAATTAACTTGAATAATCATTCCAAGCCCTCTTCTACACACAGTATGATGCAGGCGACTATTTCATCATTGAAAATAATGTTCACCTTTGTTTGTGTTTCTTTCTTTGCTTTCATAGTTGCTTTTCTCTCTTTTATCCTCTATGTGTCTGTTTTTAATTTACCTTATATATTTTCATTTAATTTCTTTATCTTTAACTTTAAGACAGTCTTGATGGAGGCAGACACAAGTAGATCATTCATAAGGAAAATTAGGAAAAGGCAGGCAACATTCATAGGCCATTTTATGAGGAAAGGGTAATTGGAACACCTGGTCACAACGGGAAAGCTGGAGGGAAGGAGAGCACCAGGTAGACCCAGGGAGAAGATGCTAGACAGACTTGCAGAGTGGCTGAAAACAAGAAGGGTGGAAGAGATGCTTGAGGCAACAAGAGATAGAGACAGATGGGAAGTCCATAATCGCCAACGCCATGCGGCAAGACACCTGATGATGATGATGATGATGATGATGTATGATCTTTAACTAATCATTTTGTTTTTATATTTGCAGGTTTACATTGTATATCTACATGTAGAATAGCAAAGGCTAGCTTCAAGACAGATTCACCAGGACCTCATGCTACTATCCTTGAGTAATGAAGTGTTGTTGATTTGACTTCTTTATTATTAACAAATTCATTACATTTTTATGTTTGCATACTTGTATGTCTGGAATAGCAAGGACTAGGTGTAAAATGCTTGCATACTTGTATGTCTGGAATAGCAAGGACTAAGTGTAAAATGCTTGCATACTTGTATGTCTGGAATAGCAAGGACTAGGTGTAAAATGTTTGCATACTTGTGTGTCTGGAATAGCAAGGACTAGGTGTAAAATGTTTGCATACTTGTGTGTCTGGAATAGCAAGGACTAGGTGTAAAATGTTTGCATACTTGTATGTCTGGAATAGCAAGGACTAGGTGTAAAATGTTTGCATACTTGTATGTCTGGAATAGCAAGGACTAGGTGTAAAATGTTTGCATACTTGTATGTCTGGAATAGCAAGGACTAGGTGTAAAATGTTTGCATACTTGTATGTCTGGAATAGCAAGGACTAGGTGTAAAATGTTTGCATACTTGTATGTCTGGAATAGCAAGGACTAGGTGTAAAATGTTTGCATACTTGTGTGTCTGGAATAGCAAGGACTAGGTGTAAAATGTTTGCATACTTGTATGTCTGGAATAGCAAGGACTAGGTGTAAAATGTTTGCATACTTGTGTGTCTGGAATAGCAAGGACTAGGTGTAAAATGTTTGCATACTTGTGTGTCTGGAATAGCAAGGACTAGGTGTAAAATGTTTGCATACTTGTGTGTCTGGAATAGCAAGGACTAGGTGTAAAATGTTTGCATACTTGTGTGTCTGGAATAGCAAGGACTAGGTGTAAAATGTTTGCATACTTGTATGTCTGGAATAGCAAGGACTAGGTGTAAAATGTTTGCATACTTGTGTGTCTGGAATAGCAAGGACTAGGTGTAAAATGTTTGCATACTTGTATGTCTGGAATAGCAAGGACTAGGTGTAAAATGTTTGCATACTTGTATGTCTGGAATAGCAAGGACTAGGTGTAAAATGTTTGCACCCCAAACATGGAACAACATCCCCAACATCCTTAGGCACTCAGACACAATCACCTCATTCAAATCTGGCCTCAAAACACATCTGTATAGAAAAATGTGAAAAAAGTTTCTGTCTTTAAAATATTGTTTGGGCTGTTGCGTTTGTGCGCATGATTCGTGTATTATATAATGTGCATTGTGGGTGTGGTTGTTTGTGTATTTTGGATAACTTGTGATGTAATATCTATTATTGTCTGTCCGATGGGCAACTATTGGTTAGATTTGATAGACATGTTTCTGTTTGTGTTGATGTCATTGTAATTATAGTAGACTTGATTGATATGTATGTATAACTGCTAATGTTGAAGTGGCGAATAGGGGTGGTAAAGATAGGGTGAATTGTAAAGCGCTTGGAGCAGAGTTCTCTGGATCTTGCGCTTATAAGTACTCATTATTATTATTATTATTATACTTGTATGTCTGGAATAGCAAGGACTAGGTGTAAAATGTTTGCATACTTGTATGTCTGGAATAGCAAGGACTAGGTGTAAAATGTTTGCATACTTGTATGTCTGGAATAGCAAGGACTAGGTGTAAAATGTTTGCATACTTGTATGTCTGGAATAGCAAGGACTAGGTGTAAAATGTTTGCATACTTGTATGTCTGGAATAGCAAGGACTAGGTGTAAAATGTTTGCATACTTGTGTGTCTGGAATAGCAAGGACTAGGTGTAAAATGTTTGCATACTTGTATGTCTGGAATAGCAAGGACTAGGTGTAAAATGTTTGCATACTTGTCTGTCTGGAATAGCAAGGACTAGGTGTAAAATGTTTGCATACTTGTGTGTCTGGAATAGCAAGGACTAGGTGTAAAATGTTTGCATACTTGTATATCTGGAATAGCAAGGACTAGGTGTAAAAGAAATCTACCGTGACCTTTTGCTACTATCTTTGAGTAACAAAGTGTTTTCAAGTTCCAAATTTCATGTAATCGAAGTAAGGGAAAATTTTTATCCTTGACAGATAAAGTGTTTTCAAGTTCCAATTTTCATGTAATCGAAGTAAAAGAAAATTTTCAATCCTTGAGCAATGAAGTGTTTTCAAATTTCAAATTTCATGTAATCGCAGTAAGGGAACATTTTCTGTCCTTGAGTAATAAAGTGTTTTCAACTTCCACATTTCATAAAACTGAAATAAGGGAAATGTTTCTATCTTTGAGTAATAAAGTGTTTTCAAGTTCCAAATTTCATGTGAGCGAAATAAGGGAAAATGATACCCAAAACCAAGGAGAATGGATCTTGTTCAGCAGCGTAGCAAATAGTCCTGATCCTGTATAATTTGTCCCTTGGTGTTGTCCTCGTCTGTAGGTCCACTCTCACAGATTGAACACCAACTCTGGCACTAAGCTGGAGTCCACTCCACACAGAGTGGAACACAGCCATTAGGGACGAGGACCAGTCGTTACCCAGTCGACTGTGAGTCCTCAGGGCCATTACCTAGTCGACTGTGAGACCCCGGGGACATGGAAACGGCCCGTTCATGTCTGTGAATACCACCAGGACTACTTGGCTGTCCGGATATGTTTAAGGGAAGATCGAATAGAGAGTTTGGAGCTTGTTCAAAAGAGAGTTCATTATATTCTGACAGTTCCATATGCGCTGTATCCAAATCTTTTTACAATTATCTGGCACTATCTTGAGTTTAGTCCCAGCCCTGCAGCATTAAACATCGTGCCTGTTTGCTGCCCATCTTAACGTTTCCGTCATTCTGGTGGTGTCAGCTTAGTGTTTCAAAGGTTTTGCCCCCTCCTTTCGACCCCCTTTCCGCTCCTTGCCATCGCATAGGGTTTTGCGCAGGCTCAGGAAGATGATGATGGCAGATTTGGGTGGAGCGCATATGAAATTGTCAGAGTGAGATGAATTCCTCTTAAAGAAACGCAATACTCCAAGATCGCTTTCTGCCATCTTTCAACATGCTAAGCCGTATACGTAAAGTAAAATGGAAAGAACACAGCTCAGACACAGTCTCGGCTTGGTGTCGATACTGAACTGGGAAGACGTCCATTTGTTGGTCAACATTCTGAAAGTGTTTCTGGCCTACTCCTCCGTCGTGTCGTATCAGTACTGCTTAACCCTATGACTCCCACACCCTATCCACCAACCACAAAAACTTAACCCTTTGGCTCCCACACCCTATCCGTCAACCACAAAAACTTAACCCTTTGGCTCCCACACCCTATCCGTCAACCATAAAAACTTAACCCTTTGACTCCCACACCCTATCCACCAACCACAAAAACTTAACCCTTTGGCTCCCAAGCAGGAAGCTTGTGGATAGGATGAGGAAGTTAGCATGGTTAGCAAAGCAGTATGCCGATGGACACCACCCAGGAGTCAAAGGGTGAAGTAGATGAATTCTTCGCTTGCTTTTCAGCCTTTGAAAACATGAACGATTGAACGAACTGAGATGTGTGGTGATAGAAATATCAGTAGTAAAGTAACATCCAGTAAGACTGTAATTATCCTTGTGTCATTTCTGTTGGAAAAGTAAGTAACGTCCTGTGATATCATCTTATTGTAACCGTGTTATTTTTTTCCGTTTATCTGTCCGCTTGTTCCGTCATGGGTGTCACAAGGAGAAAGAGTGGACGGTCAGCAGCGAACTGGAAGGTCTAAAGAGGAGAAATCAGAGCCTGGAATTCGTTGCGGAAACGAGGATTTCCGCGGAAATCAAAATCGAAAATCGCGCAAAAAAATATTTTTCGCGTTAAAAAAAAAATCGTCGTTCTGACTTGGATAAGCCTTCTAGCTAGTTTTGATGAATATGTCTGTGTATGAACACACTGAAACGATCTGCTGTGTATGATGGATCCTGATCTTGTGCCCAATGTTTATTAAATACTCTTTTGACTGATATTCATTGTGATTTTCAGTGTGTTAGATGCCTTTAAAATTGTCTCCAGAATGCCTCAGAATGCACAGATTTTAGTCTTGATTTTAAACATTTTCCGGGGGAGCATGCCCCCGGACCCCCCTAGAAGTTTCCTCTTTTTTTTTTCTTAGCAATTCCAGGCTCTGGAAATGCTGTGTGGCATCAAAGTCTGCATCACAGCATCTATCCAGGTCTTCCTTTGTCTGCCTCTCGCTTTAAATCCACTTATGCTTTTGTTGTGTTCTTGTTGAGCCAGTTGGTAGGGTTGCATTCTGGTCAGCGGACCAAACCAATTTATTCTCTGCTGATGGGTATGAGGATGGACCAGTACTGCTCCCGCCATTTCTCTACTCTTGATGTTTCTGATTTTGTCATGTCCGGTCTTGTTGACAGCTCTTCTCAGACTGTGCATTTTAAAGATGGTGGTGTTGTGCTCCAAGAGCTTAGTCTGAGTTCAGGTCTGGCACTGGTATGTTAGGATGAGGACGAAAATAGAAATGATGAGATTGGCTGTTTCTCGTATTTTGTTTTATTTCATTATATACTGCTCAAAACAATTGAAAGGCCACCTGCACTTTTTGTGTCATTTCATTAGACGTCGTATTTATAAAGAATGCAAAATTTCTCATAAATCTTTTCATTGCACTTGGTTGTATGCTTTAATAGTCCACCTGAGTTTACTCACAAATCAGTTCTGTCTCTTTCGTGCACATCGCAGGAGTCAGCTAAAGATAGGCATCAGCCCCACGAAAAATGGGTGCAAATCAAACAAATCCATATGACACAGCAGAATTGAGCAGTAGCAAGACTGCAATGCACGTGCAAGCCATGTCGATCGTGAACACAAATCATCAGTTTGGATGCACTGTTGCGTATTTGAGGTCGCGTTCGAGACACATTTCCAACCATGCCCCAAAGACGACGATTAAGCGATGTTGACCGAGGGCGGGCCATGGCGTGGCTACAGGATGGCATAGGGATCCGAGAAGTTGGTCGCCGATTAGCTGTCAGCCATTCAGTCATTCAGACTTTACGAGACCGCCACACTGAAACAGGTAGTGTTGCTGAACGAAGACGACCAGGACGTCCGCGGTCAACTTCAAGACAGCAAGACAGGTTTCTAGTCGTGTCGGCTTTAAGGCAGAGAACAGCCACCGCCAACACACTCAGGGCGCAACTGCGAACAGCTGTCAATGTTAATGTCAGTGACCAGACAATTCGGAACCTGCTGAGAGAAGGAAACCTGCGTTCAAGGCGACCCGCCGTCCGACCTGTCCTGACAGCTGCTCACCGCGCTGCACGCCTGGCATGGGCCCGACGTCATCTGGCATGGACAAGGCAGCAGTGGAGAATGGTGCTGTTCACTGACGAATCCCACTTTACCAGATCCTTCCATGACGGCCGAATCCGCGTCTGGAGGCGACAGGGAGAGCGGTACCACAATGCCACTGTGATGGAGCGTGATCGGTATGGTGGCGGATCCATCATGGTGTGGGGTGGAATGGGGATGGCCTACAGAACCCCCCTTTACCGTGTGCAAGGCAACCTGAATGGCGTGGGCTACAGGGATAACATTCTGCAGCCTCTCGTACTACCGGCACTGCAGGCCATGGGACCGGGCGCCATTTTCCAGGACGACAATGCAAGACCTCACAGAGCCCGAGTCGTCAACGACTTCCTGCAGCAGCAGCAAGTCATCCACATGGACTGGCCAGCATGTTCACCGGATCTCAATCCCATCGAACACCTGTGGGACGTGCTGGGCCGACGACTTCGAGATAACCACCCCCCACCAGCTGACCTCGACCAGCTGTTCCAATTTCTTCAGCAAGAATGGCAGGACATTCCCCAATTGACTCTGAGGACACTGGCTCAGTCCATGAGACAACGATGCCGCGAATGCATTCAGGCCAATGGCGGACACACACGATTTTGACTTTTTTGGGTGAGCTGCAACTTTTCACATTTTTGAAAAATGGGGTCATGTCCATCAACCTCAAACTCTTGTTATTGACATTAATTTGGTCAATGAATTTTGTTGATTATCGGTTGATTAATGAATAAAGTACAATTTACATTCAATGTTATTAACTGTTTGTGTTTCGACATGGAATTGCGAGATAGTTTCTCAGTGGCCTTTCAATTGTTTTGAGCAGTATATTTTCTTTATTTTGTTTTATTTCATCTTTTTGTTATTTTTTCTATTTTATTTAATTTATTTATTCTATTTTATTTCATTTCACTTTGTTTTATGTTATTTTACTTTATTTCATTTCATTCCTTTATTTGTTCTTTCATTCGTCCATTTATCTGTCTGTTTGTCTCTATCTATCTGTCTATCTATCTTTCTTTCTATCTATCTATCTATCTATCTATCTATCTATCTATCTATCTATCTATCTATCTATCTATCTATCTGTCTGTCTGTCTGTCTGTCTGTCTGTCTGTCTGTTTGTCTGTCTGTCTATCTACCTGTCTGTGTACCTATGTATTTTTTTTTTATTTATTCATATATTTATGTTGAACAGAGGTCAGTCACACCTTTTTGTTGTTGTGCTTGTTTCTCTATTCTTTTACTCGCTCATTTTTTTCACATCGTTATTTTTGTTGTTATTGCTGTTGTTGATGTTGCTATTGTTGTGTTGTTGATGTTACGTTTGTTATTGTTGTTGTTGCTGTTGTTGTTGTTGTTGTTGTTGTTCTTCTCTTCTTCTTCTTCTTCTTCTTCTTCTTCTTCTTCTTCTTCTTCTTCTTCTTCTTTCCCCCCTTTAGGAGCGTGGCTTTTGTTTCAGTATAACTATTGGGGCGTTTCGATCTCTCTCGTGTCACGTACTTGCGGCAGGAAATTTCGCTCAGTGGGAACAAGTGATCGGCAGGTTGACTGTGACAGAACTGTCATATTTATTCAAGTCACGATAGGCAGACACGTGTATTGACATAAGAGTCAGGTAAAGGATCGATGAGCTTCACTATTCTAAGACTTCTTTTAACCCTTTGACTCCAGCACCCTATCCACCACTTTAAAAAACTTAACCCTTTGACACCCTCACCCTATCCACCAGCTGGATAGGGAGGGTGAGGGAGTCAAAGGGATAAGTTTGTCCTTTGCTAGCATGGTTGACAATGCTTGATGCTGGTGTTCTTCTTCTTATTAATTTGTTGTTGTTGTTGTTAAAAGTCCAGCCGACTGCGTAGAGCCATATCAGGGCTATAACCGTTTCAAAACACACACAATACTTCAACGGGAAAAAATGGTAAAGAAAATTAAGTACGCATGTCAGTGCATTCGCGCACATAATTTAAGGAGATGCCCCTGGTATTGACCATTCCGTTCAATTTGTTGTACAGGTGATTTAAAAAAACATTACCTGAATACAAATTCGAGTCATAAGTAAGGACACTAAAGCATGTCTGAAAACGGGTCTAAATTAACTAAAATTACTTCCACATATCTCATTTCCCTAGAGCCAGAAATGCACTCAATACATGTACCCAATTACCAATCCTAGGAAAAAGTACGTAAGGCTTTATTGAACACAAATCTTTCAACCAAGTCGTTGGGGTCTGTAGGTAACAGTGTCTGTGTTCACTTTTCTGAAGACGTGCTTTTGAATGCTCGGATGATTAGTTTCAGCTCTCTTTCTCCTGTCTCCTCTCTATGTTGTTCTCATTAGTGTACTTGTAGGATTGGTTGTGTAAAACAAGTTATTTTCTGGTATTGATAGTGATGATAGTATTGATGGTGATCATGATGATGATAGTAATGATGATAATAATTGTGGTAATAGTAATAATTAACATGATAACAACAATAGTAATAACAACACTACCACTACTACTACTACTCTGCTACTACTGCTGCTACTACTACTACAATAATAATAATAATAATGACCACCACCACGACAATCATGATGATGATGATGATGACGACGATTGTCGACGTCGTCATCATCTTCTTCTTCTTCGTCGTCGTCGTCGTCATCATCATCATCACCAACATTCGTCGTCGTCGTCATTATCATCATCGTCGTCATCATCATTATCATCATCATCATCTTCTTCTTCTTCATTATCAACATTCGTCGTCGTCGTCATTATCATCATCGTCATCATCATCATTATTATCGTCGTCACCATCATCATACATATCTATAAGGCACTAAATCTTACATACAACAACCTTCCGATAAGTGATGGAGACATCCGTCACACTGATGACATGCAATTAAGACGCCTGACCATCTTGCGGCGTTGGTTCGAACTGAAATAGAGAGGGGAAAATGGTAATAGCGGAGGGTCATCCAGGAGTCATGATCTGGATGCAGCCTGGCCCCATAAGAATAGTTGGGGGGGGGGAGGGAGGGTTGGGGGGATCTCTGAGGAATTGTTGTCCAGCTCTCCAAGAGTGTCTTGCTTTTGGTATACTTAACCCTTTGACTCCCACATCCTGTCCACGAGCATCCTGCATTGTCAACCATGATGGCCAAGCAAAAATGTAACCCTTTGATTCTCTCACCCTGTTCACCAGCATCCTGCATTGCTAACAAAGCAAAAACATAACCCCTTAATTCCGTCACTTTATCCACCAGCGTCCTGCAGGAAGGTGGATGGGGTGGAGGGATCAACGGGTTAATCAGATCACAGCTCACACCCTCCTTGTTCATCAAACATTCACTCTCCAACAAATAGTCAGCAGGTAGGAGGCACCTGGGCAGGATCGAACCCAACCCTTTCGATTGAATTCCGATATCTTATCCACCTGGCCAAGGCGCCCGCCCGTCAGGGGGTGTGGTAATGACAGCCGCGAAAAGGAATGGTCAGTGAGCCGGTGCCAGAATGCCTCCTGCAGACAGACCAGATCTATTGTGTGGTGATGAGGGGGGCAGACGGCACGCTTTCTCCTGCAGGCACAAAGCCCCGTCACTTCACAGACACTCTCTACACGCTCACACCTCATTCTCCTCTCAGCGCGCTTTGTGCCTGCCAACCAGTTGTGTGGTTTGTGGGGAGGTCTGTCTGTCTGCTGCCGTCAACTTCAGCGCGCGCGTGTGCGTATGTGTGTGTGTGGTGTATGTTTATTGTTTTATTTTGTTGGCCGCTCAGATTGCGTGCCACCTGTTGAGGGTAGCGTGCCTTGCTCGTATGTGACACCGCCGTCTTCGCTGTGTGTACTTTGCCTGCAGAGTTTTATATTCTCTTACTGCATACGTACAGACTGCTGTCACTCTTTGTTCTTGAAAAAGTACTCGCCTAAATGATAAGTGTTGTTTGAATTTGAAGATACCCATCTATTTTAAGTCAGTTATAAACCAACCAAGTGCGGAGTTCTGTTTGGACAAAACCAACTGCTGAGTTCTGTATAGACATTCAGAAGTGTTGTGTATGTCTCTGGTGCGGTGGATTTGTGAAGGTCTTGGTTTGTAAGGTTGAAGTGTATCACATCATTTCCCTGTGTAAATGACTGTTTAAACATTTCATTCAGTTCACAAGTACTTCCACCCATGAGCTGGTTGTCAGTAAAATTGTTGAAATCCTGCTTTCACAGTTGATTTTGAGTGATAAGCTGACCATCGAGTTATCTGTAACTGCCCATAATGGGTTGTGCAGGTTTGGTGACCTAACTTTAAACTGACCAGACACGATGAGCTTGTCATCCCTGTGGTAATTGGCTTCCTACTTGAAGCAACGGAAGGAAGCGAGCCGTGGGAACAGTGAATCTTCAGCGTGGGTCTGTTTCGTCATGTAGTGGAGGACCTCACTAACCAGCCAAATGCCAGCTGACATGCGAAACGAGGAGCCCTTGTACCTGGTTGGACTCTGCTTAAGGGTGAGTGATTCTTCTTGTTCGTCATTAAGTCTGCATCTACGACCTTGATGGGTCCTGCTGCCTTTCTGGTCTTTTTGTATCTTGTACTCTTTTTCTTCAAACTTGGTTCCAGTTTGTTTTTGACGTGATCTAAAGACAAATCGAAAAACTGAAATGACAAAGCGTAATTGTGAAAACTATGAGAAGACTGAAAATATTAACATGCATCAAATCTACAGTTTGTAACGCATCACATCTACAAGTATGTAACTATGTCACATGCTTTTGTACAAAACAGACCTGCAAACAAAAACGCGAAAATGAAAATACCTTAGTAGGGTAGGTTGTTAATTTTTATTCTATACCGTGCTGGGACTTGGAAGGCAATTGTCCAGAGAGTGGTGAGGCATTGGCGCTTTGGGTCCCGTTCAGCACCCTCGGGTGTTTCATGTTCACATAGACCTGCAAACCAAAATCATCCCCACCCCCCAAAAAGTAGCACCGTAGTAGGATAGGTTTTGTCATGTACCACATAGATAACATTATGTGTAATGCTATACAAGATATGTCAAGTTTTGTCATGTACCACATAAATAATATGATGTATATATCATTAATAAACAGAGAAAAGTATCAGGTCTCCCTTGAAATCATGATAAATATTAGAGCCGTTTCATGTTTAAAGTTGGCAAGTTCTTCGTTGATTTTGCTTTGTGTTCTTCTACATAACACAGTACTTTGTAAAGATACTTGTTTAACAGAGTCGCCTTCGTCACTTAACTGTACAGCAACAGGACTATCATCATCATCATCATCATATCATCATCATCATCATCATCATCAATCATCATAACAACAACAGCAACAATAATAGTAGCAGCTACTGCTACTATTACTCTATTAGTATTACTGCTGCTGCTGCTATTTCTACTACTACTATGCAACTCACTACTACTTCTACTACTACTATTACTGCTATTGCTGCTGTTACTACTATTACTACTACTACTACGACTGCTACTACTACTGCTACTACTACTACTGCTACTACTACTACTACTTCTACTACTATACTACTACTACTGCTGCTGCTGCTACTACTACCACTATACTACTCACTACTACTGCTGTTTCTGCTGCTGTTGCTACTGCTGCTTTTGGTGTATTAAAACCTTTCTGCAGCTGCTGCTACTGTTAATACTAATATGCTACTTACTACTACTATACTACTACACACTATTACTACTAACATTAGTAACAATAACAACAACAATACTAATACTGCTAGTACTGTCACTGCTACTACAACTGCTGCTGCTGCTAACTATAACAATGACTATCACTACTACTACTACTTCTGCTGCCATAGCTACCACCTCATGCGCTACGTCTACTTTTATTACTATACTCGATCTTGTAATTTCTTGTTGTATTTAACACATGCTTTGATAACGTATTTTCTGGTTCTTATTACCATTACTGTTGCTATTGCTACTACTGAAACTATTATGACTACCATTACTATTCATATTACTGTTACTAATATTATTACTGTTACTATTACTGTTGCTATTGCTGTTACTAATACTGTTACTACTGCTGATACTAATACTAGTACTGATATGACTACTACTACTGATACTACATGTACTTCTACTATTTCTATTACTATTACCACTACTGTTTATACTATTACTGCTAATATTACTACTACTAATACTAGTGTTACTACTACTACTATAACTGTTTCTATCACAACTACTACTACTACTGCTGCTATTATTACTGCTGATACTATCATACTTCTATTTCTATTACTGTTATTATTACTACTACTGCTATTATTGTTGCTGCTGTTTCTCATTGTCAATGTTGCGTCTGCTACTGTTATTTCTGCCGCCGTTTCGTAAATTTTTTTTTTACACTGATTACTGCCACTATAACTGGTACATTTGCTGCCTTCATCACCACCGTCACCACCATCACCCTGTGGTTGTTATTACTGCTGTTGTTGTTGTTAAGATTGCATCTGTTGCTACTGCTATCACTGCTGCTGTTACTTTTGCTGCTATTACTACCGCTGCCATTATTGTTGTTGCTGTTAATATTACAGCTTTTATGCAGTACGTATAAAAGTATTAGAAAATAAACCTGTAAACAGGCACACGACCAGCGAATCACGCGTACCCACTCGTGCGCACGCACGCACGCACGCACTCACACGCACACACGCGTGCGTACACACGCACACACATACATGCACGCACGCGCGTTCGCACACACACCACACACACACACACACACACACACACACACACAAACACACACACAGAAGCAAGAAACAAACAAAACCCCAAAACGAATAAAAACAACCAGAACAAACAGTAACAAACAAATGAACGAACGAACAAATAAACAAACACGGCTCCTGTACAAATTCTATAGAAACCCCTGTAGTAGTTCAACTTCAAACATTCGCCAAGTAACAAAGAAATAGAAGCCAAAAGTCAGACCCTCTGAATATCTCCGTTTTCTGTGGAGTTTAACTTTGTTTTGATTGTGACTGCAGAAAGAAACCCGTCTCCAACACACTGATAACAGTTACGGTTCCTGTACTATAGTGATGATATAAACACTTTTTCAGAATGTTTTTATCTCCTCAGTTTAAACCCTTTGACTTCTGGATCCTATCCATCAACTTCAAAAACTTACAGCAAGAAGCTGGTGGATAGGGTGAGGGAGTCAAAGGAGTAAGTTTTTGCTTTGCTAGCATGGTTGATAATGCAGGATGCTGGTAGACAGGATGAGGAGTCAAAGGAGTAAGTTTTTGCTTTGCTAGCATGGTTGATAATGCAGGATGCTGGTAGACAGGGTGAGGAGTCAAAGGAGTAAGTTTTTGCTTTGCTAGCATGGTTGATAATGCAGGATGCTGGTAGACAGGGTGAGGAGTCAAAGGAGTAAGTTTTTGCTTTGCTAGCATGGTTGATAATGCAGGATGCTGGTAGACAGGATGAGGAGTCAAAGGAGTAAGTTTTTGCTTTGCTAGCATGGTTGATAATGCAGGATGCTGGTAGACAGGATGAGGAGTCAAAGGAGTAAGTTTTTGCTTTGCTAGCATGGTTGATAATGCAGGATGCTGGTAGACAGGATGAGGAGTCAAAGGAGTAAGTTTTTGCTTTGCTAGCATGGTTGATAATGCAGGATGCTGGTAGACAGGATGAGGAGTCAAAGGAGTAAGTTTTTGCTTTGCTAGCATGGTTGATAATGCAGGATGCTGGTAGACAGGGTGAGGAGTCAAAGGAGTAAGTTTTTTGCTTTGCTAGCATGGTTGATAATGCAGGATGCTGGTAGACAGGATGAGGAGTCAAAGGAGTAAGTTTTTGCTTTGCTAGCATGGTTGATAATGCAGGATGCTGGTAGACAGGGTGAGGAGTCAAAGGAGTAAGTTTTTGCTTTGCTAGCATGGTTGATAATGCAGGATGCTGGTAGACAGGATGAGGAGTCAAAGGAGTAAGTTTTTGCTTTGCTAGCATGGTTGATAATGCAGGATGCTGGTAGACAGGATGAGGAGTCAAAGGAGTAAGTTTTTGCTTTGCTAGCATGGTTGATAATGCAGGATGCTGGTAGACAGGATGAGGAGTCAAAGGAGTAAGTTTTTGCTTTGCTAGCATGGTTGACAATGCAGGATGCTGGTAGACAGGATGAGGAGTCAAAGGAGTAAGTTTTTGCTTTGCTAGCATGGTTGACAATGCAGGATGCTGAGAGACAGGGTACAGGTATCAAGGGTTTAAGGTTTTGCTTTGCTGGCATGGTTGATAATGCAGGATGGTGGTGGACAGGATGAGAGAATCAAAGGGTTAAGATTTTGCAGTTGGTGGATATGGTGCGGAAGTCAAAGGGTTAAAACTGAGACGATAACTACATTCTACACAAATGTTTATATCATGATCTTAATTCAGGAAGCGGTAACTGTTATTCTGTTTGAGACGGTGTTTCTTTGCTAGCATGGTTAGCAATGCAGGATGCTGGTGGACAAAGTGCGGGAGTCAAAGGGTTAAAAGAATGATGCTCGCGTAAAAGTCAAACCCAGGACCCATAGGTTATCAGCATGGGCGTTTCACCACTCATTATCGGGCCCAGTGTTGCCCAATGTTTCAGTGGGCCCGATAACGAAACATTAGGCACGTACAACATGTCGCTTACCTAAGCCTCCCGCCTTGCCATAGACAGACATCTATATCTCCCCCAAAGACAGTGTGCCTACGGAGGTACTGTCCGTCGTTGTCTCCCTCCGATATCTCGCCTCGCCGCAGACAGACGCCTGTATTCCCCTGCGATATCTCACGATATACGTGGACAGAAAAAGTACAGTGAAGTAAGATTATCAGGCCGACTTTAGTACAGTTTAGTATAAACAAACAGTGGAACATTTTCCTCTTCTAATTTTATAGCATAAACACACAGATAAAAACAGCTATGTCTCCTATCGCAGTATCAGTCTTACTTTTTTAGTTTTACGTAGGAATGTTTATTATGACAAACTGGTTGACTTGTGCGTATTATCAACAGAGCTGTGGACTCATCCTCTGATGTCTTCAGTTGAATCCCAGCCCCCCCAACATAAAAACTGGCCTGTTCTCTGCCCATCTTAACCCATTGACTCCCACACACGTTACCCACCAACTGCAAAAACTGAACCCTTTGACTACCTCACCCTTTCCACCAGATTCCTGCAGGAAGTTGGTGGAAAGGATGAGGGAGTCAAAGGGTTTAAGTTTTTGCTTTGCTAGCATGATTGAAATGCAGGATGCTGGTGGAAAGGGTTAGGAGTCAAAGAGTTAAGTTTTTGCTTTGCTAGCATGGTTGACAGTGCAGGATGCTGGTGGACAGGGTGAGGGAGTCAAAGGGTTAAGTTTTCGTTTTGCTGGCGTTGTTGGCAATGCAGGATGCTGATGGAATGGGTGAGGTAGTCGGAGCGTTAAGTTTTTCCTTTGCTGGCATGGTTGACAATGCAGGATGCTGGTGGACAGGGTCAGGGGTCAAAGGATTAAGTCTTTGCTTTTATACTATGGTTGACAATGCAGGATGCTGGTAGACAGAGTGCGGGAGTCAAAGGGTTAATTGACGGGCGCGGTAGTCAAGTGGGATAAACGGCGGTCTTCCATTCGGAAGGTCCTGGGTTTGATCCGCCTGAACACCTCTGCCTGGTGGGTAAAGAGTCAAGATTTTTCCGATCTCTTGGTTCTACACGTGTGCAGACTTGCTAAGTTCCAAATCCCCTCTCCACAAGTTGAACATCAAATATGCAGTCAATGATTCTGTAAGTCTTATCAGGGAATTGTTTATAGACACATGAAAACAGCATGCAAACAACTGCAGGTTTGATAAAAAAAAAAGGCTTTTAGCCAATAATTTCTACCGTTGGAAAACAAAGTATCATTGTCATTACGAATACTCCAATTAGTCTTTTAGCCATTCGAAAATAAAGTATTATTATCATTATAGGTAATCCAATTAGTCTTTTAGCCAATAATTTCTACCGTTGGAAAACAAAGTATCATTTTCATTATGAATACTCCAATTAGTGTTTTAGCCAGTAATTTCTACCGTTGGAAAACAAAATATCATTTTCATTATGAATACTCCAATTAGTGTTTTAGCCAGTAATTTCTACCGTTGGAAAACAAAATATTTTCATTATGAATACTCCAATTAGTGTTTTAGCCAGTAATTTCTACCGTTGGAAAACAAAATATCATTATCATTATGAGTAATTCAGTTAGCCTTTTAGCCAATCATTTCCTACCGTTGGAAAACAAAGTATCATTATCATTATGAATATTCCAACAATTAGTCTTTTAGCCAAAAATTTCTACCGTTGGAAAACAAAGTCCAGGTATCATTATCGTTATGAATATTCCAACAGTTAGTCTTATTCCAACAATAATCTTTTAGCAAATAATTTCTACCATTGGAAAACAAAGTACACGTATCATTATCATTATGAATACTCCAATTAGTCTTTTAGCAAATAATTTCTACAGTTGGCAAAGATCGTTATCATTATGAATGCTTCAATTAGTCTTTTGGCCAATAATTTCTACCGTTGGAAAACAATGTACAAGCATCAGTATCATTATGAATGCTCCAATTAGTCCTTTAGCCAATAATTTCTATCGTTGGAAAACAAAGTTGTATCATTATCATTATGAATATTCCAATTAATCTTTTAGCCAATAATTTCTGCAGTTGGCAAACAAAGTATCTTTATCATTCTGAATACTCCAATTAGTCTTTTGACCAATAATTTCTATCGTTGGAAAACAAAGTATTATTATCATTCTGAATACTCCAATTAGTCTTTAGGCTAATAATTTCTGCCGTTGGAAAACAAAATATCATTATCATGATGAATATTCCAATTAGTCTTTTGGCCAATAATTTCTATCGTTGGAAAACAAAGTTTCATTATCATCATGAATACTGCAATTACTCTGGTGCTGTCAGTCTTTATTAGATCCCTTCGCCTCCCCCTTTGAACACCTTGTCAGTATACCAGGTTTTGCGCAGGCTCGTGGCGTCTGGCAGATAATAGATGACAATACGGTGAAGCGCAAAGGGATTTTTTTTTAACAGACTCCGAATTCCTAGATACAGTAAGCTGGACCTGTACTTGGGTCACTGCGGCCACTGAATGAAAACAAGAGTGAAACCACAATCTTGTAACTTGTTCTAGTTCCAAGACATCGCAACGGTTAACATGTTATTGAAGCTGTAGTTTTGCGGTCACAAGTGGCATGAAATATGTCACAATCCACAGGAAAATAGAGAATTTATGGTTTATTATTATTATTAGTATTATTATGAACATTTAGTACGCCTAATCAAATTAATGCCCTAGGCGTTTACAATGGCAAAACATATAACCAGAATCACAAGCACACACACACACGCCCACAGAAGCACCCACACACACACACAAACACACACACACACACACAAACACACACACAGCATGACATGCAAATACAATGACACATTGACACTAAGACACTATAATGTCACCATTACATTACATGGGGGGAAGGGGGCAGAGATTACCAGTTTTGGGAAACAGGTGAGTTTTGAGGGAGCGTTTGAATGTGGACAGAGAGGGTGAGTATCTAAGAGAGCGAGGTAACTGATTCCAGATGGTTGGAGCTTGATAGGAAAAAGAACGCTGCCCAAACCTTTTAGTGCGGACTATGGGGATACTATAAAGACGGGTATCAGATGAGGACCGCAAAGCTCGAGATGGCGTGTAGAGATGTAACAGATGGGTGAGATACTCAGGACAGGAAGACTCAATAGATTTGAAGCAGAGGCAGGCAATCTTGTAGGATATTCTTTGCTGAACAGGGAGCCAGTGGAGAGAACAGAGCAATGGCGTAACATGGTTAAATTTTGAAGAGCGGAAGATGAGACGGGCAGCATGATTTTGAACTTTCTGAAGTTTGTTAATGAGATGAGAGGGGGAACCAGAAAAAAGAGCATTACAGTAATCGAGACGGGATAGAACAAATGCACAGACAAGGTTTGACTATCTTCTCGTTGTTGTTGTTGCTTGCTGAATTCTGAATTTGACCTATTTCAAAGATTTGTACAGAATTTGGTTAAGACCCGTGTTTGTTTGTCTTCTTGTGTGTGTGTGTGTGTGTGTGTGTGTGTGTGTGTGTGTGTGTGCGCGCGAGCGCGCGCGCGTGTGCGTGTGTATGTATGTATGTATGTATGTATGTATATATGTATGTATGTATGTACGTACGTATGTATGTATGCATATGTGTGTGTGTGTGCGCGCGCGTGTCTCACCTGTCAGTGTCAGTGGGTTCGGTGTTGGCCGCTGCACACCTGGACACCACCATCTCCCTCCAGGCCGCTTTGTCTTGACTTTTGAGGACAATTTCTTGAATATCTAGGCCACTGATGTTGGTTAACGGTTTTGTTCTCGATGAATGAGATTGGAGGTCTGCCTTTCTTCCTTTTTGCCACGTTTTTCCTTGAAAGATGGTTGCCGTGAGGTCTATGTTCTTGCTACGTGACACATGGCCAGTGTATTTTAGTCTTCTCTTGTTGATGTCTGCTAGAGTGTGTGTATGTGTGTGTGTGTGTGTGTGTGTGTGTGTGTGTGTGTGTGTGTGTGTGAATGTGTGTGTTGTGTGTGTGTGTGTGTGTGTGTGTGTGTGTGTGTCTATGAACATAGACTGTAAACTATCTTTCGTTTACCTTAAGACTTACCATACTCGTGAGAAAACACAACAGGAGACCAATTAACGTCAGATTCCTGTTCTACCTATAACATTATGGGGGATAACTTTCCCTGTATCCGTTGCTTCGTTAACGTCTGCCTACCCGCGATATGCTGAAAGAAAATCATCAATTATGGCTGTTGGCTTCACACCTGCCGACATAATCGACGCTGGAAAGGCTCGTAATTATCTTTTTATCTACCGTGTAATTACTGAGAACTCTCCAGACTTCCACTACCAGTTTTACTGAGTTTATGAACGCTAACGACACACAGCCTCGAAGATGCCATCAACCATTTTATTTGCTAAAGGCCAGATTTCCTAGCTTAATCACGGGCTGGGTGGTTCTGTTGATAGAGCCATGGACTCAAGGTTCTCACGTCTGGAGTTCAATTCCAGCGAATAGTGTAAATACTGGCCTGTTCGCTGCCCATCTTAATGCTGCAGTCATTCTGGTGGTGTCAGTGTTTGATAGGTCCTGTCCACTGTCCATCTTAATGCTGCAGTCATTCTGGTGGTGTTAGTGTTTGATAGGTCCTGTCCACTGTCCATCTTAATGCTGCAGTCATTCTGGTGGTGTTAGTGTTTGATAGGTCCTGTCCACTGTCCATCTTAATGCTCCAGTCATTCTGGTGGTGTTAGTGTTTGATAGGTCCTGTCCACTGTCCATCTTAATGCTGCAGTCATTCTGGTGGTGTCAGTGTTTGATAGGTCCTGTCCACTGTCCATCTTAATGCTGCAGTCATTCTGGTGGTGTTAGTGTTTGATAGGTCCTGTCCACTGTCCATCTTAATGCTGCAGTCATTCTGGTGGTGTTAGTGTTTGATAGGTCCTGTCCACTGTCCATCTTAATGCTGCAGTCATTCTGGTGGTGTTAGTGTTTGATAGGTCCTGTCCACTGTCCATCTTAATGCTGCAGTCATTCTGGTGGTGTTAGTGTTTGATAGGTCCTGTCCACTGTCCATCTTAATGCTGCAGTCATTCTGGTGGTGTTAGTGTTTGATAGGTCCTGTCCACTGTCCATCTTAATGCTGCAGTCATTCTGGTGGTGTTAGTGTTTGATAGGTCCTGTCCACTGTCCATCTTAATGCTGCAGTCATTCTGGTGGTGTTAGTGTTTGATAGGTCCTGTCCACTGTCCATCTTAATGCTGCAGTCATTCTGGTGGTGTTAGTGTTTGATAGGTCCTGTCCACTGTCCATCTTAATGCTGCAGTCATTCTGGTGGTGTTAGTGTTTGATAGGTCCTGTCCACTGTCCATCTTAATGCTGCAGTTATTCTGGTGGTGTTAGTGTTTGATAGGTCCTGTCCACTGTCCATCTTAATGCTGCAGTCATTCTGGTGGTGTCAGTGTCACAGAGGTCCCATTCCACTTCCCATTTCAAGACTTTGCCAGCATACAGTTGGTTTTTTTTTGTTTTTTTTTTGCAGGCACAAGAAGTCTGTCCGAAGCTGGCAGATCTTGGTGCAGCACATATGGAATTGTGCGACTGCGCTGGATTGCTCTTGAACAAACTCTTAACAGTGGAAGGGCATCCAGAAGTCATGCCTGGATGCGGCCCGTCCCCCTTAGAGTGTCAGGAGTTAAGGGCTGAAACACTTGTTTGATAGGGATTTCTCCTCAGAGGACCTTCTGCTGTCCGGCTCTCCCCAGTTTCTTGTTTCTTACTACTAGGTAACTTACGATCACAAAAAGATCAGAAGTTTTATATCGTGGAGATTTTTGCATTAGGGCTGTTCAGCGATCCACCAGCACACTAATGATTTGACAGATGGTATTACAGATATTACAGATCGAGTGTGTGTATGTTGTTCTTCCCCTTATTCATCACTTGAAAGTGTTTTTAAAAGAAGTGACAATAAATCATAATGCTGTTTTACATTAATAGTGACAATAAATCATAATTCCCACTGATTCGGGAAAATCAGAATCTCACAAATGTCTGCTGAACAAAGCGAAGTTAATTATGTGTGCTGTTCGTCTTTTGTAAACATAGAAATGTATCAATGATATTATGCTTGTGTCGTGTTCGTGTCTTGTTGAAGACCGAAGATCGAGACCGGTTAATGGGTATCCTGTCTGTTATTATCATTTTGTCAGTTTTTGAAGGTAAGAACTGTACTATTTTATACATATATGTATATTTATAACAAAATTGACAGTAAGACTGGGGTTGTTTCGGGCAATCAAACCACACAAACAGGTTTGAAAACACAGTTTGGAGTTTGTTCAAGGATTCATGACACTCGGGCAATTCTATATGCGCTCCACCCAAATCTGCCAACTATATTCTGGCAAACTCCTGAGACTGCACTAGACCCTATGCGCTGGCAAGGTCTTGAAATGGGGAGGGGATGGGGTGGGATGAGAGAAAGGACTTATGAAACTGTAAGCCGACACCATCAAAAGGATGGAAACATGAAGACGGCACGGCAGCAAACAGGCCAGTTTTTAACACAGCAGGCTGGGCTTGAAGTCGATGTGTCCCATCTCGATTCCACGGCTCTGTCAGAAGAACCAACCTGCTGGTGTCAAAATAAAGAATGACAGTAGATACAACTCTGGCTGTTTCGAGGAAATCAGAACCATACAAATGGATCTGGAACTAGCAGTTTCAGTTTCAGTTTTTCAAGATAACGTCTCCGCGCTTGGAGTGAATTCTATATGCTTTGACGCCTCTGATGCCGTGTGATGGAAAAGATCCAAAATAATCATGGCAAAAGCTTAAGCTTGTATATAAACCCTATGAGCTGGCCAGGTCCTGAGGTCCTGCCTATCGTATCGGTTTTGTGTCTTCTATGAATTTGTATCACTATCGTATCGGTTTTGTGTCTTCTATGAATTTGTATCACTATCGTATCGGTTTTGTGTCTTCTATGAATTTGTATCACTATCGTATCGGTTTTGTGTCTTCTATGAATTTGTATCACTATCGTATCGGTTTTGTATCTTCTATGAATTTGTATCACATATCGTATCGGTTTTGTATCTTATATGAATTTGTATCACTATCGTATCGTTTGTATCTTCTATGAATTTGTATCACTATCGTATCGGTTTTGTGTCTTCTATGAATTTGTACCGATATCGTATCGGTTTTGTGTCTTCTGTGAATTTGTATCACTATCGTATCGATTTTGTATCGTCTATGAATTTGTATCACTATCGTATCGGTTTTGTGTCTTCTATGAATTTGTATCACTATCGTATCGTTTTGTGTCTTCTATGAATTTGTATCACTATCGTATCGGTTTTGTGTCTTCTATGAATTTGTATCACTATCGTATCGATTTTGTTCTTCTATGAATTTGTATCACTATCGTATCGGTTTTGTGTCTTCTATGAATTTGTATCACTATCGTATCGGTTTTGTATCTTCTATGAATTTGTATCACTATCGTATCGGTTTTGTATCTTATATGAATTTGTATCACTATCGTATCGGTTTTGTATCTTATATGAATTTGTATCACTATCGTATCGGTTTTGTGTCTTCTATGAATTTGTATCACTATCGTATCGGTTTTGTGTCTTCTGTGAATTTGTATCACTATCGTATCGGTTTTGTGTCTTCTATGAATTTGTATCACTAACGTATCGGTTTTGTGTCTTCTATGAATTTGTACCGATATCGTATCGGTTTTGTGTCTTCTATGAATTTGTATCACTAACGTATCGGTTTTGTGTCTTCTATGAATTTGTACCGATATCGTATCGATTTTGTATCTTCTATGAATTTGTATCACTATCGTATCGGTTTTGTATCTTCTGTGAATTTGTACCACTATAGTATCGGTTTTGTATCTTCTGTGAATTTGTACCGATATCGTATCGGTTTTGTATCTTCTATGAATTTGTACCGATATCGTATCGGTTTTGTGTCTTCTATGAATTTGTACGATATCGTATCGGTTTTGTGTCTTCTATGAATTTGTATCACTATCGTATCGGTTTTGTATCTTCTATGAATTTGTATCAGTCTGTCATAAGAACCAAAATGGCTACATTGTAATGAGATATATATATCTGTGTGTCTCGTCAGTCTTAATTGGAACTGAATGAAAACACAACCAGTCACTAAGTATAAACTTATATCAGCAACGTCTTGCATAATCGCACCACAGATAGCACGCCTGAAATACAACACACAGCATTATCTGCCTATTAAGTTAACAACATTGAAGTAACATCTCCCATATCGTAGTTCCTCAAGTCTGTCCTCCGCCCCCGAAAAAAGCTTAGAAAAGTAAAAGAAAAAAAAGAGTAAAACTAAAATAATTGACTAACACACACACACACACATGCGCGCACGCTCACGCTCACACAGACACACACACACAGACACACACACACACACACACACACACACACACACACACACACACACACACACATACACACACACACACACACACACACACACACACTATTTTTCCTGAAGATTAACCATTTCCAAGTTTCTCTTTTCTTCTCATGTATCTTTTTTCTTTTTTGTTTGTTTGTCTAAAATCACTTTAGTGAATAGACATTAAATCAAAGACCACCACCACACACATCCTACACATACATCACGATACCAGAAAACATAATCTAGCAAGTAAAGAAAATGAAGCAAAACACAAAACAAAAATAAATAGTACTCGTACAAAGAAGAACAACCCCCCAGAAAACACACTCTATGCACACACGCACACAAACACACACCACACACACACACACACACACAACACACACACACACACACACACACCACACACACACACACACACACACACACACACACACACACACACACACACACACACACACACATAAGAAAACAACGTAATGAAAACAATGGGTGACATGTAATTGATCATTCTCGCTCTTTCTGGGAAATCCCAAGCTCACAAATGAATTCGAAAACCAACAAAGGCCAACAGAGTCACAAAAGGGGATCACGTTTCAGTAAGATTTATCGGCCGTCTTTTGAAAAGAATATGAAAAAAATATAGCTCTTATGTAATATGTTGTTGTTTATCTGTTTGTTTGCAGAGAATATGAAAACAATATAGTTCTTATTGTTGTTATGTTGTTTGTTTTTTTAACAGAGAATATGAAATAAGTATAAGTCTTATTATTATATTGTTTTTTTGTTTGTTTGCGGAGAACATGAAAGAAATACAGCTCTTATTTTTATTGTGTCGTTTGTATATTTGTTTACAGAGAATATATGCAAGAAATATGGCTCTTATTGTTGTTATGCTGTTTGTTTGCAGAGAATATGAAAGAAGTATAGCTCTTATTGTTGTTATGTTTTTGTTTGTTTGTTTGTTTGTGTTTGTGTGTTTGTTTGCAGAGAATATAGCTCTTATTATTATTATGTTATTTATTTATTAAATCTGAAAGAAGTATAACTTATATTGTTTGTTTGTTTGCAGAGAATATGAAAGAAGCATAGTTTCTTATGTTGTTATGTTGTTTGTTGTTTGTTTGCAGAGAATATGGTAGAAGTATAGCTCTTATTGTTATTCTGTTGGTTGTTTGTTTTGTTTGTATGTTTGCAGAGAATATGAAAGAAGCATAGTTCTCATATTTTATTGTTTGTTTCTTTGTTTGCAGAGAAAACGAAAGAAGCGTAGCTCTTATTGTTAGTATGTTGTTTGTTTGTTTGCAGATATTATGTAAGAAGTATAGCTCTTATTGTTATTATGTTGTTTGTTGTTTGTTTGCAGATAATATGTAAGAAGTATAGCTCTTATTGTTATTATGTTGTTTGTTGTTTGTTACAGATAATATGTAAGAAGTATAGCTCTTATTGTTATTATGTTGTTTGTTGTTTGTTTGCAGATAATATGTAAGAAGTATAGCTCTTATTGTTAGTATGAAAGAAGTATAGCTCTTATTGTTATTATGCTGTTCGTTTGTGTTTTGTTTCTTTGTTTCTTGTTGTTGTTGTCGTCGTTGTTAATGTTAATATGTTTAGGTTTTAAAAGGAATAGCCTTCCGATGTTTGTCTCGGAGGCATGTAATGATGTATGTACGTTGTTTTTGGCATCACTGTGCAGGCGGTATTTTGCTGCATAGTCTGTATACGCCATCATCGGCGAGCGTTATGCTGGGTGCTTTCATGTTTCCGTAAGCCTCGGGACTCTGATATGACTTACAGGATCTTTAACGTGCATAGATGGTGTTCTGGACATGAGTAAGAGTTACTGACTAAATGGTTCCAGTTAGGCGAAGTGTTTATAAAATACATTTGAGCTATAGGGGACGAGGCAGTTTGTCTTGACCATACTTGTATCTGTTACTGGCGTGGTGTGTGTGTGTGTGTGTGTGTGTGTGTGTGTGTGTGTGTGTGTGTGTGTGTGTGTGTGTGTGTGTGTGTGTGTGTGTGTGTGTATTGCCATGTTTGGTAGAATGTAGACGGCAAAAATGGAATATCCATAATAATACTACCAAGCGATTTGTTCTCTGTAGAATATACATGTACTGCAAAACGTGTATTTGCGATTGCACAGATCTCGATATCTCAAATATGTAGCCACAAACTTTCGATTAGATGTATCAAGACTTGGTGGTACATTTGTTTCAAATATCAAACATCTAATGATAGGGACTGAACATGCCCGTTATGCAAAGAACTCTAGGAAGACAAAGTACATCTTACGTGTGACTTTCAAGCGCTAATGATAAAGAGTAAATAAACGCAACCGAAATATTATAGAGAGCCTTGTTTGCTTGTTTGAACCGAGTTTTATGTCGTCAGCAAACTCTAAAATCGTTTGCACTTTGTCATTATTTCAGAACAGGGCTTTCAAGTTTAAAGACACAGCTACTTTATAACATTAATTGCTAATTCATAATTTCCAAACTTTGGTGTAACTTTGTGTTCAGATTTCTTAAGAATGTAACAAACCATATGTTGTTCAAATACCCCTTCATAAAGGGGCGTGGTCTGTAGTAGGTATAAGCCATCTGTATCTGAATCCTAACATGTCTTTCTGTCTCACTGTTTCTGTCTGTCGGCCTGTCTATATGCCTGTCTGTCTGTCTGTTTCTTTCTTTCTCTGTTTCTCTCTTCCAAGTTTTTATTTTTATTTATTTATCAGGAACAATGTAAATGTATGGTGTTCATCAGACAATATAAATCGATGCTGATATGCAAGGATTTCACCTCTCTCTCTCTCTTCTGTCTGTCTGTCTGTCTCTGTCTGTCTGTCTGTTCTCTCTCTTCTCTCTCTCTCTCTCTCTCTCTCTCTGTCTCTTAGCACATGCGCATTATTCCACAGGCTATAGGCGTTAGGATTAATCTCACTTGATGAAATGTTGCAATTGTCAGACGAAACAACAAGAACAACAGTACAAACAAACGAACAAACAACAACCAACACAGAAGTTATATAGCACACATACCTGCGAATGAAACATCAAGAATTCCTGAGGAAATAGCCACCTTATGATTGTCTTTTAGGAGGATTACCTATCTATTTATCTATCTACCTATCTATCTATCTATCTATCTATCTATCTATCTATCTACCTATCTATCTATCTATCTATCTGACTAGATCTATCTATCTACCTGTCTATCTAGACAGATGACAGACAGACAGATAGATAGATAGATAGATAGATAGATAGATAGATAGATAATTAGATAGATAGATATATATAGATAGAGATAAAATGAGGATGTCTGAAACGTGTAAAATGATGATGTAAGAAACGTGTAAAATGGTGATGTAAGAAACGTGTAAAATGGTGATGTAAGAAACGTGTAAAATGGTGATGTAAGAAACGTGTAAAATGATGATGTAAGAAACGTGTAAAATGATGATGTAAGAAACGTGTAAAATGGTGATGTAAGAAACGTGTAACATGGTGATGTAAGAAACGTGTAAAATGGTGATGTAAGAAACGTGTAAAATGGTGATGTAAGAAACGTGTAAAATGGTGATGTAAGAAACGTGTAAAATGATGATGTAAGAAACGTGTAAAATGATGATGTATGAAACGTGTAAAATGATGATGTAAGAAACGTGTAAAATGGTGATGTAAGAAACGTGTAAAATGGTGATGTATGAAACGTGTAAAATGATGATGTATGAAACGTGTAAAATGATGATGTAAGAAACGTGTAAAATGATGATGTATGAAACGTGTAAAATGGTGATGTATGAAACGTGTAAAATGGTGATGTATGAAACGTGTAAAATGGTGATGTATGAAACGTGTAAAATGGTGATGTATGAAACGTGTAAAATGGTGATGTATGAAACGTGTAAAATGATGATGTATGAAACGTGTAAAATGATGATGTATGAAACGTGTAAAATGGTGATGTATGAAACGTGTAAAATGGTGATGTATGAAACGTGTAAAATGGTGATGTATGAAACGTGTAAAATGATGATGTATGAAACGTGTAAAATGATGATGTATGAAACGTGTAAAATGGTGATGTATGAAACGTGAAAAAATGGTGATGTATGAAACGTGTAAAATGGTGATGTATGAAACGTGTAAAATGATGATGTATGAAACGTGTAAAATGAGATGTATGAAACGTGTAAAATGAGATGTATGAAACGTGTAAAATGGTGATGTAGAAACGTGTAAAATGGTGATGTATGAAACGTGTAAAATGAGATGTATGAAACGTGTAAAATGGTGATGTAAGAAACGTGTAAAATGATGATGTATGAAACGTGTAAAATGATGATGTAAGAAACATGTAAAATGAGATGTATGAAACGTGTAAAATGGTGATGTATGAAACGTGTAAAATGATGATGTATGAAACGTGTAAAATGATGATGTAAGAAACGTGTAAAATGAGATGTATGAAACGTGTAAAATGGTGATGTATGAAACGTGTAAAATGGTGATGTAAGAAACGTATAAAATGGTGATGTAAGAAACGTATAAAATGATGATGTAAGAAACGTGTAAAATGGTGATGTATGAAACGTATAAAATGGTGATGTATGAAACGTGTAAAATGATGATGTATAAAACGTGTAAAATGGTGATGTAAGAAACGTGTAAAATGGTGATGTATGAAACGTGTAAAATGATGATGTCTGAAACGTGTAAAATGGTGATGTATGAAAGCTTCTGTATTAACTAACAATGTTGCTCCCTCCACCACCCACGCCAACTCACTGTTTATGTACGAGTCAGTGGCATCACAGTATACAGTGTGTCATATCAAAAATATTCTGTAGCATGTGTATGTGTGTGGGTGTGCGGGCTCACGGGTATTGTGTGTGTGTGTGCGTGTGCGTGTGTGTGTGTGTGTGTGTGTGTGTGTGTGTGTGTGTGTTTTAATCCGTGTTCGTATTTATTTCCCTGGAGAATTCTGTGCAATGGCATGGGAAAAGAGACTGAAATAAACAACGGATCAGTCCCTCAAGAGAGAGAGAGAGAGAGAGAGAGAGAGAGAGAGAGAGAGGCATACATACAGGTACACACAAATGCATTCGTGCACGGGAATGCACACCCACGCACACACTCACACACACACACACACGCTCGCACGCACGCATACACACACACACACACACATACACACACACACACACACACACACACACACACACACACACACACACACACACAGAGGGAGAGAAAGAAAGAGAAAGAGCATAAGAAGAACTATGTTTGATTTACAAGATAAATAGAGTATGGAAACAAATATTCGTATTACTTATTTCACATCCAACCCCTCACTCAGGCAGGCTGTATAATACACACAAACACAGCGACAATAGCATCCAACCAATTCAATATAATGGAGATCTATGTTCCCTCACGTACCCTCCGCTCTGCCTCCGATCCTCTGACTTTTCGCTTTCCACGCACTAAGCTCAATACCTATGGTCCACGAGCCTTCTCTGTTTCTGGTCCACTCTCCTGGAACAAACTTCCTCTCTCAGTCCGTCAGCAACCTACTTTTGTCTCCAAGTCCGCTCTCAAAACTCACCTTTTCTCCTCTGCATAAAATCCTAACCTCACTCAACCCCCCCCCCCTCCCCTCTGCAGCCTGTCTCCGCTCGGAAGGGAATCACATTGTTATAATATATAATATGATATGCTCTCTATAATTTTCCATTGCTTTTATTCTTGCTTTTATTGCTTTTATTCTTTCTCCCCATTTATAGCCATGCGTGTGTGTGTGTGTGTGTGTGTGTGTGTATGTGCGTGCGTGTGTGTGTGCGTGCGTGCGTGCGTGCGTGCGTGTGTGTCTGTTTCAGCGCTTAGATTTGATTTTATCAAGATTTTGCGCTATATAAATATTGTAATTATTAATAATTATTATTTATTACAACTCGTAATGAGTGTTTTTAAGTAGAGAGAGGAGGTGTGTGGTGAGAAACGCACACACAGAGACAATAGGAGTGGTTCTGTTAGACGAAAGGACAGATAGGAAGATAGGAACACAGAGGGGAGTTTGACAGACAAACAGGCAATGAGATAGGAAGAAGACACAGAAGGACAGTCAGAAAAAAACCGACAAACAATAGACACGCAGATGGGGTCTGATAGACGAGTGGACAGATAGGAAGACAGACAGGCACATAGGAAGACAGACAGGCACACGGAGGGGGATTCGATAGACAGACAAGCAATGAGATAGGAAGACACAGAGAGATAGACAGAAAGACCGACAAACAAAGGGCAGACAGATATTAGAGCAGAGATAGGGTCTGATAGACGAATGGACAGATAGGAAGACAGACAGGCACATAGGAAGACAGATAAGCACACAGAGGGAGTTTGATAGACAGACAAGCATTGAGATAGGAAGACACAGAAAGACAGACAGAAAGACCGACAAACAACAGACAGATATCAGAGCAGAGATGGGGTCTGGTAGACGAGTGGGCAGATTGGAAGACAGGAAGACAGACAGACAGACAGACAGACAAAGGGAAATAAATCTGAATGATGAGTGGACGGATAAGAATACAGACAGATAGACAGACGACGGGGGGAGTGGGCAGATCCAAGAGACAGACGAGCTTACAGAGAGGACAGATAGATAAACTACCTTTCAGGGACTTGCTTGTTTATACCATCCTAAGATTATTGAAAAAAAATGTAGTTTTGATAATTGGTGTATTTGGCGAGTTGTTATCTCCATTGATTTTATCTTTGTGAGAATGATCTGCATGTGGTTTGTATCACACCTTTTTGGTAGGCGGTTTATATACAGCTATAACGCCACCTCCCTCCTCCCGTGGTGATGGCGGGGGTTCCTTCAATATAAATAGTATCCCCATATTCTGGAAATTCTGCGCTAGAAATTTCCTCTGCTCTGTCACTCTCTTTGTTTCTACTTTGCTCCTTTGCTTTCTGTCATTTCATCCTGTCATTTTCTGCCTTGCTGGTCCTTTCACCTGTATGTGTTCAGTAAAGTCGTACACATTTCCTCTTAAGATTGATATTTGGGTACATATGTTAAATGCATTTTGGCTCTAGAGAAATGAGATTTGCTGAAGCCATTTTAGATACTCTAGGCCTGTTTTTATTATATGTTTCAATGTCCTTAGTTATGTTTAAATTTGTATTAAAAATTGAGGTATGCTTTTTTAAATCCGCTGTGTGATTAATTGGACGGAGTGGTCAACGCCATGGGCATCTCCTTAGATTGTGTATTGAAGTATTGTGTGTGTATGAAACAGGTCATTAGCCCTGATATGGCTCTACGCAGTACGCTGGACTTATAATAATAATTAATAATTACAATATTTATATAGCGCAAAATCTTGATAAAATCAAATCTAAGCGCTGAAGCAGACACACACGCAAGCACGCACGCACGCACGCACGCACACACACGCACGCACACACACACACACACACACACACACACACACACACACACACACACACACACACTCATCACACACACGCATGGCTATAAATGGGGAGAAAGAATAAAAGCAATAAAAGCAAGAATAAAAGCAATGGAAAATTATAGAGAGCATAGCATATACAATTATATATTATAACCATGTGATTCCCTCCGAGCGGAGACAGGCTGCAGAGGGGGGGGGGGGGGGGGGTTGAGTGAGGTTAGGATTTTATGCGGAGGAGAAAAGGTGAGTTTTGAGAGCGGACTTGAAGGAGACAAAAGTAGGTTGCTGACGGACTGAGAGAGGAAGTTTGTTCCAGGAGAGTGGACCAGAAACAGAGAAGGCTCGTGGACCATAGGCATTGAGCTTAGTGCGTGGAAAGCGAAAAGTCAGAGGATCGGAGGCAGAGCGGAGGGTACGTGAGGGAACATAGATCTCAAGTAGGCTTGACAGGTAATCGGGGGCTGCGTTATTGAGGCTTTTGTAGCACATGGTGTCTAGTTTGTACTGTATGCGCTTTGACACAGGGAGCCAGTGAAGTTGTGCCAGGAGAGGAGATATATGGTCAGCTTTTTTCTTTTTGAGTACAAGGCGTACAGCATTGTTTTGAATGCGCTGTAGGATGTGAATGGTGGAGGCAGGAAGACCAGACAGGAGTGAATTGCAATAGTCAATGCGAAACATTATGAAGGAGAGAACGAGTTTTGCAGTTGTTTCGACAGAGAGATACTTCCTGATCAGCCTTATACGATGGAGATGATAGTAGCAGGATCTGGCAGTTTGAGAAACAAAGTTGTTCATGGAGAGGGTAGAGTCAATGCAGACACCAAGGTTTTTAGCTGAATCAGAAATTGGGACTGATGTGTTACATAATGGGAGAGAAAGAGGAGGCAGCTGAGAAAGTTTCTGATGGGTGCCAATGAGGATAGCTTCTGTCTTGTCGTCATTAAGCTGAAGTTTGTTGAACGTCATCAGTTCTTAATGTCTGAGTAACACTCAGTGGTGCGAGTCAACAGGCGCTGTATATTATCAGGTGAGTCACTGTCTTGAAGTTGGGTGTCATCAGCATAGAAGTGGTGTTTTATAGAGTGGGAGTTGATGATGGTGGACAGGGGGGAGGTATAAAGAGTGAAAAGAACAGGGCCAAGGACAGATCCTTGTGGAACACCACAGGTCAGATATGCAGGTTGAGAGTAAGTGCCATTGATGAGAACGGTTTGTTTTCTGTTTGATAGGTATGAAGTGAACCAAGACAGTGCAATGTCAGAGATACCAAAAGTATGATGAAGTCTAGAAAGGAGAATACCATGATCAATGGTATCAAAGGTTGCAGACAGATCAAGGAGTGTGAGGAGAGAGACTTTGCCAGTATCAGTTGCAAGGAGGAGATTGTTGAGAATGTGTAGTAGGGCAGTTTCAGTGCTATGGCACTGGCGGTAGGCTGACTGGAAAGGATTGAGGAGATTGTTGGCAGACAGGTGAGAGTTCAGCTGGTTGAGGACGACTTTTTCAAGGAGTTTTGACAAGAAAGAGAGATTAGAGATAGGCCTGTAATTTTTCAGTTCATTTGGGTCTAAATTGTGTTTCTTGAGGAGAGGGTGAACAATAGCAGACTTGAAAGAATCTGGGACAGTTCCAGTTTGAAGAGAAGTGTTGATGATGTCAGTGATGAATGGGAGGAGAGTAGGGAGACAGTCGGCGTAGAGAGAACCTGGAAGAGGATCCAGTTCGCAGGTTTTGAACGACATGGATCTGATTGTGTTGAGAATTTCTTCTTGTGAGACTGGGGTAAAAGTAGTAAGAGGTGTGCCAGAGAAGGAAGGGTCAGGTGGGCATGGTTGACAGGGTGTCCTGTCAAGCCTGTCACGAAGAGTTTGTATTTTGGTGGTGAAATAGTTGGAGAATACAGATGGGAGTTCTTAATAATAATAATAATAAAGAGCATTTATATAGCGCCTAATCTGATGAAAACAAGAGCCCTAAGCGCTTACAGGTATCACGCAGACACAACCAAACACACACACACACACACACACACACACACACACACGCACACACACACCAGCCGACATTCAAGGCTCAAAAGACAACAAGGGGGGATTTGGGGAAGTTAGGTGGTAGAGTCTTTATAAGTATCATGAGAGGGACTGGAAGAGATGGGTTTTCAGAGAGGACTTGAAAGAAGTGAGAGTTGCAGAGTGGCGAACAGAGACAGGGAGCTGATTCCAGATTACAGGGGCCTGATAGGAAAAGGAGCGTTGACCATAAGTTTTAGTGCGACAGAATGGTATGCGGAAGGTACGAGTATCAGCCGAGGAACGAAGTTGACGAGAGGGGGTGTACAGATGGAGGAGGTCAGAGATGTAAGGGGGTGCAAGACCGTTGAGAGACTTAAAACATAACAAAGCAATCTTGTAGCGAATTCTCTTTTCAACAGGTAACCAGTGAAGAGATTTGAGAAGAGGAGTGACATGAGAGGAACGAGATTTTCTGAAGATGAGCCTAGCAGCATTGTTTTGAACTTTTTGAAGCTTTTGAATGAGAGAGAAAGGACAGCCCGAGAGGAGGGAGTTGCAGTAGTCGAGACGAGAGAGAACAAAGGCACAGAGGAGAGTTTTGGTGGCTTCGATAGAGAGGATATTGCGAATAGAAGAAATTCTGCGTATCTCAAGATAGCATAATCTGCAAACATTCTGGACGTGTTTTTCAAAGGACAGGGTGTTATCAAGAGTGACTCCAAGATTGCGGACAGTGGAAGATAGTGGAATGTCAGATCCAAGCAGAGAGACAGACAGAGGAAGGGAAGAACACTTAGCTAATGTGGTGGTAGAGATAAGGCTAAGTTCAGTTTTAATGGGGTTGAGTTGAAGTTTGTTTACAGTCATCCAGGAGTGAACATCAGAAATGCAGCCTTGGGTTTGTCTGATTATAGAGGGCAGTTGTGGGAGGGAACCAGAAGTATAGAGTTGGTTGTCATCAGAAAAGCTATGATGGGACATAGAGTGAAGTCGCATAATTTCAGAGAGGGGTTGTGTGTACAGCACAAATAGGATGGGACCTAAAACAGAGCCTTGGGGCACACCAAACTGGAGGGTAGCGGGTGCAGAGGATGAACAACAGACAGAGACTGTTTGAGTGCGATTGGAAAGGTAGGACTGGAACCAAGACAGAGCGATGTCAGAGATACCGAACACTTTATGGAGACGTGTGAGCATGATAGAATGGTCGATGGTGTCGAATGCAGCCGAGAGATCAAGGAGAGATAGAAGAGAGATTTGATTTTGATCAAGAGCAGTCAGAATATCATTTGCAATTTTTACAAGAGCAGTTTCAGGGCTGTGTCCAGTGCGATAAGCCGACTGATAAGGGTAAGTGAGGTTGTTGGCGGTGATATGATCAGAGATCTGTGCGAGAACAATTTTTTCAAGGACTTTGGATAAGAAAGGTAGGTTGGAAACAGGTCGATAGTTTTTGAGGTTATTGGGGTCAAGACTAGGTTTCTTTAAAAGAGGTCTGACCAGGGCAGATTTGAAGGAAAAGGGAAAGATACCAGATGACAGGGAATTGTTGATGACAGTTGTGAAGTGAGGGAGCAAAGTATCTAGGCAGTGTGTTAAGATAGATGCTGGAAGAGGATCAAGCTCACAGGTCTTGATGTCAGAATGGCGGATTACATTGCGGATAGTAGTTTCAGAAGCAGGCTGAAAAGAAATAAGTGGTGTGCCTTGAAACAGAGGGTCGGGAATAGGAGGTTGAGAGATGGGCTGGGAGTCAAGACTGGAACGGATGGACCTAATTTTATCAATGAAAAAATCTGAAAAATGTTGTGCTAGACGGGCAGGGGGAAAGCATGATGGGAGAGGAGATTTATCTGATTTGCCAAGGAGGGTATTAGTAACGGAATATAGCTGTTTTGATGTAGAGCATGCAATAATTTTCGCATTGTAAAAGGCAGACTTAGCAGAGTCAACTATAGCATTGACAGTTTTGTTGGCAGCCTGAAAAATCTGTTTATTGATAGTAATGCTGTTCTTCAGCCACCGTCTTTCAGCACGACGGCGTTCACGCTTGGCCTTAAGAAGATCAGGGCCAACGGCAGAAAACCAGGGCGATGGTGGTCTCTGGGATACCCTACGTCTGGTGGCGGGGGCGTGCATGTCCAGCAGATCACCAATAGTCCGATTGAGGTCGTCAGCAGAGGCTGGAGGACAGGACTGAAGAGCGGCCAGGAGATCTTCGTTGAAGACGACGGTGTTGATATCAACTAGTTTTCTGACCATGACATAGGTAGTTTGGGGTGGAGGCTTGGTCATTGAAAGTTGGCCGAGGATACAGACATGATCCGAAGGAAGAGTATAACCAATTTCAATGGATTTGATGAAGGACTGGTCAGTTCTATGAACAACCCAATCGAGGATGTTGCCTTTTTCGTGGGTTGGAGTGTCGATAGATTGGGTCAAGCCAAAGGAGTTCAAAGAGCTTATCAGTTTAGCAGTGTGGGTCTGGTTAGGTTCATTATAATGAAAATTAAAGTCTCCTGCAATGATGAAACAGCCTTTCAAGGTGTTACAGTAGGCAAGGAGGTCTGGAAACTCTTCTACAAACACATGGTTTTTAAGCTGGTTCTTTGGGCTGGGTGGTGGACGGTAGAGGAACAGCAGATGGAAAGTCTGGTGGGGTAGAGTGAGGGAGAGCTGGACAATTTCAAAAGTAGAGTGTTTGAATTTAAAGTCAGTCTTGGTAGTAATTCGGGGCAGGAGGGACTCGGCAACAACAAAAGCGATGCCGCCGCCGAGACCAGTTTTGCGAGCGAACGAGAGTGTACGGTGACCGGGAGGAGCAAGATCCCTCTCCTTGGGTTCATCCCCGACAGGCTGAAACCAGGTTTCATTGACGGCGAAAATATCGACGACGTGGTCATGGATGAAGTAGTTGATCGCGGATCTCTTCTCGTGTCTGGTACCGAGGGCCTGAGCATTGAACAGTGCAAGAGTCAATGAGTCAGTGCGTAGTTTCTTTTTGCCGGCTGTGAGAGGAATGAGGTTATCAGGGTTGGAGCACAGCGGTCTGGGGGACGGATGGGTATCATAGACAGGAACAGAAGGCAGACCACTGCTGCCATGACGCTGATGTACATCAGTGACCACTGGAATCGTACGTCTCTTGCGCATTCCACCACGACATGATCGACGACGGGGGAGATTTCGGCCGATTTTCAGCGATCTCAAGTGTTCAACCAGGTCAGGGTCAAGGATCGAGTCAGGGGGGCAACATGACAGCAAGCAGTCCCGATTGTACTGCACACGAGTGGAAGAATATGTAGACACAACAGCTGGTTGTGAAGCGGGGCGTGATGAGGCAGACGCACGCAGTGCGAGAGAGACAGAGCGGGGAGGGTGCACGTGCACTGGCGAGAAACATGGCGGGCTGAGTTGAAAATTCAAGTGGAGTAGGAGAGATAAAATACACAAAGAAAACAGTACCTTGGCTTGCAGCGAAGCATTTATAAACCACCACATACTGAAACAGGAGCATTCACAAACACAATCACTTGCTTTTAGCCATCAACAATCGATATAACTTCGTGCACACACACAAATAATCGCAGCGAGGTAGCCGTGCCTGTGAGGCGGCTGAACCTTGACCTCTCTTCATTTGTATGTTTTGTTGGGAGAGGTAAATCTTTTCGTGTGCCAAGGAGATGATTCATGGTTGTAAAGAGTTCTTTTGAAGAAGAGGCATTCAGGATTTTGGTTTGGAAATAGCTTGTTTTTGCTGATGCAATGAGGGTGGATACTTTTGTTTTAGAGGCTTGGAAAAGTTGCCTGTGTACAGTGAGTTTGGATTTGCGCCAGCGGCGCTCTGCTCTGCGGCAGGTACGTTTTGCACAGGCGATCTCATGAGTGAGCCAGGGGATAGGGGGGCGGTCAGGTAAAAGACGGGTTGTGGCTGGAGCATGAGTGTCCAGAAGATGGTGGAGAGTAGTATAGAATTCATCGGCAAGGTTATGTGACTTTTCAGAAAGGAGACGGGAGGCATCAGATGAAAATGTGGAGAGGTCGATAGATTTGAGATTGCGTCGAGTCACTGTGCGCATGGTACGGGAAGGAGGAGAAATGTCGAGAGAACAGAGAATTGCAGAGTGGTCAGATGGAAGGGCTGAAGTTAGACGGGTAGAAAGAACTAAGCAGTTGTCAGTAGCTGAATTGTGGTGATCACGAGAAATGATCCAGTCAAGAATGTGACCTTTTTGATGGGTTGGTTCAGAAATGTGTTGAGTCATATTGTGATTGGACACAATAAGAATGAAAACTACTTGTAACATCCCTTGGATTCCATAAAGTTTTCCCCCCTGACGTGTGAAGAGTTGTATCGTCAGCAAGCGTATGACATCCAGTGTTAATGTATATACGATATGATACATGTACGATATCTATAGTTGGACCTAGAACAGAGCCTTGTGGTACACCAAACGATATCCTTACTTCAGAAGAAAAATAACTATGAGCATATACGCGTTGTGCCCCCGTCCTTAAGGTATGACTCGGAGGAAAAAGAAAGAATATGGGGATTATTTAGATAGAGAGTAAGTTTTGAGAGAAGAGTATCGTTGTCCGTAAAGTCAAATACTTTCTTAAAATCGATGCCAAAAAAAATCTTCTGATCATTTTGTTTCATTTATAGTTGATAGCCACGAGCTCGCTATGACAGAAACACAGACAGAGGGGATTTGATAGACAAATGGACGGACATCTAGACAAAAAATGACAGACATGAAGACAGATAGACAGACAGACACAAAAACAAACAGACAAAAACAGACGCGGATCTGACAGGCAGACGAGGAGGAGAAAAAAATTGAAACAGACAGAAGACAGATAGAGCCGGATGATACGTTAGAAATAATCAGATGTTAATCAGAAAGACACAAAAATAGAATTAGAACGCGTACTTAATTGACAACACACGACGGGTACAAATTTTCGACCAGATGGCCTATTTTTCCCCCGAACACAAAAGACCAGAAAGAAATGAAATGACCAGATGTAGGACCAAAAACAACAGATAACCTCCCTGTTAGACGGATTCCGTGTGCTGAGCTCTGGAGCAATTCCATGTTGTCGAGCAGACGTTAGATTGAGTCCCCAGACTTTTAAAAACTTTTTTTTTTTGGTTGTTGATCACAATCTCTCCCATTTCTTCCCGTCTTTTCTGTGTGTATGGAAGGCTTGTTGTCATGGGAAGAATGTGATGTGTGTGTATGTTGTAGAGAGAGAGTGTGTGTGTGTGTGTGGAGGGGGTGCATGTGTGTGTGAGTGTTTGTGTGTGTGTGTGTGTGTGTGTGTGTGTGTGTGTGTGTGTGTGTGTGTGTGTTTCTCTCTCTCTCTGTCTGTATTTTTGCGTGTGTGTGTGTGTGTGTGTGTGTGTGTGTGTGTGTGTGTGTGTGTGTGTGTGTGTGTGTGCGCGCGCACGCGCGCGTATATGTGTGTGTGCATAAGCTTGTGTGTATCAGTGTGTATAGGCTTACGTGTGTGTGTCAGTACATTTGCATATGTATGTGTGCGTGTGTATGTGTATGTGTGTGCGTATGTGTGTATGCGTGCGTACGTATGCGTATGCGTACGTGCGTGTGTGCGTGTGTGAAAATATATCCGTCTGTATACAGAGGCTGGAGCATCAGTTTGCAATTATTTCGTTGGTATTTCACTATTTGTACAAGAAAACTTGACCGAAGTTGAATTTGAGAATGTTTAAAGCTCCAGCAGATATTTCTTCTTCTTCTTCTTCTTCTTCTTCTTTTTCTTCTTCTTCTTCTTCTTCTTCTTCTTCTTCTTCTTCTTCTTCTTCTTCTTCTTCTTCTTCTTCTTCTTCTTCTTCTTCTTCTTCTTCTTCTTCCTTTTCTTCTTCTTCTTCTTCTTCTTCTTCTGCTTCTTCTGCTTCTTCTTCTTCTTCTTCATCTTCTTCTTCTTCTCTTCTTCTTGTTCATGTTCTTGTTCTTCTTTTTCTTCGTTTTCTTCTTCTTGTCGTTGTCGTCGTCATCATCATCATCATCGTTATAATTGTTATCATTATTAGTATTATTGTTGTTGTTATTATTATTTATCATCATCATTATCGTCGTCGTCGTCATCATCATCATCGTCATCACCATCATCACCATCATCACCATCATCAACAACATCAACATCAACAGGCCATGTCTATGCATATCGGGTTCACCTGTCGTCGTGTGGAGTAAGCACATCACATCTCCGCGATGTTTTCTGATAATATACAGCGCCTGTTGACTCGCACCACTGAGTGTTACTCGGACATTAAGAACTGGATGACACACAATAGACTTCAGCTTAATGACGACAAGACAGAAGCTATCCTCATTGGCACCCGTCAGAAACTTTCCCAGCTGCCTCCTCTTTCTCTCCCATTATGTAACACATCAGTCCCAATTTCTGATTCAGCTAAAAACCTTGGTGTCTGCATTGACTCTACCCTGTCCATGAACAACTTTGTTTCTCAAACTGCCAGATCTTGCTACTATCATCTCCATCGTATAAGCCTGATCAGGAAGTATCTCTCTGTCGAAACAACTGCAAAACTCGTTCTCTCCTTCATAATGTCTCGCATTGACTATTGCAATTCACTCCTGTCTGGTCTTCCTGCCTCCACCATTCACATCCTACAGCGCATTCAAAACAATGCTGTACGCCTTGTACTCAAAAAGAAAAAAGCTGACCACATATCTCCTCTCCTGGCACAACTTCACTGGCTCCCTGTATCAAAGCGCATACAGTACAAACTAGACACCATGTGCTACAAAAGCCTCAATAACGCAGCCCCCGATTACCTGTCAAGCCTACTTGAGATCTATGTTCCCTCACGTACCCTCCGCTCTGCCTCCGATCCTCTGACTTTTCGCTTTCCACGCACTAAGCTCAATACCTATGGTCCACGAGCCTTCTCTGTTTCTGGTCCACTTTCCTGGAACAAACTTCCTCTCTCAGTCCGTCAGCAACCTACTTTTGCCTCCTTCAAGTCCGCTCTCAAAACTCACCTTTTCTCCTCTGCATAAAATCCTAACCTCACTCAACCCCCCTCTGCAGCCTGTCTCCGCTCGGAGGGGAATCACTTTGTTTTAATATATAATTGTATATGATGTGCTCTCTGTGGTTTTCCATTGCTTTTATTCTTGCTTTTATTGCTTTTATTCTTTCTCCCCATTTGTGGCCATGCGTGTGTGTATTGTGTGTGTGTGTGTGTGTGTGTGTGCGTGTGTGTGTGCGTGTGCGTGTGTGTGCGTGCGTGCGTGCGTGCGTGTGTGTCTTTTCGGCGCTTGGATTTGATTTTGTCGAGATTTTGCGCTGTATAAATGTAATTATTATGTATGCATGTGCGTACGTATGTATGTATGTATGTATGTATGTATGTATGTATGTATGTATGTATACGCTTAGATTTAGGTATGTATGTATGTATGCATGTATACGCTCAGCTTAGATTTATGTATGTAAGTATGTATGCATGTATGTATGCATGTATACGCTCATATGTATGTAGGTATGTATGCATGTATACGCTCAGCGCTTAGATTTGATTTTATCAAGATTTTGCGCTATATAAATAAAATATATTATTATTATTATTATAAATAACTGGAGGCAGAAGGCAACACACGGCTTCAGTTTTGGTATAGTAGAACAATGGCTAGCTTGACCTGGTCAGTCCTCTCCACATAGCCATTTGCCTTCCCACAATATGTGACGATAATAATCAACGGCAACATTTGGAATCGAAGAAGACATTCGTGATGGTAGGCGGTGCTATTTCCGTGACGTTAAGTGACTTTTGTGTGTGTGTGTGTGTGCGTATGTGTGTGCTTGTGTGTGTATGTCTGTGTGTGTGTTTGTGTAAGTGTGTGTGTGTAAGGGTGTGTGTGTGTGTTTGTGTGCGTGTTTGTGTGTGTGTGCGTGTGTGTGTGTGTGTGTGTGTGTGTGTGTGTGTGTGTGTGTGTGTGTGTGCGTGCATGCGTACGTGCATGGATGTACGTGTGTATGCGTGTATGTGTGTGTGCGTGCGTGTATGCAATTACCACTCACTCCCTGAAGTTCGGATCAGTTGTCAAGCCTTTAACTCTTTGATTCCCGCAACCTATCCACCAACTCCAAAAACTTAAAAAACCCTTTGATTCTCACACCCTATCTACCAGCTTCCTGGAGGAAGCTGGTGGATAGGGTGATGAAATCAAAGGGTTAAGATTTTGCTTTGCTAGCATGGTTGGCAATGAGAGATGCTGGTGGATAGGCTGTGGGAATCAAAGGGTTAAGTTTGGATTAGCACAACATACAGTTGACTCGCACGCACCTACGGAAAACGTGACTGTATTTCAGTGAAGGCTTGTTTCTGACTGATTTAGAACAAACGTCGTCCGCTGCGTGAATTAACCCTTTGACTCCTGCACCTTGTCCACCACGATCCTGCATTGTCAAACACGCTAGCAAAGCAAAAACTGAACCTTTTGACTCCTTCACCCTATCCACCAGTTTCCTGCAGAAAGCTGGTGGATAGGGTGAAGGAGTCATAGGGTTAAATTTTTGTTACTGATTGATAGGGTGCAGGAGTCAAAAGGTTAAAGGAGAGTTGCAGATTTAAGCGTTTGATTTAGACTGGAATTTTATGTCAGTTACATAAATAGTAATCATGTATTTTTCAAGGCTTGCGAAAATGGCGGCTACAAACATTTGCTTTAACCCTTTGACTCCTGCACCTATCCGCCAGCTGCAAAAACATAACCCTTTGATTACCTCACCCTATCCACCAGCTTCCTACACGAAGTTGGTGGATAGGGTGAGGGAGTCAAAAGGGTTAATTTTTGCTATGCTAGTCTGGTTGGGAGTGCAGGATGCTGGAAGACAGGGTGCAGAAGTCAAAGGGTTAAATTGAAATTTTGAAAGTCAAGGTGATATTGAGTCTAATCGTGTATTGTCCAGTGTTTGGTTTATATAGGAAAGTCGCAGCTGTATAGTTTTAATGCAGTCATAAATGTTTACAGTCACAGTTACGCAGATTTTAATTAAATATCTCCAGTGCTGGGCTTAAAGTAGTATTATACTGTGTCAGTTTGATTTAGACTGGAATTTAACACGTGAGGTATGTACATTGTAATAAAACAGTTAAAACAAAACAAAAACAAACAAAATTTTAAAAAAAACACGAAGGTGTGGATGGGACCCGGATCACCAATGCCTAGCCACTCTCGAGCCTATAGTAAGGGGAAAGAAGCTGGTAGCTATGCGATCTGACAATCATTTCCCAAGCTCTCGACACGACTTTGTATTCATTTCATCAAGCAAAGGGGGACTGTCCATGCGTTGCATGACCCATTCGGACCCAGTCATCAGTTACCTTGTCTACAAACCGAATGGCAAGGTGGGGAGATGACAAACCCCGGGACATAGCCACACAACGTGCATCAACCAGGTCCAGCCCAGTCACCGGACCAAGAGAGAATGGAAGACCCCTCCCTTGCCCCACTGTGGTCTTCATCTCTCTTTCGGGCAGCCCGCCCTGCCACCAGATCGCATAGCTACCAGCTTCTTTCCCCTTACTATAGGCTCGAGAGTGGCTAGGCATTGGTGATCCGGGTCCCATCCACACCTTCGTGTTGTTTTTTCTTTAATTTTGTTTGTTTTTGTTTTGTTTTAACTGTTTTATTACAATGTACATACCTCACGTGTTAAATTCCAGTCATAGATAAACAGAGATACACGCATACAGAAAATAGAGAGAAACATGCAGCACTGCACTGCTGTGATAACCTCTTCCCAAGACTAGCAGCGTAAGATTCACAGTGTACATCTATTGTGACAAAAGAGAAAACAGATACAAAAATAGATAGCGATGGCGTGAAAAATAAACAGATAAATAAACAATGTAATAAATTAGAAGATAAGTAATGTAAGTTTGTTCAAGTTAGATAGGAATATATATGATCAAGAGTTATGTAGACAGCAATCAATATTTACAGCATTGATACGGGCTGGTTGGTTCTTTCGATAGAGCCGTGGACTCAGGATCTGATATCTTGAGTTCAGTCCCAGCCCGCAACACTAAAAACAGAATCCAAAACAAGTGCGACTGCCAGTGTCCAAGCAAACAGGAACCAGAAAAACAAAAAAATCGAATCAGAACGCGTATTCAATACAACAAGACAAAACAGGCACAAATTTTTAGCCAACTGGCCTTTGTCAAGCGCAATGCACGATCACAAACAAACACCAAACACAAAATCATGAGAAGAAGACTAAAACTTCCCTGCCGCCTCGTCCAATGGGTAAAAAAAAAAAAACAGGCCTATTTGCTGCCCATCTTAATCATGTTAATGTTTCCATCATACTGGTAATGTCAGCTAAGTGTTTTATAGGTCTTACCCAGTATTTGGCTTTAGTGTAGAAGGGCTGCTCTAAACCTGATCATTTTCATGCTTTGGATTGTTTGAGAATGTAGCCCAAAGCGAGTGGTAATTCCATCTAAGTCTGAATTAGACTGGCTCTTTTGATAAAGCCTGGATTCAAGATCTGATGTCTCGATCGAGTTCAATCCCAGCATGCCCATCTTGATTTATTGCTCAGTTTAGTGTTTCATAGGTTCCGGTTAATTCCTCCGTATTTCAAGATCATGTCAGCACTTACTGACTTAGGGGTGTCCCGAAGGCTCACAGAGTCTGCCAGATAGTTACTGGCTGATTTTGGGTGGAGCGCATACGGAATTGAGGATCCGAGAGATAGTTTGAACAATACCTGTAAACCATTAAGCTGAACTGACACAACAGCAGATCCAGTGGTTTGGCCACCTGCTAGGATTACCAATCAAGCAACCAGCCCTTCGAGTTTATAACACCAGATGCTAAAGCAAGAAGACTGAAGTCATGGTAATCAGTAAATCCCCTCATGCAAAATAACAGCAAATGCCACGTCATTGAGACAGGTTGATAAGCTTTAAGTATGTGGGAACGGTCATCTCACCAGACGGCAGATGCACATCAGAAATAACAGAAGAATCGACAAAGCTAAAACAGCATTCAAAAAGATGAAAAGCGTTCTTACCAACAAATGCGTATCAGTTAACACCAGGAAGAGAGTTCTTGTGTGTTACATAGAACCGATACAGATACCGCTGTACGGTTGTGAGGCGTGGACAGTCAACACGCAAAGTCAGAACAAGGTTGAGGCAACTGCAATGTGGCTTCTGAGAAGAATGTTGAGAGTTCCTTAGACAGCAAAGAAAACAAACGAGACAGTTTTGAAGGAGGCAGACGCAAGAAGAACTTTAATGAAGAAGGTTAGGAAAAGAGAAGCAACATTTATAGGACATTTTATGAGGAAAAGGGAATTACAGCACCTGGTCACAACAGAAAAGCTGGTGGGAAAGAGAACACCAGGTAGACCCAGGGAAAAAAATATTGGACGGACTTGCAGGGTGGCTGAGGACGGAGAAGGTGGGAGATGTACTTGCAGCTACAAGGGATAGATTCGTACGGAGGGCCATGATCGCCAACGCCATGCGGCAAGACACATGATGATCATGATACTGATGCTGATGATGTGGAGCTGTAGAATCAGCGGAAGACCAAAATAGTGCTGGACAGATGGAGCTGACAGACATACTTCACATCTACAGTATGGATCTACACCAGGTTTCCCATTTTAGCAACACACTGGCAGCTCTATCTCTCTGCCATATCTCCTGGAACAAGAGGATAGAAAAACGTAGGTATATGACATTATCCGATATGATGACACCTGGTTGAACGAATTCCACACTCCGAACTGTATACCTGAATGGTTTACACTAGTAATTAAGGCCGGGGTTCGATCCTGCCTGGGTACCTCCCACCTGGTGGGTAAAAGGTGTAGATTTTTTTCATCTCTGTAGTCAACATGTATGCAAACCTGCCAGTACCTAAACACACTTCGTTTGTATATGCATGAAGAACATCACATACTATGCACGTTGAATGTCCTTTAAGTCATGTCAGTGCCTGGTGGTTTAAGGAAACGTAAAGAACAGTATACATGCCCACCAAAGATGGAATATGCAGATTGGAATATGCAGATTGTGCAGATAGGAAGAATGGCAGAATGGTTCAGACGTTCGTCTGCCAATAACTAAACTCGGGGTTCCAGGGATCTTTCCCTGTCGAAGTCTTGACTTTTCCCCTCAGTTCGACGGGAAAATGGAACTGAACGTCCAGTCATTC
>CM060305.1:9358208-9375708 GCA_030674185.1 Monoplex corrugatus
ATATCTTAACACAATGAATCAGTAGATATATCTTAACACAATAGATCAGTAGATATATCTTAACACAGTAAATCAGTAGATATATCTTAACACAATGAATCAGTAGATATATCTTAACACATAGATCAGTAGATATATCTTAACACAGTAAATCAGTAGATATATCTTAACACAATGAATCAGTAGATATATCTTAACACAATAGATCAGTAGATATATCTTTAACACAGTAGATCAGTAGATATATCTTAACACAATAGATCAGTAGATATATCTTAACACAATAGATCAGTAGATATATCTTAACACAATAGATCAGTAGATATATCTTAACACAATAGATCAGTAGATGTATCTTAACACAGTAAATCAGTAGATATATCTTAACACAATAGATCAGTAGATATATCTTAACACAGTAAATCAGTAGATATATCTTAACACAATAGATCAGTAGATATATCTTAACACAATAGATCAGTAGATATATCTTAACACATAGATCAGTAGATATATCTTAACACAGTAAATCAGTAGATATATCTTAACACAATAAATCAGTAGATATATCTTAACACAATAAATCAGTAGATATATCTTAACACAGTAAATCAGTAGATACATGTCTGAAGTAGAACACACTCTACGTAAAATATGAACAGAGTAAATCAGTAGATATATCTTAACACAGTAAATCAGTAGATATATCTTAACACAGTAAATCAGTAGATATATCTTAACACAGTAAATCAGTAGATATATCTTAACACAGTAAATCAGTAGATATATCTTAACACAGTAAATCAGTAGATATATCTTAACACAGTAAATCAGTAGATATATCTTAACACAGTAAATCAGTAGATATATCTTAACACAGTAAATCAGTAGATATATCTTAACACAGTAAATCAGTAGATATATCTTAACACAGTAAATCAGTAGATATATCTTAACACAGTAAATCAGTAGATATATCTTAACACAGTAAATCAGTAGATATATCTTAACACAATAGCTCAGTAGATACATCTCTGAAGTAGAACACACTTTACGTGAAATATGAACACAGAAAATCAGTAGATATATCTTAACACAATGAATCAGTAGATATATCTTAACACAATAAATCAGTAGATATATCTTAACACAATAGATCAGTAGATATATCTTAACACAATAGATCAGTAGATATATCTTAACACAATAGATATACCTCAACAGTAGATCAGTAGATATATCATAACAATAGATTAATAGATATATCATAACACAGTAGATTAGTAGATATATCTTAACACAGTAGATTAATAGATATATCTTAACACAGTAGATTAGTAGATATATCTTAACACAGTAGATTAGTAGATATCTCATAACACAATAGATAAATAGATATATCTTAACACAATAGATTAGTAGATATCTCATAACACAATAGATTAATAGATATATCTTAACACAGTAGATTAGTAGATATATTTTAATAGATCAGTGGATATATCTCTGAAGTAGAACACACTCTACATAAAATGTGAACGCAATAGATCAGTAGATATATCTTAACACAATAAATCAGTAGATATATCTTAACACAATAGATCAGTAGATATATCTCAACACAGTAGATCACAGATATACCTTAACACAATAAATCAGTAGATATATCTCAACACAATAGATATATCTCAACACAGTAGATCACTAGATATATCTTAACACAATAGATCACAGATATATCTTAACACAGTAAATCAGTAGATATATCTCAACACAATAGATATATCTCAACACAGTAGATCACTAGATATATCTCAACACAGTAGATCACAGATATATCTTAACACAATAAATCAGTAGATATATCTCAACACAATAGATATATCTCAACACAGTAGATCACTAGTATATCTTAACACAATAGATCACAGATATATCTTAACACAATAAATCAGTAGATATATCTCAACACAATAGATATATCCAACACAGTAGATCACTAGATATATCTCAACACAGTAGATCACAGATATATCTTAACACAGTAAATCAGTAGATATATCTCAACACAATAGATATATCTCAACACAGTAGATCACTAGATATATCTTAACACAATAGATCAAAGATATATCTTAACACAGTAAATCAGTAGATATATCTCAACACAATAGATATATCTCAACACAATAGATTAGTAGATATATCTTAACACAATAGATTAGTAGATATATCTTAACACAATAAATCAGTAGATATATCTCAACACAATAGATATATCTCAACACAGTAGATCACAGATATATCTTAACACAATAAATCAGTAGATATATCTCAACACAATAGATATATCTCAACACAGTAGATCACTAGATATATCTTAACACAATAGATCACAGATATATCTTAACACAATAAATCAGTAGATATATCTCAACACAATAGATATATCTCAACACAGTAGATCACTAGATATATCTCAACACAGTAGATCACAGATATATCTTAACACAGTAAATCAGTAGATATATCTCAACACAATAGATATATCTCAACACAGTAGATCACTAGATATATCTTAACACAATAGATCAAAGATATATCTTAACACAGTAAATCAGTAGATATATCTCAACACAATAGATATATCTCAACACAATAGATTAGTAGATATATCTTAACACAATAGATTAGTAGATATATCTTAACACAATAAATCAGTAGATATATCTCAACACAATAGATATATCTCAACACAGTAGATCACTAGATATATCTTAACACAATAGATCACAGATATATCTTAACACAATAAATCAGTAGATATATCTCAACACAATAGATATATCTCAACACAGTAGATCACTAGATATATCTCAACACAGTAGATCACAGATATATCTTAACACAGTAAATCAGTAGATATATCTCAACACAATATATATATCTCAACACAGTAGATCACTAGATATATCTTAACACAATAGATCACAGATATATCTTAACACAATAAATCAGTATATATATCTCAACACAATAGATATATCTCAACACAGTAGATCACTAGATATATCTCAACACAGTAGATCACAGATATATCTTAACACAGTAAATCAGTAGATATATCTCAACACAATAGATATATCTCAACACAGTAGATCACTAGATATATCTTAACACAATAGATTAGTAGATATATCTTAACACAATAGATTAGTAGATATATCTTAACACAATAGATTAGTAGATATATCTTAACACAATAGATTAGTAGATATATCTTAACACAGTAGATTGGTAGATATATCTTAATAGATCAGTGGATATATCTCTGAAGAAGAACACACTCTACATAAAATGTGAACGCAATAGATCAGTGGATATATCTCTGAAGTAGAACACACTCTACATAAAATGTGAACGCAATAGATCAGTAGATATATCTCGGGAGTAGACTGGTAGACTGACAATACTAGATAGACTGACAATATTAGTATAAAAATATAGGCTAAGTAAAACATAGGCTAGGTAGGGTCTCAGGACCTAGCCAGCTCATGGGTTTATGTGCAGGCTTAAGGCTTGTGCCATGATCACTGTACGCATGGCTCCTGCGACGTAAGTGCATATGGAATTCATTCCGAGCGCGGAGACGTCATCGTGAGAAACTGACACTGAAACGGAAGTAGAACACACTCTACATAAAACGTGAACGCAGTAGATCAGTAGATGTATATATGAAGTAGTACACATGTATGTATGAAGTAGTACACATTCTATGTAATACCATGGAAACGGTGATTATACAATGCCCTCATCTCTCAGTCTCCCGCACACACAGAATGCCTGCATCAAACCCAGTAGCGTTGGTACCAGATGTAACAAGTTACCTTATCTAAATCGATTGCCTCTCAACTCTGTGATCTTTTCCCCTTCACGTGTAAGTATCATTGGAAGGAACCGCTTTGGTAGACCAGAAGGGCAATGTCTCCCTACACATGTCTGGCATGCATCTGATACGATCACATATAAGAAGGTATTACTCAACCCACAGACATAGATAGAGAGACAAGCAACTAGCTCTATCATACCGTAGATAGGAGAGAGACAACTTGTTTGAGTCGCACTGTCATGTTATTACAAAACAAAACAAAAAGTCCCCTCATGCAAAATAACAGCAAATGGCACAATATTGAGACAGATTGATAAATTTGAATATCTGGGAACGGGCATCTCCTCAGAAGGCAGATGCACATAAAAAAAAGACATGCTTAATCAGCCAAGTTAAAACAGCGTTCAAGAAGATGAAAAGCGTTCTTACCAACAAATGCCTGTCAATTTTACATCAGAAAGAGAGTTCTTGAGTGTTGTATAGAACCGATACTGTTGTACTGTTGTGAGACGTGGACAGTCAACACGTAAAGTGAGTTAAAAAATTGAGGCAGCTGGAATGTGGTTTCTAAGAAGGATGTTGAGAGTTCCACGGACAGCAAGCAAAAAAAAAGAACAACCATAAAAACAAAACTAAAACAAAACAAACAAAAACTCGGGATAATCTTAAATGAGGCAGACACAAGCAGATCATCAGTAAAAAAAACGATTAGGAAAAGACAGACAACATTTATAGGCGATACGATTAGGAAAAGACAGGCAACATTTATAGGTGATTTTTTTTAGGAAAGGGGAATTAGAGCACCTGGTCACAACAGGAAAGCTGGAGGGAAAGAGAGCACCAGGTAGACCCAGGGAAAAATATTGGACGGACCTGCGCAGTGGATGAAGACAGAGAGGGTGGGAGATGTACTTGCAGCGACAAGGGATAGATTCATATGGAGAGCCATGATTGTGGCAGGTCACATGATGATGATATAGGCGTTGATTCGACACAACAAGTAGCAGTCGATGCTGAGGCTTCTATGAGTGATACATTTGCTGAGTTGCCGGTCTGTGCTGTTGTTTATATCTGTGTTCAACGTACTAGTGCTTTGATCTTCACGTGTACATTTATCTCGTACGATCGTACGTACGAGGTGGTTTTACACAACCTACTGATGTGGTAACCGTCTTTATCAGTGTTTGGGTCCTTATGACTGTCTGTGATTAACTCGTTAATAAAAATAATAATGGTAATAATAATCAGTACTTGTACAGCGCTTCATCTCGTAAGAGCCCTACGCGTTTTACAAACGCATGAGAGACTGGCGAATGTATGTACCACAAATATACATGTATGTCAACTTACATTGCTATGATCAAAGGGAGGAATCTCATGTATATCCGCATACTCACTCATTTACACACGCTCACACACACGCACGCACGCACGCGCGCGTGCACACACATACACACACACACACATACACACACACTCACTGACAAACACACACGCACACGCTTGCACACACACGCTTGCACACACACACTCACAAAACACACACACACACACACACACACACACACACACACACACACACACACACACACACAAAGGATAGATGCATGTGGAGGGCCATGATCACCAACGCCATGTGGCAGGGCACTTTATGATGATGAAGTGAATCTACGCTGGCCAAAAGATTTTATTTTCAAACAACACAAGACGCTCTCGATTCAAAAGAAAAACAAAACTTTCTGTGTGGATTGTAGATGCTAAGAATATCAAAAAGATACTGATGGTCCGTTCTGGAGACAAACGCAAAGCGTAGTGTAGAGAGTTTGTAATTAATTCTAGATTGAAAAGAAAGCCAGTGTAGTGATTTGAGAAGAGGGGAGATGTACTTATGTTTGAAAAAATTGAAAACTAGCCGAGCAGTATAACCTTGAACTTTGTGGAGGATGTGGAAGAAACACCTATGAAAGCCAGCCAAAACTAACATGGTTTGGAAAGTCAATATGAAACGGGACAAAGGAACAAAAAACTAGAGTCAGTGAGAAGATTATAACGAATAGCACTTAATATACAACAGACTGTCCAGGCTGAAACTTGTATGGAGATACAAGAACATCTCCTTGTAACTGAAGATCAGGATCTTGGCGTACTGGTATATATTCGTTCGACCTGTTTCCAACCTACCTTTCTTATCCAAAGTCCTTGAAAAAATTGTTCTCGCACAGATCTCTGATCATATCACCGCCAACAACCTCTCTTACCCTTATCAGTCGGCTTATCGCACTGGACACAGCCCTGAAACTGCTCTTGTAAAAATTGCAAATGATATTCTGACTGCTCTTGATCAAAATCAAATCTCTCTTCTATCTCTCCTTGATCTCTCGGCTGCATTCGACACCATCGACCATTCTATCATGCTCACACGTCTCCATAAAGTGTTCGGTATCTCTGACATCGCTCTGTCTTGGTTCCAGTCCTACCTCTCCAATCGCACTCAAACAGTCTCTGTCTGTTGTTCATCCTCTGCACCCGCTACCCTCCAGTTTGGTGTGCCCCAAGGCTCTGTTTTAGGTCCCATCCTATTTGTGCTGTACACACAACCCCTCTCTGAAATTATGCGACTTCACTCTATGTCCCATCATAGCTTTTCTGATGACAACCAACTCTATACTTCTGGTTCCCTCCCACAACTGCCCTCTATAATCAGACAAACCCAAGGCTGCATTTCTGATGTTCACTCCTGGATGACTGTAAACAAACTTCAACTCAACCCCATTAAAACTGAACTTAGCCTTATCTCTCCCACCACATTGGCTAAGTGTTCTTCCCTTCCTCTGTCTGTCTCTCTGCTTGGATCTGACATTCCACTATCTTCCACTGTCCGCAATCTTGGAGTCACTCTTGATAACACCCTGTCCTTTGAAAAACACGTCCAGAATGTTTGCAGATTATGCTATCTTGAGATACGCAGAATTTCTTCTATTCGCAATATCCTCTCTGTTGAAGCCACCAAAACTCTCCTCTGTGCCTTTGTTCTCTCTCGTCTCGACTACTGCAACTCCCTCCTCTCGGGCTGTCCTTTCTCTCTCATTCAAAAGCTTCAAAAAGTTCAAAACAATGCTGCTAGGCTCATCTTCAGAAAATCTCGTTCCTCTCATGTCACTCCTCTTCTCAAATCTCTTCACTGGTTACCTGTTGAAAAGAGAATTCGCTACAAGATTGCTTTGTTATGTTTTAAGTCTCTCAACGGTCTTGCACCCCCTTACATCTCTGACCTCCTCCATCTGTACACCCCCTCTCGTCAACTTCGTTCCTCGGCTGATACTCGTACCTTCCGCATACCATCCTGTCGCACTAAAACCTATGGTCAACGCTCCTTTTCCTATCAGGCCCCTGTAATCTGGAATCAGCTCCCTGTCTCTGTTCGCCACTCTGCAACTCTCACTTCTTTCAAGTCCTCTCTGAAAACCCATCTCTTCCAGTCCCTCTCATGATACTTATAAAGACTCTACCACCTAACTTCCCCAAATCCCCCCTTGTTGTCTTTTGAGCCTTGAATGTCGGCTGGTGTGTGTGTGTGTGTGTGTGTGTGTGTGTGTGTGTGTGTGTGTGTGTGTGTGTGTGTGTGTGTGTGTGTGTGTGTGTGTGTGTGTGTGTGTTTGGTTGTGTCTGCGTGATACCTGTAAGCGCTTGGGGCTCTTGTTTTCATCAGATTAGGCGCTATATAAATGCTCTTTATTATTATTATTATTATTATATAATAATATAATAATTACAATATTTATATAGCGCAAAATCTTGATAAAATCAAATCTAAGCGCTGAAACAGTCACACACGCACGCACGCACACACACGCACGCACGCACACACACACACACACACACACACACACGTACGCACACACACACACACACACACACACACATACACACACACACGCATGGCTATAAATGGGGAGAAAGAATAAAAGCAATGGAAAATTATAGAGAGAGCATATTATATTCTATATTCCTGTATGTATGCGAGACCTGGTCCCTCACAGAGGATTTTGAAAAACGAATCCAACTCATGGAAATACGATCTTATCACAAGATACTAGATCTAAACATCAGACACACTGATCTACGCACAAGTGTGCCAAGCCATCTAACAGCACAGTGGATCATATAAAGATCTGCTGACTTCATTTGAGAAAAGAAAATCTACGTTTAGCCTTTGACTCCCGCACCCTGTCCACCAGCATCCTGCATTGTCAACTATGTTAGCAAAGCAAAACCTGAACCCTTTAACTCCCTCACCCTTTACACCAGCATCGACATCCTGCATTGTCAACTATGCTAGCTAAGTAAAAACTGAACCCTTTGACTCCCTTACCCTATCCACCAGCATCCTGCATTGTCAACTATGCCACCAAAGCAAAAACTTAACCCTTTGACTCCTGCACCCTGTCCACCAGCATCCTGCATTGTCAACTGTTAGCAAAGCAAAACCTGAACCCGTTGACTCCCTCACCCTTTACACCAGCATCGACATCCTGCATTGTCAACTATGCTAAGTAAAAACCGAACCCTTTGACTCCCTTACCCTATTCACCAGCATCCTGCATTGTCAACTATGCTAGCAAAGCAAAAACGTAACCCTTTGAGTCCCTCACCTTATCCACCAGATTCCTGCATTGTCAACTATGCCAACAAAGCACTTAACCCTTTGAGTCCCTCACTCTGTTCACCAGCATCTTGCATTGTCAACTATGCCAACAAAGCAAACACTTAACCCTTTGAGTCCCTCACTCTATTCACCAGCATCTTGCATTGTCAACTATGCCAACAAAGCAAAACCTTTTTTTAAAACTTGTTTTATTCATTTTCAAATACGTAGCATTTACAAACATCTTGAATTGTATACAATGCCTAATCAAGAGATCTAACAAAATGTAGAAAAACAAGCATTCGTTGCAATACAAAGCAAAAACTTAACCCTTTGACTCCCTCACCCTATCCACCAGCATATTGTACTGTAAACTATGCTAGCAAAGCAAAAACTTAACCCTTTGACTCCCTCACCCTATCCACCAGCATTTTGCATTGTCAACTATGCTAACAAAGCACAAACTTAATCCTTTGATTCCCTCACCTTATCCACCAGATTTTTGGAAGAGCCAATGATCAATGATATAGACAACAGGAGACGTAAAAGGTTTTTCTTTTCTTCCTTTCTTCACATTTTATGACCATTGTTTTGTGAAATTATAATAGGCACAATCGTATTATAATTTACACATATATCACGCCTAAACAAATATTATCCATCAAGGAATTTCACTTACTTTTTGTTATGACCATTGTTTTGTGTATACTTATACATTCGAGTGAACACACACACACACACACACACACACACACACACACACACACACACACACACACAACACACACACACACACACACACACACACACACACACAACACACACACACACACACGAGGGTTCGCTGAACCGATCAGGCCTAACAAAAAGTAAGTGAAATTCCTTGATGGATAATATTCGTTTAGGCGTGATATATGTGTAAATTATAATAAGATTATAATTTCACAAAACAATGGTCATAAAATTAAATAACGCCTATATGGCTGAAACAAGAAAACTCTCAGCATGGCCTTTCTTCACAATGGAGTCAAAATTCGAGCTGCTCTACTGTGGAAGAGCGCGTCGCTGCAGTACAGCGCCGTCCATTGGTTGGTTGGTTGGTTGGTTGGTTGGTTGGTTGGTTGGGTGTTTGGTTGGTTGTTTGGTTGGTTGTTTGGTTGGTTGGTGGTGGTTGGTTGGTTGGTTGTGTTGGTTGGTTGGTTGGTTGGTTGGTTGGTTGGTTGGTTGGGTGTTTGGTTGGTTGGTTGGTTGGTTGGTGGTTGGTTGGTTGGTTGGTGGTTGGTTGTGGTTGGTTGGTTGGTGGCTGGTTGGTTGATTGGTTGGTTGGTTGGTGGTTGGTTGGTGGTTGGTTGGGTGGGTGGTTGGTTGGTAGGTAGGTTGGTAAGTTGGGTGGGTGGTAGGTGGTTGGTTGGGTGGGTGGGTGGGGGGTTGGTGGTTGGTAGGTAGGTTGGTAAGTTGGGTGGGTGGTTGGTAGGTAGGTTGGATGGTTGGTTGGTAGATAGGTTAGATGGTTGGTTGTGTGGTTGGTTGGTAGGTTGGTTGGTTAGGTGGTTGATTGGTAGGTTGGTTGGTTGGTTGGTAGGTAGGTTGCATGGTTGGTTGGTAGGTAAGTTGGATGGTTGGTTGGTGGGTAAGTTGTGTGGGTGGGTGGTTGATTGATAGGTCGGTTGGTTGGTCGGTCGGTTGGTCTGGTTGGTTAGTCGGTCAGTAGGTTGGTCGGTCGGTCGGTTGGTTGGTTGGTCGGTCGGTTAGTTGCTTGCTTGCTTACTTGCTTGTTTGATAGATTGGTTTGGTTGGTTTCGTGTAAGTCTATTTCTGTTGATCCAATCCAAGCGGCTGTGTTTTGGGTGTTGAAGGGAGGATCGCCTTATCATGCGTAAAGCACCAAGTCATTTAAAGTCATTTACTACGTTACTGGGATCTTATGGGGTGAACACTGTGACGCCCATCAAGATCAAAACAGCCGTTGTAAAGGCTAATTCAGAATGACGCCCTGCTGTGGCATCGGTACTCTGGACGAAAATAAACACTAGAGTTCTGTTATGACTTTTTAATGTTTATTTCTTTTGTAAAGCGGGGATGGGGGGGGGGGGGGGGGGCAGAGGGCAGACACGTGAAGGGATTTATGGTGGTGGTTTTTTTTCACGCACAGTGTAGACAAAATAGCACTGCTTCGCTTACAGATACACACACACACACACACACACACACACACACACACACACACATACACATACACACACACGCACACGCACACGCACACACAAACAGATATGCATACACATTCACACACACGCTCATGCAAACTCATATACACACAAACAGACACACCCACATACGCACATGTACTACATACACAAACACATGGACTGCGCACACACACAAACACACACACACGCACGCACGCACGCACGCACACAACACACTCACACACACACACACACACACACACACACACACACACACACACACACACACACACACACACACACACACACACATAGAGGCAATAAGAGAAATTTTCGGAGATAACAGAGACAGACAAAAGACAGATACAAAGATAGAAGATTAAAGAGGGAAACAAAACGAGAAAAAGGAAAAAAACAAACACTTGAAAACATTCTATTACTTAAGCATAGTTGCAATTTGTCCCACTGGACCCGTCTTACAGCTAGATCTCGCTATTCTATTCTCGAGTTCAGCTCTACCCGGACCCTTTAACCCTTTGACTCCCGCACCCTATCTACCAACTACAAAAACTTAACCCTTTGATTCCCTCACCCTAACATGGTTGGCAATGCAGGATGCTGGTGACCGTTCACTGTCCATCTTAATGCTTTAGTCATTATGGTGGTGGCAGACACAAATAGATCACTCATAAGGAAGATTAGGAAAAGACAAGCAACATTTATAGGCCATTTTATGAGGAAGGGGGATTTGGAGCACCTGGTCACAACGGGAAAGCTGGAGGGAAAGAGAGCACCAGGTAGACCCAGGGAGAGAATGCTGGACGGACTTGCAGAGTGGCTGGGTATGAAGATGGTGGGGGAGATGCTGGGGGCAACGAGAGATAGAGATGGTTGGAAGTCCATGGTCGCCAACGCCATGCGGCAGGGCACCTGATGATGATGATGATTATGGTGGTGTCACTGATAGAATCCGTTCTTCTCCCCATTTCAAGACGTTACTGCTTAGGATTTTCCGCTGCTCAACTGCTCTGTCAGCATGGCTGATTTAGGCAGAGCGCATGTGGAACTGCTAGGGTGCACTGAAAAAAAAGTAGCAGAAAATGAAATAGATGAAAAGAAGGAATCTCTCTTTGTCGAGTCAACTTGAGGCTTCAAGAAAGACCTCTGGGTACTCCAGTTTTCCCTTCAGCCCCTTGGCTGTTGGTTTGGGATGTTTTTCTTCCTGTTCCAAGGTCAGATTGGATTCGTTGCACTAAGCACGATCCATTTACATCAGCCTTACCTCTCTCATAGTTATAGCCCTGGACCCTCTTCAGAAGGAAACAATACTAATATGGGATGACCACTTTTCAAATTGCAGAATTCATCTCACTTCCCCTCTGACATCATATTTGCCTCCCCTCTCCCCACTTCTTACCATTACGGTACTCACAAACACATAGCGATTTCACTTAGTCCTCTTCTCCCACTGGACGGAGCAGGAGGGAAGTTTCAGTCTTTTTCTCCTGATTTTGTATTTGGTGTTTGTTTGTGATCTTTACATTCACGCTTGACAAAGGCCGCGAAAAATTTGCGCCTATCTTGTCTTGTTGTATTAAATACGCGTTCTGATTCTATTTTCGTGTTTTTCTGGTTCGTTCCTGTTTGCTTGAACGCGGGCAATCGCACTTTTATGGACTCCCGATTACGTATGGGATTCTGTTGGGCTAGATTGTTAAGGTCACAGTCACGAAGATAGTGTCTAATAGAAAATGATTGCAGTGACTAATGGCTGGGGTATTTCTATTTCTTCTATGTTGCGTTTATTTTTTGTTATAATTATTTTCTGTAGTGAGTTTTGGTAGTTATTGGGTTGATCAGAATCTGTCCTCTCTTCTTAGTGTCATAAACTTCCTCATTATTCTTATCGTCATTCGTTACCACATCACAGTCAACTCCTTTGGCCTCCAGATCAACTTATCAGAGCTTTCATGCCTCTCTGTGTCTCTGTCTTACTCTGTCTTTAATAGCAAGGACTTTCTCTAGTCAAAGACAGGTGCAATAGGTCCTAATGCTACTATCTTTGAGAAAGAAAGTGCTTTCAGGTACAATGTTTGAAGCTCCCCTCTCCCTCCCTCCCTCCCCCTCTCTCTCTCTCTCTTTGTGTCTTTTTGTCTGTCTCTGTCCCTCTCTGTCCCTTTCTCTCTGTCCCTCTGTCTCTCTCTCTGTCTCTCTCTCTCTCTCTTTGTCTTTCTCTCTGTCTCGTCTCTTCTCTTTTTCTCTCTCTCTCTCTCTATTTCTTTCTCTCTCTCTGTCTGTCTGTCTCTTTTCCGTCTGTCTGTCTCTCTCTCTCTCCTCTTCTCTCTCTCTCTCTCTCTCTCTCTCTCTCTCTCGCCGTCTTCCACCTCCCTCTGTCTCTGTCTGCCTGTCTGTCTGTTTCTCTCTCTTTCTTTCTCTCTCTCTCTCTCTCTTTCTTTCTCTCTCTATCTCTCTCCTCCCACCTCTGTCTGTCTCTGTGTCTGTCTCTCTGTCTCTCTCTCTCTCTCTCTCCTCTCTCTCTCTCTCTCTCTCTCTCTCTCTCTCTCGCCGTCTTCCACCTCCCTCTGTCTCTGTCTGCCTGCCTGTCTCTCTCTCTCTCTTTCTTTCCTCTCTCTCTCTCTCTCTCTCTCTCTCTCTCTCGCTGTCTCCCACCTCTGTCTGTCTCTGTGTCTCTGTCTTTCTGTCTGTCTGTCTGTCTGTCTCTCCTCTCTCTCTCTGTCTCTGTCTCTGAGTAAAGCAGCATGTTATGTTTACATTCTTTATTCATCGACCATGAACTCCCTCCGAGCCCCCCCCCCCCCACACACACACACACACTCTGACAGCCACACGGGGAAGATGCATTACAAAGTCATTATAGAAGCAGTGTTTCGTTTCGTTCCACATTCCGATGCAATCATGCAATCATAGGGCATCTCTGAACCCAGTCTATATACTTTTGTGTGCTCTTTATGGGCGCCTGCTGTGTTCCAGCACGATAATGTTATCCTTGGTTCTGCAAAATGACTTGGGACGTTTCACTTATGATAAGACATTCCTCACGTCAACATAAAAAAAACATAGACTGACTTAATAAAGGAATATCTGTGTCGTCCACAATTTGTGACAGTGCCGACTCCGCGTAATATTCAGCGATGTTGCCACTTTCACGGTCGGCAGAAGTCTGCCTTTTTATACGAAATAGGCAACGTTTTAGTCGAAAATGGAAAATGAAGATTTATCGATGAGATACATTTTTTTAATCAGGAGTGGACGACGGGCTGGGGAGCTGGCGTGATGGAGACGATAAGGCGTGTGTTAAGGGAAATGGAGGTTGCGTGTTGTACTGTTCGTAAGTGGGTTTCTGTGATGTAGCTGTGTAGAACGTTGGTGCTGTCTCTGCTGTAGTGGTTCTCATTGTTCGTGTGTGGTGGTGGACGTGTGTTTTCATTTGGCTTTTGGTGGGTGTGTGTGTGTGTGTGTGTGTGTGTGTGTTGTGTGTGTGTGTTGTGTGTGTGTGATGTGTGTGTGTGTGTGTGTTGTGTGTGTGTGTGTGTGTGTGTGTGTGTGTGTGTGTGTGTTGTTGTGTGTGTGTGTGTGTGTGTGTGTGTGTGTGTGTGTGTGTGTTAAAAACCATTTTAGATGGAGATACTGTTTCACTATAAGGTAGTTAAGTTGTTCTGTTGACAGACTGATGTGAGATAGACATCAAACGTATTCGTAGAATCAGGACTCTGCCAGTGTGTAGAGCTTATGCGCGACTTAGGCTTGTGACATGATTATTTTGGTTCTTCTCCATCACATGGCATCAGTGGTGTCAGTATGTATGGAATTTGTTCCGAGCGCAGAGACGGCATCTTAAGAAACTGAAACGTAATGTCTTAAACCTGTTTACACACACACACACACACACACACACACACACACACACACACACACACACACACACACACACAGACTCACACACACACATACACACAAACAACAGACACACCACAAACACACACACACACACACACACACACACGCACGCACAAGCACACACGCACACACATATACACACACACAACACACACATACACATAACACAACACACACACACAAACACACACACACACACACACACACACACACACGCACGCACAAGCACACACGCACACACATATACACACACAAACACACACATACACGTGCAATACACACACATAAACACACACACATACACACATATATATATATACACACATATATACACACACGCACGCGTGCAGAGAGAGGGGGGGGGGAGAGAGAGAGAGAGAGAGAGATTTGAAGAGTAGGGCTCAGAGTGAGAAAGTCTGTACAAACCCTGTTGTCTTCTGTTTCATCTTTTATATCGTTTCTTAACCCTTTGACTCCCGCTGGTGGATAGGGTGAGGGAATCAAAGGGTTAAGTTTTTGCTTTGCTAACATGGTTGGCAATGCAGGATGCTGGTGACCGGAGTGCGGGAGTGAAAGGGTTAAAAGAAAAATAATGTGTGGTTTGGTGCGCAACCTTCATCAACAGTGGAAAGATTTCTCGAAGTTGTACCGATCAATCATTCAAAACAGAAAGTGCATTTACATTCGGTTGATATATAAGCATGATCATAATTATTATAAACAACCTAATTGAAGATGATATTAATACATGAAGCCCTTAGATAACATATGCGCTTTGTTTAAGTTATTTCGGCAAAACGTTGTCTACTTCGTGACATAGGAGCTTGTTACTGATTACACGAAATTGGCAAAATAACCTTTTACGAGGATTTGGCAAAATAGCTGCATATTCTGAGAAATGGGCAATTTCAAAAATTCAGCCCAACATACATACCAGTGGAGGGAAAATTAGAAATTTTGTTTTCATGTGTTTCTGGCGTCTGTTTGCTTGCATGTTTTGTTCTGGTCTTTTTACATTTTTCTCGTGCTTATAACTTTTCCTTATTTCTTTCACTTTATCATTTCAACTTCATGATTTATGTTGTAAATTTTTGTCAGTTTCAGTTTCTCAAGATGGCGTCTCCGGGCTCGGAATAAGTTCGTAAGCATTGATACCACTGATACCGTGTGATGGATATTCTTACAAGATCAGTTAATCTGACAATAAATGGTTATGAATGAATGGAAATGAAATGAGTGGTATATTGTAGATTGTAATGTTGTGAAATGCAAGACAGTAACTGTAAATGTTTTATAAAAATTTTATTTTTTTGAAAGTTGGCAGTCATTTGTTTCATTTCATACTCTTTGATTAAGCTATGTCACCGAACTCTTGTAGTTTATCAAGCTGTGGTGATTGTGTTTATTTGCGTGTGTGTGTTTTGTGTTGGTTTCGTTTCTAGGGAGATCACGGCATGGTCCTCAGTAATACAATTATTTATCTTCTCCCCAAAACCCCGCCAGCTGAATGTTTGGGATGAGGAGGGTGATGAGGGAGGGGTGAGACACATACAGGTCTGCTGCACCCGCACACACACTCACACACACACACACCCCACGCAATACACAGACAAATCAACAACACACACACACTCTCTCTCTCTCTCACCTCACCCTCCCATCCCCTCACTTTCTTCTCTCGTCTATATCCTTATATTTCTTTCGAACGAACAAACACATGCCCTAGCACGCACACACACACATTCACAAACACACCAACATCCTCTCCTCTCTCTCTGTCTCTTTCTCTCTTCTCTTCTTTCTCATCTGCGCGTCACATTCAGTCCTCTCTCTGTCTCTCTCTTCTTTATCTGTCTGTCTGCTGTCTTCTCTCTCTCATAGACACACACACAACACACACTCATTCACACACAAACACTAACAGGCACGCACGCATGCACACATTCACAGCCAAGCGCGCTGACCACACTCACACAGACACACCACACCACACACACACAACACACACACTACAACACCACTACACACACAACACAAACACACATACAACACATCACACACACACAACAAACAAACACATAACACACACACACATACACTAAACAACACACACACACATACACACACACAACAAACAAACAACACACACACACACAACACAAACAACATCACACACAACACACACAACAAACACACACACACACACACAAACAAACACACACACAAAACAAACAACACACACAAACAAACACACACACAAACAAACACAACAGTTTCACACACTCTCCTCCCCTTCCCTCACCTCTACACACAGACAGCGTGGAAGAGACAGGATGCCAGACAAAGACAGACCGAATGATTCCATTATGACACGCCTGACTGCCAGCGACCTTTGGCGAATACGAGGACAGCAAGGGCGAGGTCTTTGGGGACGGTCACATCGGTCCTCTGATGGTCCTCGGATAACACGAGCGCTGCTGTGTCGAATCCCCTCTGGAGGCGCTCTGTCAATGCTTCACTGATCTCTTGCCATTGCGGTTTCTGACTGCTGTTTGTTATCACAAGTGTGTAAAATATACAGCTAGCAACATCAACTACAACAGCAAAAAAATACCTGCTCCTCTCTCTCTGTCTGTCTCCGTTGTCTGTCTCTGTCTGTCTTCTCTCTTGTCTCTCTTGTGTGTCTCTCTCTCTTTCTTCTCTGTCTGTGTGTGTCGTCTCTCTCTCTTCTCTCTCTGTCTGTATGTATGTCTGTCTGCTTCTCTCTCTCTCTCTCTCTCTCTCTCTCTCTCTCTCTCTTGTATGAGACTAAGTCTAGTTCTAGTAGTTAGATGTGTTAAGCTTAGTCTCATTCGGTAC
>CM060305.1:9380708-9398208 GCA_030674185.1 Monoplex corrugatus
GGTGAGTGAGTGCGAGTATGAGTTAATGTGTTATTGTTAAAAAAAATGAGACAGATTATGTCAAGTCCCTGAACTATTTTTGAGGGATTTCATAGATGTTGAATTAACCTGGAAAAAAAATCTTGTAAAATGTGTGTGGTGATGAGAAAAAAAAGTTGAATATAAAAGAGTAAAGAACCATTAGCACAGTATGTTTGCACAGGTCAGCCTCCAACTTGTACAGTCTTACTGAAGGTAGAAAGCTCTACCTGTAAACCAACCAGTCCTCCGAACCGATAATTTGTGGTTTTGTCTTCAAAGCGAGAGAATAAAGGTTCCATTCCCGTGTCAGGATTGACGAGCATTGTCTTAGCCATCGTCCAGTGCCCATCAGCACATCCTTTTCTTTCTATCGCTCACCCCTCCAGGAGTACGTGATGGTCTGGGTATAAATCATGTCTCCCTCACACTATCCATCATTTGCAGAAACTTCACCCTTTCACTTTCAAATCCTATCCACCAACTGCAAAAAAAAAAAGAAAAGAAAAGAAAAATACCCTTTGACTCCCTCACGCTGTCCACCAACTGCAAAAGCTTAACCCTTTCACTTCCTCCCCTATATACCCTATCCACCAGCTGTAAGAATTTGACCCTGTGACTCTTACACCCTATAAACTTAACCATGTCACGTCCTCCCTTTGTCCACCAATTGCAAAAACTTCATTCTTTGACTCCCTCACCTTACTCATCTTCTGCAGAAGCATAACCCATTCACTCCTTCATCCTTTCCATCAATCATAGCCGATAATAATGCATCTAAAACAACTGTCACCGCCAGTAATCAAGCTAGCAAGAATCAGAAAAATACAAAAATCGAATCAGATCTCTTGTTTGATATAACAAGACAAAACAAAACAGGCGCAAAATTTCAGCCAACTGGCCTTTGTCAAAGGTAAACGTAAGACAACAAAGAACAAACAACAGAGAACAAAAAATGAAAATTAGGGTGAAAAAACAGCAAAAACTGATGTTTCTTTGGCATAAGAATGCAGGAAGCTGGTGGATAGTGTGAATGAGTGAAGGAGTTAACCCTTTGACTCCCGCGTTCTATCCGCCAACTGCAAAATCTTAACCTTTTGACTCCCTTACCCTGTCCATCAGATTCCTGCAGGAAGTTGATGGATAGGGTGAGGGAGTCAAAGGGTTAAGTTTTTGCCTTGTCTTGGCAATGCAGGACGCTGGTGGACAAGCTGCAGGAGGCAAAGGGTAAGGTTTTACTCCGCTATGATAGGTAATAGTGCAGGAAGCTGGTGGATAGTATGAATAAATGAAAGGGTTAAGATTTCACTCTGCTATAATATAATAGGTGATAATGCAGAAACAGTGGATGGTGCAAGGCACTCAGAGGGTGAATACTACCCAGAGGGTGAATACTACCCATGCGGTGATACACTGACTTGTCCCAAGGGTCTGGAAATTAATCACGTATAGTGATGATAAATCTAGGTCTGGTTGCTTGGTGAAGTGTGGGGAATGAAGGAAACAAAGATGTCCCCTGGTGAATATCTGAGGGAGATGGGGGTTGGGGGAGGGGGCGAACGGTACAGACAGCAAGCAAACCCACCGATTTAACTAAAACAATAATTCCAGTCTCTTATCTATCTATCTATCTATCTATCTATCTATCTATCTATCTATCTATCTATCTATCTATCTATCTATCTATCTATCTATCTATCTATCTATCTATCTCTATCTTCTCTCTCTCTCTCTCTCTCTCTTATCTATCTACTCTATCTACTCTTCTCTCTCTTCTTTTTATCTATCTATCTATCTATCTCTCTCTGCTCTTCTTCTGTCTATTATTTATCTATGATCTATCTATCTGTGCCTTGCTGTCTGTCGTCTATCTATTTATCTATGATCGTCGATCGTGTATCTATCTATCATCATCTATCTTCTCTCTTCTGTCTCTTCTTCTATCTATCTATATCTTATCTTATCTCCCTTCTCTCTAATATATATATACCTTATATATCATCTATATATATATATTATATATATTATATATATATATATATATGCACTTATGTATTGATTAATTCATGAATGAAAATACCGACACTAGATTTTATGTGCAGGCTTAGAGCTTACGTGCAGGCTTAGATTTTGTGTGCAGACTTAAGGCTTATGCGCAGACTTGAGGCGTATTTGCAGACTTAGGGCATATGTGCAGACTTAGGGCTTGTGTGCAGGCTTAGGGCTTGTGTACAGGCTTAGGGCTTATGTGCAGGCTTAGGGCTTGTGTGCAGGCTTAGGGCTTGTGCGCGGGCTTAGGGCTTATGTGCAAGCTTAAGGTTTACATTATGATCATTTTGGAGCTTTTCAGTCACACGACATCTGTGGTGTTAGTGTATATGGAGTTTATTCCGGACGCACAGACGCCATCTTGAGAAACTGAAACTGACGTAGTTGCGAGTTGTCTTCTGTGGACTGCGTGCAATTCATAGCTAAAAAGTGGTTTGGTTTGGTTGGTTTGGTTTGGTTTGGTTTCTAAATTTAAACAGCTAAAAGTTTAAGTTGTGAGGGTTTTTTTTAAGGTGGAATCCATTGCACTTGGATAGTTTGACATGCACTCCGCCCAAATCTGCTAAAAGCCTGTGCATGAACATTAATAAAATTGTAAGCCCACGCATAAACAGCGTCTGCTGGTAAATTCAAACCTGTAGCCCGCCTGGGGAACGAACCCTCAACCCCGTGCGCTAGCAACATCGTATTCTAACCAACTATCCAATTTACCTCCCCTTGTTCGTGTCTGAACCGTTCCTGCTTAGGGGCTCCTTTCACGTTAAGTACAGGCTGTGGTCCTGCTGCTGCCTTTTAATCTTTTACCACTTCCAGACTTCATATGGGAAGAGGGAGTTGAAGAGACCTTGTTAATGGCCTCTTACGTGGATAGTAGTCGTCTGCTGTCTTTTCATCTCCTGCGTGTTCCCGCCTTAATTTGTGAATGGGGAAGTTGAAGATCCAGTCACTATATCACCATAGCTCTGTGCTTCTTTGATGTGCTTCACTCTTTCCTCTTGATAAGGATCTGGGTTTTGTGTAACTGGTAGATCTATATGGTCTGTGGAGGAAAATAAAAAAAAAAAAGAAAAGTACAGTGACTGCAGGTGGGATGAGAAATGAATCTGGAAAAGAAATGTGCATAATCACTTTAATTGGACAAGATACCTTATGGTTTTGACCTTTGGGGGTATTCAACAGGATGAAAGCAAAATACTGACGTGTTTACAAAACTGAAATAGATTGTGTTCGTTAAGTAAAGTTTCGCATTTCATAGATCTGACAAATATTCGTGGCATTCGGCAATGAACTGTTCATATTTCGTAGACTTGATAGACAGATATTCATGGCGTTTGGTAAATAAATGTTTACATTTCCGTAGACTTGGCAGATACTCATGGCATTCATTAAATAAAGGTTCATATTTCGTAGTCTTGACAGGTATTTATAGTGTTCGTTAAATAAATGTTCATATTTCATAGACATGACAAATATTACTGGCGCTAGTTGAATATATGATCATACATCATGGACTTGACATCTTCAACGCGTTCGTTAAATATTTTTTTTGTTTGTTTGTTTGTATTTGATAGGCTTCACATAGATCTATGACATTTTTTCAATAAACGTTCATATTTCGTAGACTTGACAAATAGTCATGGTGTTTGTTAAATAAACGTTCATATTTCGTAGACTTGACAAATAGTCATGGTGTTTGTTAAATAAACGTTCATATTTCGTAGACTTGACAAATAGTCATGGTGTTTGTTAAATAAACGTTCATATTTCGTAGACTTGACAAATAGTCATGGTGTTTGTTAAATAAACGTTCATATTTCGTAGACTTGACAAATAGTCATGGTGTTTGTTAAATAAACGTTCATATTTCGTAGACTTGACAAATAGTCATGGTGTTTGTTAAATAAACGTTCATATTTCGTAGACTTGACAAATAGTCATGGTGTTTGTTAAATAAACGTTCATATTTCGTAGACTTGACAAATAGTCATGGTGTTTGTTAAATAAACGTTCATATTTCGTAGACTTGACAAATAGTCATGGTGTTTGTTAAATAAACGTTCATATTTCGTAGACTTGACAAATAGTCATGGTGTTTGTTAAATAAACGTTCATATTTCGTAGACTTGACAAATAGTCATGGTGTTTGTTAAATAAACGTTCATATTTCGTAGACTTGACAAATAGTCATGGTGTTTGTTAAATAAACGTTCATATTTCGTAGACTTGACAAATAGTCATGGTGTTTGTAAATAAACGTTCATATTTCGTAGACTTGACAAATAGTCATGGTGTTTGTTAAATAAACGTTCATATTTCGTAGACTTGACAAATAGTCATGGTGTTTGTTAAATAAACGTTCATATTTCGTAGACTTGACAAATAGTCATGGTGTTTGTTAAATAAACGTTCATATTTCGCAGACTTGACAAAGGGTTAAATGGAGTGAAGAAAGCTGGTGGGTAGGATGAGGGAGTGAAGAGTTAAGCGGAGTGCAGACATCTGGTGGATAGGGTAGAGAAGATGAAAGGGTTAATCGGAGTGTAGAAAGCTGGTGGACAAGGTGGGAGACTGAAGCAGGAAGCTTGTGGATACAGTTATGGAATTCAAAGGGTTAAGCAGAGCAGAAAGCTGTTAGATAAGGCGAGGAGCTGAAAGAGTTAAGCAGAGTGCAAGAAGCTAGTGGATAGGGTGAGAGTGAAATGCTTAAGCAGAATGCAGACGAATGAAGCTTGTGGATAGGATAAAGGATTGAAACGGTATAGTACAGGAAACTGGTGGATAAGATTAGGAGGTGAAAAGGTTAAACGAGTGCAATCGAAGAATCGAAGGAAGCTGGTTTATGGCCTGAAAGGGTTAAGCAATGAAGCTGGTGAATAGAGTTAGGGAGTGAAAGGGTTAAGCAGAGTTCAGGAAGCTGGAAAGGGTGAGGGAAAGAAAAGGAAGAAACTGCTACTTAGCCTTACAGGAAGCTGGTGGAAACGCTGAGGAAAGAAAAAGAAGAAAGGGCTGCTTAGCCTTACAGGAAGCTGGTGGTTAGGGTGAGGGGAAGGGATAAAAAGACTACTTAGCCTTGCAGGAAGCTGGTGGATAGGGTGAGGGAAGAAAAGAAGAAAGGGCTGCTTAGCCTAACAGGAAGCTGGTGGTTAGGGTGAGGGGAAGGGATAAAAAGACTACTTAGCCTTGCAGGAAGCTGGTGGTTAGGGTGAGGGGAAGGGATAAAAAGACTACTTAGCCTTACAGGAAGCTGGTGGTTAGGGTGAGGGGAAGGGATAAAAAGACTACTTAGCCTTACAGGAAGCTGGTGGTTAGGGTGAGGGAAGAAAAAGAAGAAAGGGCTGTTTAGCCTTACAGGAAGCTGGTGGATAGGGTGAGGGAAGAAAAAGAGAAAGGGCTGTTTAGCCTTACAGGAAGCTGGTGGATAGGGTGAGGGAAGAAAAAGAAGAAAGGGCTGTTTAGTCTTGCAGGAAGCTGGTGGATAGGATGAGGGAAGAAAAAGAAGAAAGGGCTGTTTAGTCTTGCAGGAAGCTGGTGGATAGGGTGAGGGAAGAAACGGTGAAAGAGCTACTTAACCTTGCAAGAAGCTGGTGGATAGGGTGAGGAGGAAAGGGAAGAAAGGGCTACTTAGCCTTGCAGAAAGCTGATGGATAGGGTGAGGGAGGAAAGGGAAGAAAGGGCTACTTAGCCTTGCAGGAAGCTGGTGTTTAGGGTGAGGGGAAGGGATAAAAAGGCTACTACGCCTTGCAGGAAGCTGGTGGATAGGGTGAGGGGAAAGGGATAAAGGGTTACTTAGCCTTGCAGGAAGCTGGTGGATAGGATAAGGGAAGTGAGAGATGAAAGGGCTCCTTAGCTTTGCAGGAAGCTGGAGAATAGGTTGAGGTAACTGAGAGAAATAAAAGGGTTGCTAAGTCTTGTAGGAACCTGGTAGAAAGGGTGAGGGGAAAAGGGTGAAAACGATACTTAGTCTTGCAGGAAGCTGGTGAAAATGGTGAGGGAGAAAGAATGAAAGGGAACTTAGTCTTGCAGGAAGCTGGTGGATAGGATTAGGGAAAGAAAGGAGGAAAAGACTAACCTTGAAGGAAGCTGTTGGATAGGGTGAGGGAAGAAGGAATGAAAGGGCTACTTAACTTTGTAGGAAGCTGGTAGAAAGGGTAAGGAAGGAAGGGATGAAAGGGCTACTCAGTCTTGCAGGAAGCTGGTGGATAGGGTGAGGGGATGAAAGGAGAAGGCTAATCTTGAAGGAAGGGGATGGTTAGGGTTTGGGACAAGAGCGATGTAAGAACTACTTCGTTTTCCAGGAAGCTGGTGGATAGGGTGAGGGAAATGAGAGATGAACGGGTAGAAAGAAACTCTAGGGAGAGCTAGACAACAGAAGGTCTTCAGAGAAGTAACCCCCTTTAGACAAGTGTTTCGGCCCTGAATTCCTTACACTAGAACGTACTACTTAGCTTTACGGAAAGCTGGTGGAAAGGGTGAGGGAGTTGAAAGAGTTCAATCCCGTTCGCTGGCTCGTTTGTCCAGCAAACAGATGGCAGGCATTGCACCTGTCAGAGATAGAGAGGGAGAGCATGTGTCAGTTATTGGACGTCTGCTGAATTAGCTTATGGCGGCCGGTGAATTAGCACAGTGCTTAGTGTTCAGTCAGCCCTGACAAAGCAACGTGTCAGCCAGGTCGGCCTGTCATGGCAGGGCCGTTGGCAGACTGCTAGCGAAAGTAATAAGTTGTGATGATGATCATCAACTGTTCGGGTACAAATACACAGCACATGCACGCAAGCGTGCGTGCGCGCGCACACACACACAGAGACATGTACACACGCACAGACATGCACACACACACACACACACACACACATGCACGCACGCACACACACACACACAAACAAACAAACAAACACATGCACACACACATACACACAAATGCATACACACTCAAATACGTCGGCACACACACACTCACGCACACACACACCCCCCCCCCCACACACACATGCACGCACGCACGCACACACACACACACACACACACACACACACACACTCACACACACACTCACACAAGCGCACACACACACATGATAATGATAAACTGCTCGGGTACAAATACACAACACATGCACATAAGCGTGTGCGCGCGCACACACATACACACACGCGCGCGCGCGAACACATACACACACACACACACACACACCACACACACACACACACACACACACACACACACACATTCTGCGATTTTCGGCTTCAACCGACTCCTGGCCAGAGTTGAGTGTGCAGTAGGCTCATTAGGAAGACTAGGACCACTCAGCAATCTTTTCCACTTCATGGACACGTCATTGACGGGTTGCTAAAATCACCCGAAACTCCACAGTTATTTTGTATCTTTCGGGTCTGGTGGACGCCAGGGTATATTATGGTAGAGTACAGCCCTGTCACGTAGTCTTAATCCAGAATGAAAACTCTACAGCATAATGATTACCATCCCCATTGTCATCATCCCAAAGAGTATCCATTACGGTGAACTAGTCTCTGGCAAAAGATCTGTTGGCCGCCCCCAGCTACGATACCAAGACGTCTGCAAGCGCGATATAAAGTTCAGGACATCAACACAGAGAACTGGGAAGACACAGCAGCTGACCGCAACAGATGGTGCAGTGTTCTCCAGAAGCAACTCAGGTCGGGTGAAAAGAGGATCCGGGTCTTAGCTGAGGAAAAAGAGAGCCAGGTGGAGAGCAAGCCCCTATAAAGACAATCCCATGGCCAGCATCCATACGTGCATCCAATGTCACAGAGACTGCCTTTCCCGCATCAACCTTACCAGCCACAACCGATGCTGCTCCAGAGGCGTCAACTCGACTCGACATGACACTAGGGTGCATCATCCATAGTGGACGCCAACTGGCGCAGGCCTACTACGACTACTGCTGCTAGTACTACTACTACTACTGTCATCATCATCATCATCATCATCATCATCATCATCATCATCACAGCACTGTGTTTCTAGACATGACTTCCCCACCCCCTCCCCACCCCCAACCCCCAACCACCACACGATCTTACCGGGGGGCAGGGCTAATATGAGGTACAGGGCTGATGCCTGATCATTTTGGATCTTATCCATCATGTGGCGTAAAAGCATGTTGAATTTATTCCGAGCGCGGAGACGTCTTCTTGAGAAACTGAAAGTGGAAATGGGACACAAAAACAAACAAACAAACAAACAAACAAACCAAACCAAACCAACCAAACAAACAAAAACGAAAAACAAAAACAGGTTTTACAAGAATTTGTCTCCCACTGGACGAAGCAGCCGGGAAGTTTTAGTCTCTTTCTCCTAATTTTTGTATTTGGTGTTTGTTCGTTTGTGACCTTACGTTTACGCTTGACAAAGGTCAGTTGGCCGAAAATGTTTGCCTGTCTTGTTTGATTGTATTAAATACGCGTTCAGTTGTATTTTCGTGTTTTTCTGGTTCAAATTATATGACAGAAGCATTAAGTGGCATTATCACAGGTATTCAGATCGTACAACAATAGTTTTACAGGTGTGTCTGTTTATTCATGTGTCAGAGTAAAAAGAAGCGCGCCATTAGCTGTGGGTTGGCGGGAGTCCAGTAGAAGTCGTCTGCACTCTGCTTAACCCTTTCACTTCCCCATCGTATCCACCAACAGCAGGAAGCTGGTCAAATGGCATGGCTGATAGCACTTTGAACTTGTGACTGGAACACGATAGAAATCTTGTGTACTGGAATATTTATGATTGCAGAATATTTATCGACATGTTCGCTGTTACTCGCTCTCCCTATGACAATGAACTGTTTTACAGGCCGGAGAAACTGCAATAATTGGGAAGTTCGTTTCATTACGCTGGTGGGCTTATGAGTCTTTGCGCTGTATTGATTAGGAGTGATTTCTGTGATGTGATTATACAGGACTTTGCTGAGATAAGTTTATGCTATGTGGCTGGTTGTCTTTTCAGCCATGTCTGTTTTTCTTCTTCTTCTTCTTTTTTTAAGTATTATGGATTTAGATGCACCTGTCATTATAATACAACCGGAATTGTTTCAATAACATATTGATACAAATATGATATACGAAATCTATACGTATGCTAGGCAGGACCTCAAACCAACTCATAGGATTTTCGTGCAGTTGAAGGTTAATGTCATGATCAGTCTGGGTCTTCTTCGTCATATGGCACCTGTGACGTTAGTTCATATGGAGAGTTATTCCAAACGCGCAGACGTTATCTTGAGAAACTGAAACTGAAAGTACAGGCATGTGTTCCAAAAAAAATGACTGACGAATATTAGCTGGCGTGATCATTGTTACTGTTCTTATTTTTATTAAAAGCCCTGCCGATTGCGTAGAGCCATATCAGGGCTATAACCATTTGAAAACATACACAATACTTCAACAGAAAAAGTACTGAAAAGACAATTAAGTACTGATATCACTACATTCGCACACATACATAATAATAAAATAATATATTTTATTTATATAGCGCAAAATCTTGATAAAATCAAATCTAAGCGCTGAGCGTATACATGCATACATACCTACATACATATGAGCGTATACATGCATACATACATGCTTACATACTTACATACATAAATCTAAGCTGAGCGTATACATGCATACATACATACATACATAAATCTAAGCGTTATACATACATACATACATACATACATACGTACGCACATGCATACATAATAATTACAATATTTATATAGCGCAAATCTCGACAAAATCAAATCCAAGCGCCGAAAAGACACACACGCTCACACGCACGCACGCACACACACGGACACACACACACACACACACACACACACACACACACACACACACACACACACACACACACACACACACATGCATGGCCACAAATGGGGAGAAAAGAATAAAAGCAATAAAAGCAAGAATAAAACCAATGGAAAACCACAGAGAGCACATCATATACAATTATATATTAAAACAAAGTGATTCCCCTCCTTACATGTAATCTAAGGAGTTGTCCCTGGTTTTGACTGCTCCGTCCAATTTATCGCACAGTGGATTTTAAAAAGATTAACCTAAATGCAGATTTAAACATAACTAGGGACATTATAACATATATAAAAACGGGCCTAAATTGCCAAAAATTGCATCTGCGTATCAGATTTCCCTAGAACCAAAAATGCACGTAACACATGTCTTGATCTTGATGTGTAGACGTCGGCAGAATCCAATTCAAGATATACGTGTCCAATCATCAATCCGAAGAGAAAATACGAAAGATTTTTTCTTACACATACAGGTGAATGGACCAGCAAGGCAGAAAATGATAGGAAGAAATCACAGAAAGCAAGGGAACAAGGCAGAAACAGAGTACTTCTTCCCCCACCATAACAAAGGTTTTATAGGTATGTGTTTCTCCAGCCAGTGTCTGAGTGAAAATTTGACTGCGGTTTGGCCGGGGTTCAGGGCTCAGCAATAGCTATCTCCGCTCTGTTTATGTCCTGGACTTTCTCATCCCATCTACTAGCTTCCTGAAGGGGGGTGTTAGGGGTTGAAAGGGTTAAGCAGAGTGCGGGAAGCTGGTAAATAGAGTGACGGACTGAAAGGGTTAAGTAGGGTGCAGTAAACTGTCCGATAGGGTGGCAGAGTTCAAAAGGTTCGGCAGAGTGCAGGATGCTGGGGAATGGAGTTAGGGGCTGAAAGAGTTAAGTAGAGTGCAGGAAGCTGGTGACTAGGGCAAGGGATTAAAAGGTTCAGTAGAGTGCAGGAAGCTGTTGGATAGGGTGAGGGAGTGTTTTTTCTCCAAACTTTTTGAGTCATTTTAAACAAATAATGCAGACAGAAAAAAAAATACCAACGCGTAAGGGTGAGGGAGTTGAAAGGGTTAAGCAAAGGCAGAAAGCTGGTGGATGGGGTGAGAGTTGAAAGGGTTAAGCAGGGACAGGAAGCTGGTGGATATGGTGACAGCTGACAGGGAAGGTATTGTGCAGATAGCTGGTGGATAGGGTGAGGGAGTGAAAAGGCTATTAGATAGGGTTCAGATTCAGGTTCATATTGCTTGTCTCTTTGACTCCCGCACCCTGTCCACCACAATCCTGCATTGTCAACCTTGCTAGCAAAGCAAAAACATAACCCTTTGACTTCCTCACTCTAGCCACCAGTTTGCTGTAGGAATCTGGTGGATAGGGTGCGGGAGTCAAAGAGTTATAGCCCAGCAGACTACTAGAGTCATATCAGGGAAAAACGGCACCCAAGTTTAAACAAAAGACGATAGTTAAAAACCAAATTCATGATCATCGATGCAAATCCAAAATGCATTTGAAGAAAAAATCCTTCTCATACGTAAAATATCAAATAAATAGGATAAGGAAGCTGAAAGGAGTATAGTGCAGAAAGCTGCTGGTTAGGGTGAGGGAATTGAAAATATAGCGTAGGAAGCTATTGGATAGTGTGAGGGAATGAAAAAATTAAGCAGAATGCTGTAAGCTGTTGGATAGGGTGAGGGAAGTGAAAGGGTTAAGTATAGTTCAGAAAGCATGTGAACAGGGTCAGGAAGTTGAAAGGGTTAAGCAGAATACAGAACGTCAACGAATAAGTAGAAGGAATTCTCAGAGTTAAGCAAATGGCAAGAAGTTGGTGGATAGGGTTAGGGAGTTGAATGGGTTAAGTATAGTGCAGGAAGCTGGTGGATAGGATGAGGGAGTTGAAAGAGTTAAGTATAGTGTAGGAAGCTGGTGGATTAAGTGAGAGACCGAAAGGGTTAAGTATAGTCAGGAAGCTGGAGGATAGGATGAGGGAAAGGGTTAAATATAATGCAGGAAGCTGATGGATTGAGTGAGAGACCGAAAGGGTTAAGTACGGTGTAGAAAGCTGTTGGATAAAGTGAGAGACTGAGTGGGTAAAGTATAGTGTACCTGGCTAGTGGATAGGGTGAGGGAGTAGAAAGGGTTAAGTTTAGTGTAGGAACCCGATGGACAGGGTGAATGAGTTGAGTAGATTAAATAGAGTGCAGAGAACTGAAGTTGTCGGAAAGAGTGAGGAAATTAAAGGGTTAAGCTTGTGGATAGAGTGAGCGAATGAAAGAGTTAAATACGATGAAAAGGGATGAAGTTGGTAGTTTGAGTGAGGGAACGAAAGGGTTAAGTATAGGTCAGGAAGCTGATGGATAGAGTGAGGGAGCGAAAGGGTTAAAGTACAGTGCCGGAAGCTGTGGAAAGAGTGAGGGAATAAAAGGCTTAAGTACAGTGCAGGAAGCTGGTGGATAAACTGAGAAAATGAAAGGGTTAAGATTCCATTCAGCAGTTCTTTTGTCCAGGGACAGATAATAAGGAGTGCTGCACCTGTCAGAGATTGTGGAGATAGAAGGAAAGCGCATGTCGGCCATTCGATACCCGGTGAATTAGCCCAGTGCTTACAGAGAGCTGCCACTGGTCTCTCTGATTCTGATAAGGCAAGCCCGTCTGACAGGTCGTAGCCATTATGCCAGTGCAGTATTATTGCCAGACTACAAGCGCGTATTCGCACCTGAAGGGTAAAACCGCTTCATCCTACTGTCTTCAAGTTTTCACTATAAACATGTTTTATCCCCCATGTCAATATGTTAGCTATCCCTTTGTCAAGATGTGGCCATTAAGGTGGCGTACAAAATGGGACGAAAAAAAGAAAAAAAGGTGAGCACAAAGGTAACCTCCCTGAGGTGCAATGACCCTAAAATAACAATATGAACGGTGACCGACTGTGGAACATCTGTATGGAGGACTTTGTAAACAAACATTATTAGTAGCAAAAACGGAGAGGTCAGGCAGGTGCGTACGTTCGGAGGTGGTCACAAAGATAAATATGTGTTGTAACACTGTCTGCTTATAAACAATTTTTTTTTTTTACGGGACTTCAAATGAATGCTGTGTGTGTGTGTGTGTGTGTGTGTGTGTGTGTGTGTGTGTGTGTATGTGTGTGTGTGTGTATGTGTGTGTGTGTGTGTGTGTGTGCGTGCGTGCGTGTGTGTGTGTGTATGTCTGTGTGTGTATATGTCTGTGTGTGTGTGTCTGTGTGTGTGGAGGGTGGGAGGGTGTGTGGGTGGGTGTGGGGATGTGCGTGTGTTGACTGGAGAAAGAAGAAAAACCAAGTTTGTATTGGCAAGGGTAATGGCATAAGTTGTATAATACTTTTTTTACGCAGTGGTTAAGAGAGACAGAGAGACAGACAGACATAATACAGACAGAACGAAATACAAATTTATTCAAGAAATGACCATAGCCCCATTTCAATGGGATGGATTTTCACAACACATAGTGCATTTGGTATACTATAATACGTATTCATCAAATTTCTTGCGTGTATTCATACATAATGCACTTACATGTATACACACACACACGCAAACACACACACACACACACACACACGCACGCACGCAAATACACACACACGCACGTACGCACGCACACACGTACACACAGACATACAGACACACACACACACACACGTTTAATCTTCATACGCACATATACAAAAGCATACAAAAGAGGGGGGAGAGACAGAGAGAGAGAGACAGAGAGAGAGATAAACACACACATACACACAAACACACACACGTAACATTCATACGCACGTACAGAAGAGAGAGAGGGGGGGGGGAAGAAAGAGAAAGAGAGACGGAGAGAGAGAGAGAGACGGAGAGAAAGAGAGAGAGAGAGGGGAGAGAGAGAGAGAGAACACACATACACTGACACACACACACACGTAACCTTCATACACACAAATACGAGAAAGAGAGAGTGAGAGAGAGACAAAGAGAGAGACAGAGAAAGGCACACATACACATATACACACAAACACGCACACAAAAGTTTACAAAACAGAGAGAGAGAGAGAGAGAGAGAGAGAGAGCTCAGACTGTGCAATCGTTGTGCATTGTTTTCTTGGGCGGAGTTTTCCGTGTTTAAATGTGTTCGACTTTTTCTTTAATTTTTTATCGCTTATAATGTTGTTATCAAAAAAAGAAAAAAAAAGAAAAGAAAAAAAAAGCTAAGCACTTGGGAACACAGAGCACAGGAGTAGATGTATGTTTGTTTTAATCTACAGAACAATGATTTCTGTGTGAGGTTTATGTCCACGGAGCAATCATTCTTGTTGGAACGTTTTGTACGCTGGCTTCAGAAATAATCGGTTTGTAGTTCTGCTGGCTGAATTGAAAAAGCAAAAGACCCCAAGAAATGAAGAAGAAATCGAACAAACAAGAAAATATCAAAGCAAGCAAAGAAACAAAAAAACTTAAAAAAACCACCACAAAACAAATAGTGACTCCAATAAGCCGATATACACGCCCGCACGCGCGTACACATACGCTCACATACGCACACACACAGAGATAAACATACACACATACACAGACACACGGATATACGCACAGACACACATAGAGGGCGCGCGCACACACACACACACACACACACACACACACACACACACACCACACACACACACACACACTACACACACACTACACACACTACACACACACACTTATAGTGAAAAGACGTTAAATCAAAGAACGAACGATACACACACACACATATATATACACACATACACAGACATACACACACACATGGATATACGCACACACACACAGACATACACACACGCACACACACGTACGCACACATACATACACACACTGATAGATACACACACACACACACACACACACACACACACACATACACACTCGCACACCTACACTCACACACATACACAAGCATACACACACACGCAGACACACACACATACACACACACCCACACCACGCACGCACACACACACACACACACACACACACACACACACACACACACACACACACACACACACTCACTTACACACATGCACATACATAAACACACACACACACACAACACACACACACCACCGTTAAGAATTATTTCCCCTCTTCAGTAGTGCAATTACAGAGAAGGACAAATGGAAGACAGGAGTAATTACGTGCATACCCACACCCAGTACCTGACGACTCAAGTTCAATCACACCCCACAGCCTTACACCTGGCCTGTTGGCTGCCCAGCTTAATGTTCCAATCATTCTGCTGGTGTCAGCTTAGTGTTCCCAAGGTCCTGTCCCTAATCCCCACCTGTACCCCTCATTTCAAGACTTTGCCAAAGCTTAGGCCTTTGTGTCAGGCTCAGTTGCTTGAGTGCGCTGAATCCTTGAACTCCAAACTCGAAATCCTGCACCCTTTATCTGTGTGTTGTTTTATTTATTTGTTTATATTACTTTATTTTTGTCGTTGTTGTTTTTGTGTGTGTGTTGTTTTGGGGTAGTGTGTTAGCGTTGGGTTTTGTTTTAATGTTGATCGTTTGGAGTTTTGTCGTTTGTTTTTGTTTTTGTTTTCTGTCGTTTGTTTGTTTGTTTGTTTGTTTGTTCGTTTGTTTCTCTCTCTGTCTCTGTATGTGTGTGTGTGTGTGTGTGTGTGTGTGTGTGTGTGTGTGTGTTGTGTGTGTGTGGTGTGTAGTGTGGTTGTGTGAGAGGGAGAGCGTTTAGCTAAAATGCGATACGATATGCTCATTTAATAGGTCCTAGCTGCGTAGAAGATGGAGTAAGGAGTTTACGTTGCACGAAGAAAAATAAACAACAGATATACAATTTTGCTGTACGTACCACAAGATGTCTTTGTTGCCCGGCTTGTTTGGTTTGGAGAGAGAGAGAGAGGTGTGTGTGTGTGTGTGTGTATGAGAGAGAGAGAGAGACAGAGAGTAAGAGAAAGAGTGAGAGAGAGAGTGAGAGAGAGAGTGATAGAGAGAATGAGATAGAATGAGAAAGAGTGTGTGTGAGAGATAGAATGAAAAAAGAGAATGAGTGAGTGAGAGTGATGAGGGAGAGAGTGAGAGAGAGAGTGAGACAGAGAGAGTGAGAAAGAGAGAGAGAGAATGGGGAGAGAGAGAGAGCGAGTAAGAAAGAGAGAGAGTGTGTGTGAGAGAGAGTGAGAAAGAGAGTGTGAAAGAGAGAGAAAGAGAGTGTGTGTATGAAAGAGAGAGAGAGAGAGTGAGAAAGAGTGTGAGTAAGAGAAAGAGAGAGTGTGTGTGAGAGAGAGAGAGTGTGTGTGTGTGTGTGAGAGAGAGAGAGAGAGAGAGGGAGGAGGAGAGAGAGAGAGAGAGACTATAAACTGACAGTACCGCTCCTTCCAAGTTCAAGTCGTTCAGCTTTTTTTCCCCCTTTGTTTTCTGTTGTCCTAACTTTTGTGCTGCGCCATTGACACTGATCTCACGTCGCTCACTCTAGTTTTTTGATACACCACCACCAGTCCCAAGTTCATTCAGTCTAAATCCTAATGCCAGGAAATACACAGAAACAAACGATACGAAGCTGCTAAGGGCCACCGATCAGAGAAGACCCTGCGCTACATCCGGGGTCTCCGATCCTCTGACTTTTCGCTTTCCACGCACTAAGCTCAATACCTATGGTCCACGAGCCTTCTCTGTTTCTGGTCCATTCTCCTGGAACAAACTTCCTCTCTCAGTCCGTCAGCAACCTACTTTTGTCTCCTTCAAGTCCGCTCTCAAAACTCACCTTTTCTCCTCTGCATAAAATCCTGACCTCACTCAATCCCCTCTGCAGCCTGTCTCCACTCGGAGGGGAATCACATTGCAATATATAATTGTATATAATATGCTCTCTATAATTTTCCATTGCTTTTATTCTTTCTCCCCATTTATAGCCGTGTGTGTGTGTGTATGTGCGCGCGCGCTGTGTGTGTGTGCGTGAGTGCGTGTGTGTGCGTGCGTGCGTGCGTGTGTGTGCGTGCGTGCGTGTGTGTGTGTTTCAGCGCTTAGATTTGATTTTATCAAGATTTTGCGCTATATAAATATTGTAATTAGTATTATTATTATTATAGGGTCCCGGTTTTTACACGCTAGCATGCTCTGGAAATGACAAGGGTGAGAAAAAATGTGTGCTATAAAACGGACGCGAGGCGGGAGATAGATTTCAGCCAATGTTGCAGATTTACCTTCGCCTGGAAAAATCCCCTCAATACGACATTACCTTACCTAGCGAATACCTAGCCACGCTTGCCACTAGGTGGAAGGCAGAAACACTCGTACATAGCGTATTTCGCAAGAACCTGGCTTACCTAGCGTGGACGAAACGGGATCCAGGGTCACTTTGTTGGAGTTCAGCAGTGCCTGTTCCCATTTACGTATTTGCTGGCAAGTTTGGTTTGACGCATAAGGAATTGTCCGAGTACGATGAATTCCTCTTTAACCCTTTGCCACCTGCACCCTATCTACTAACTGCAAAAATTAACTCTTTGACTCCCTCACCCTATCCACCAGCTTCCTGCAGGAAGCTGGTGGATAGGGTGAGGGAGTCAAAGGGTTAAGTTTTTGCTCTTCCAGCATGGTTGGCAAAG
>CM060305.1:9400708-9410708 GCA_030674185.1 Monoplex corrugatus
ACACACACACAACACACACACACACACACACACACACACACACACACACAACACACACACACACACACACACACTGAGACACACACCGTATTATATCACTCAGTGAAAAGACGTTAAATCAAAGAACGAACGAACAGACACACACACACTCACACACACACATACCTAGACTACGTTTTATCTAGTCTATATTTTATACTGGTATTTTATCAGCCGTGGAGGTTGCCAACAGCTCCATACAGGGAGTGTGCATTATTTCAAAGTTTCCAAAGCCCATACAGGGAGTGTGCAGTATTTCAAATCTCCATACAGGGAGCGTGCACTATTTCAAAGTTCCTAATCCAGACAGTGTTTGTGTCCAGATAATGCCCCAACACACGTTCTTCCCACCAGTACAGTTAATAACAGAGGTTTTACAGTGTGTGTAATGTGGCGAAAGGGCTGTTCACAACACAGTTCACTGTTGACCTGATCTAGCAATAATATCGTAAAAACTGAAGTCAGTTTTAGGGCAATAATATCGTGTGATGTGAAGTCATTCTTTCAATTCAATACCCCTTCTCTCTAATATTGCCTTTATTACGTCCTGTATTTTTTGTTTTGTTTGTTTTGTTTTTTGTCCGTGTCATTGTCAAAGGAAAACAAGAAGGTCAAGCCATGTTGGGTATCTCCCTTTTTCTTTACATGTGTCGTTCTTTGTCTCTCATGCTTTTGTAAAGCGTTTGACCAACTGACAGATAAAAGTCAGTATTAACATTAATAACAATCTCTTTATTATTCATTTCATATCACATTGCATGTGTTTATGGTTGATCTGTTTTAATATGCATATATTACATGTGCAGAGTATCAATGGCTCACTGTAAGACAGGTCCGAAAATCAGTATTTACAATTTTTTTTATTATTGATTTTATATCACACTGCATGTGTTATAATTCATCTGTTTTAATGTGCATATGTTATATGTGTAGGATAGCAATGGCTCACTGTAAGACAGGTCCAAAAGTCAGTATTAACAGTCTTTTTCATTATTCGTTTCACATCACTTTGTATGTGTTATGGTTTATCTGTTTTAACATACGTTTATTGTATGTGTAGGGTAGCAAGGATTTGCTGTAAGATAGATCCAATGGGATGTAAAGCTAGTTTCCTTGAGTGATAAAGTGTCTTGAATTTTGAAGTTTTAAATTCTATCTTGAATTTTGATGTTTGTAAAATTCTGTCTTGAATTTTTAATGTTTGTAAAATTCTGTCTTGAATTTTGAAGTTTGTAAAATTCTGTCTTGATTTTTGAATGTGTAAAATTCAAACACAAATCTGGAGAAGGAGTGAAGTTGCATGAGAGTCACTTTCATTGTATAGGGACGAATGCACGTCCCTGGCAGTCCTGGCGTCACACAGACTGCTGTGCCGGGTATGGGGAGCTGGCTACGTGCTGACACTAACCGTCCTCTCTGGCCATCTCTAGGGGATGGGTTTCCATGGTACGTGGGCCGTTCGGTTCTTTTGATAAGAATTGTGGACTCAAGATCATTTGGCTTGAATTAAAATCCAATCCCTCACCATATAAAGTGGTCTATCAGATGCCTGTTTTAATGCTTCGGTTATTGTGGTCGGCTTCATGTATCATGACTCCCTTCTCCCCACCCATATCTCCCCACTCCTAGGGATTTGCGCAGGCTCAAGGAATCTGTCAGATAATTGCTGACATGTCTGGGTGGTGAGCGAATAGAATTGTCTGAGTGCAATTAGCCGTTGTAGAACAAACACCGAACTGAAGCTGATATGGTTATGTGGAGCGTTGGTGCGGTCAGTTCGTACTGGACAGTTGAGACTTTCTCATCCAGTCTACGTGATGTATTGTTTTAGCTTCATCGAGCATTGGAGGTGTGGAGATGTGTATTTTACTATAGTAATTATAGTCTACTTTGTTTCATTGAAAGATTGATACAAGTATATATTGTATGAAGACTGATGCAAAGACAGACGTAAAACCTATACGCTAGGTAGGACTTTAAGACCCTGCCAGTATGTAGGGTATATGCGCTGGCTTAAGGCTTTTACCGTGATCACTTTGGATCTTCTCCATCACGTAACATATGTAGCGGCAGTGCTTATAGAATATATTGCTAGGCAGAGACGCCATTTTGAGAAATTGAAACTGAAAATTGTCTGACGTGTGGTGGTATATCGTTTGCACGGTGCAATCTGTACATTGTTTGTATGCCTGGCTATAAGTAAGGAGACTTTGATTGACTGGTTGATGTGTTTTGTGGATGATTCGGTGCATTGAGGTGTTTTTACATTTTTATGTTTTGCATGGTTTGTTTTTGTGTTTTAAGTGGATGTAAGAATGCTTAACGTGTGGTACGAGTCCGGTGTATACACGTTTGATTTCCCAATTTGGTTTAATAAAGAATTATTGAATTGACCAGAACTGAAACAAAATTTGCCCCTGAAATTAATTACGTTACTAACCCTTTGACCCCTCACCCTGTCCGCCAGCATCTCGCATTGCCAGCCATGAGACCGAAGCAAAAGCTTAACCCTTTCACTCCCTCACCCTATCCACCAGCTTCCTGCACTCCCTCACCCATGAGTCTCACCTGTCTCATCTATCTCACCTGTCAGTGTCACCGGGTTCGGTGTTGGCCGCTGCACATCTGGATGCCACCATCTCCCTCCAGGCCGCTCTGTCTTGACTTTTGTGGACAAGTTCTTGAATATTTAGACCACTGATTTTGGTTATGTTCTCGATGTATGAGATTGGAGGTCTGCCTTTCTTCCTTTTTTGCCACTGTTTTTCCTTGAAAGATGGTTGCCATGAGGTCCGTGTTCTTGTTGCGTGACACATGACAAATGTATTTTAGTCTTCTCTTGTTGATGTCTGCTAGTAGTTTTCTGGTGGTATCAAGTTCTTCCAGGACACTTTTATTAGTTCTTCTGTCTGTCCATTTGACACGTAATAGTCTCCGATGAAACCACATCTCTGCTGCCTCAATTCTTCTGCAATCAGTTTTTTTTTCAGAGTCCACGCTTCGCAGCCATAAATCATGACTGGTCAGATCAAACATTTTAGAAGTCTAACTTTCAGGCCATTCGATATGCCTCAGTCTTTCTAGATGTTGTTGAGTTAGACCATTTTTGCTTTACCATTCCAATTCTTGTTTTGATGTCTTTGGAGCAGGTTCCATCATCAGTTTTTACAGAGCCAAAATATTTGAAATCCTTAGCATTTTCTAAAAGAACTTTGTTAATTGTGATTTCATGATTGTTTTCGGTGTCTTTGCCTTTGATATGTAGCACTTTTGTTTTCTTTTACCCATGAGTGAGGGAAAGAAAGGGTTACGTTTTTGCAACGGGAATGACAGGGTTAAAGCTCCTTCATGGGTTGGGCACTTATTAAAATTTGGCCAGTGTTTTAGAAGAATAGATTTTGTCCAGTTTGTTTGGCGATCGCTTCCACCAACACACCCCATCCACACGCCTCACATCCGCCCTTCCCCACTGCCTTGTTTCTCCAGAGGCCTGTCTAACCTTATGTATGCACTACAGTGGCCTTGCTGAATCAGTCCCCTAAGGAACTGTTGAGGGAGGGAGAAGGAGGACAAGACAGAACAAAAAAACACGACGGACTGACAACATTATAGAACGGTGATGGACTGACAACATTACGGAACGGACAGGGAAAGCGTTCGAAGAGACCCAGGCTTTGTCACACAACCGACAGAGCTGAAGAATCTGGTAAACAGCGTGAGGCCCGCCCCAGTGATTATTCTTCACGATGTTACGGGAGAGAAGAAGAAGAAGAGAAAAGAGGCGCTACTTCGTTTTAGACATTGACAGATGACCTGATGGAAATCTGCATGTAGCGATGCTGTGTGCATGTCTGTGTTGGCCCAGATGTGACACAGATATAAGTCACAGACATTGATAGATGACCTGATGGAAATCTACATGTAGCGATGCTGTATGCATGTCTGTGTTGGCTAGATGTACACAGACATGAGTCACGTACATTGACAAATAACCTGATGGAAATCTACATGTAGCGATGCTGTGTGCATGTCTGTGTTGGCCTAGATGTGACACAGACATAAGTCACAGATATTGACAGATGACCTGATGGAAATCTCCATGTAGTGATGCTGTATGCATGTCTGTGTTGGCCTAGATGTGACACAGACATGAGTCACGTACATTGACAATAACCTGAGGAAATCTACATGTAGCGATGCTGTGTGCATGTCTGTGTTGGCCTAGATGTGACACAGACATAAGTCACAGATATTGACAGATGACCTGATGGAAATCTCCATGTAGTGATGCTGTATGCATGTCTGTGTTGGCCCAGATGTGACACAGACATGAGTCACGTACATTGACAGATGACCTGACGGAAATCTGCATGAAACGATGTTGTGTACATGTCTGTGTTGGCCCAGATTGACACAGACATGAGTCACATACATTGACAGATGACCTGATGGAAATCTCCATGTAGCCATGCTGTGTGCATGTCTGTGTTGGCCAGATGTGACACAGACAGATAGCAGTCACAGACATTGACGAATGCTGCATCACCACAAACAATTACCTGTGTGTCAGACGACTTAGGCGTCTGCTCGGTGTTTCCTGATGACAACGGCTGCTGCAGGTTTCCTTGTTTGTTTTTCTCTCTCGGCCTGATGGCCAGCAATTGGTCTGGCGCCCAAGGCAGTGTCTGGGAGTGGGTGCATGTTGATCACAACAGCTGCCAGACCACAGTGGTGGTGGTGGTGGTGGTGTGTGTGTGGTGTGTGTGTATGTGTGTGTGTGTGTGTGTGTGTGTGTGTGTGTGTGTGTGTGTGTGTGTGTGTGTGTGTGTGTGTGTTTTCTCCTGACAATAGTGTCGAGGTCAGGAAGAATTATTGCCCTGGTCCTCACTGTGACCTGCAAACATACATACGCCCGCCACACACACACACACCACACACACACACACACACACACACACAACAACACACACACACACACACACGCAACATACACACACACCACAACAACCACACACATGCATACACACACGCACCACACACACACACGCACATACACACTCACAAACATACATACACAGACACACACACACACAAACATACACGCACACACATACACAGACAGACACACACACACAGACACACACACACACAACACACACACACACACACACACACACAACACACAACACACACACACACACAAAACACACACACACACGTCAGGTTTTGTTTAATTGAGACAAAGAAAAAAACAACTCAAATTAGCACTTGCTAAACATGTAATCACACACACTACCACCACCCAAAGAAAAAGGGGAAGGTTAATGTTCAGTCATAAACAGCAGTGTCAAGGATTTATGAACAGTTCGTCAAGCACATCTTTTATGTGTGGGAACTTTTCATGTGTTCTCTTTTCTCATTACCTACCATGTCTACACAGCACGTATAGGTTAGCCGCTCATCATGACTGGAGGATTTGGTTCCATGTATGATGGCAGACACTGTGATGTACAGATACACACTATTCAGTATTTGCTAATACAGGGATTTGCAGTAGTACAGGGTTTTGTCTCCATTTGTGACAGTAGGAACAATTGTATCGTTCTTGTTGCTTTGTAATGCTTCCATCCACAAACGCAGTTGTATTTGGCTGTTGCGTAAGAATACTTTCACTCGTAAACACTGTTGTATACAGCTGTTGCTAAGTAATGCTTCCACTTACAAAGACAGTTATATTTAGATGTTGCTTAAGAAAACTTTCACTCGTAAACACTGTTAAATATGGCTGTTGCTTAATGCTCCCACTCATAAACACTGTTATATTATTTTGGTTTGTGATTAATAACACTTCCACTCGTATATATTGTTATTAATGTTTCTTACCTAGTATGTTAATAATGTCTCCACTCATGAACACTGTTATATGTGGCTGTTGCTTTGTGAAGGGAAAAGTAAACACTGATATATTTATATCTACATCTATCTGTCTATCCATCTATCTATCTGTCTGTCTATCTATCTATCTATCTATCTATCTATTATCTATCTATCTATCTATCTGTCTGTCTGTCTGTCTTTCCTGTCTATCCGATCTATCTATTCTATCTATCTATCTATCTATCTATCTCTGTCTCTCTCTCTCTCTCTCTCTTCTTTATATATATATATATATATATACATATATTATATATATATGTGTGTGTGTGTGTATGTATATATATACATGTATGTTTATAAATATGTATATATGTGTATGTATGTATGTCTGTGTATCTATCTATGTATATATGTGTATATGTATATATACTCGTATGTATATATATCATGTATATATGTATATATAATTGTGTGTGTGTCCGTGTGTGTGCGTGCGTGTGTTTGTTTATTCCTTAGTATGTGAGGGAACTGTAGACACTGTTATTTATGTTTATTGCTTAATAATGCTTCTATTCAGAAACACAGTTGCATGTGAATGTTGCCTAATAATATTTCAAGTTATAAACACAGTTATATATGATATTACTTCCACGAGTTAAAATAGCTACATATGGCTGTTGATCTGTAATATTTTCACTCGTAAACACTGCTATATATGGCTGTTGGTTTATGATAATTCCACTCATAAACACTGCTATAATTATATGGCTGTTGGTTTATGATAATTCCACTAGTAAACACTGTTATATATGGCTGTTGGTTTATGATATTTCCACTCATAAACAATCTTATGTATAAATGTTGGTTTATGATACTTCCACTCATAAACAATGTTATACGTGGGTGTTGGTTTATATTTCCACTCATAAACAATGTTATATATAGATGTTGGTTTATGATACTTCCACTCATAAACAATGTTTTATATATATATATATGTTGGTTTATGATACTTCTACTCATAAACAATGTTATATATAGATGTTGGTTTATGATACTTCCACTCATAAACAATGTTATATATAGATGTTGGTTTATGATACTTCCACTCATAAACAGTGTTATATATGGATGTTGGTTTATGATACTTCCACTCATAAACAATGTTTATATATAGATGTTGGTTTATGATACTTCCACTCATAAACAATGTTATATATAGATACTGGTTTATGATACTTCCACTGGTAAACACTGTTATATATGGGTGTTGGTTTGTACTTCCAATCATAAACACTGTTATATATGGCTATTGGTTTATGATACTTCCACTTGTATCCACTTTTATATAATTATGGCTGTTGTGTGTGTGGTATTTCCACTCATAAACATTGTTATATGTGGCTGTTGGTTTATAATACTTCCACTTATATCCACTTTTGTATATGGCTGTTGGTGTGTGGTATTTCCACTCATAAACATTGTTATATGTGACTGTTGGTTTATAATACTTCCACTTATATCCACTTTTGTATATGGCTGTTGGTGTGTGGTATTTCCACTCATAAACATTGTTATATGTGGCTGTTGGTTTATGATACTTCCATTCATAAACACTGTTATTATGGCTGATTGTTTATGATATTTCCACTTATAAACACTGTTATGTATAGCTGTTTTTTGTAATACTTCTACTCGTAAGTATCGTTGTAAATGGCTGTTAGTTGTGTCACCTTCTCACCAATTTCCTATTTTGATTTTGCTTGATTTGGTTCAGTTTTTACGTCGACACCCACCGGTGATATGGCCGACGGGGATAACCATCCCAGGGAAGTGGGGGGGGGGGAGGGACTTATTTAATCCTATACTGACACCACCAGAACAACAATGATGTTAAGATGGGACAGTGAGAAGGCCAGTTAAAATGTAGCGCACCCCTAGATTTGAACCCACAACCATTAGCATGTGAATCCGACGCTCTCCTATTCCACTCCCTCCTTATTTCGAGACCATTCCACTGCGTAGAGTTTTTCGCAAGCTGAAGGAATCTGCTGGAAGATTTAGGTGAAGCGCATATGGAATAGTCCAGGTGAGATGATTTCCCCCTTGAATAAACTCCAAGACAAGGCGGGACAAGATCAGAAATGAGGTGATACGAGACATGGTAGGAGCAACACCAATCCTACAACACATCGAACATATGAGGATCAAGTGGTTCGGACACCTCACACGTATGCCCCTAAACCATCCAGCTCTTCGGGCATACAACACCAGATACTCTGGCTGGAGAGCCAGAGGAAGACCAAGACGACGATGGAGTGACTCCGTGGCAGACACCCTCAGAGCTCACGAGATGTCCCTTCTCCAGGCCACCCGCCTTGCTGCTGACAGACGACTGTATCTCCCCGCGACGCCCACCGGTACAAGCGGAAGGAAAAAGTAAAGTAAGTAATAAACTCCAAGTTCCAAACCCAGGAAGGCAGTGAAAGAGAATAACCACACAAGATAAGTCATTGCAGTGAAATGCTGTAGTTTCTACATAACTGCATGGCAACAAAAATGAGAGTGTAATCCCATTCTTGTTACTTACCCACAGACAAACTTCTGGCATGCTGGGATTTCGATTATCTATTTATTTATTGGCAAAAATAGAAATTTTCAACTTTAAATGTTCAAAATCTTTTGTTTGTTTGCTTGCATAATGATAATGCACGCATGAAGGGTGGGAGAGAGAGAGAGAGAGAGAGAGAGAGAGAGAGAGAGAGAGAGAGAGAGAGAGAGAGAGAGAGAGGAGAGAGAGAGAAAGAGAGATATCAGGTAGCAGCCAGTGTCGGAGAGACATAATGTGCTGAGAGATAACGACGATTATGAACGTCATTTAAACAGAACACAATATAAGCTTTTCACAAGTCGGCACGAAGCGGACAAGGCAGTGAGAGATAACATGAAATGAGGAAGGAGGAAAAACCTAATTTCCGGAAGAATAAAAAACATGCCTCACGGGCATTCCATCGTTTTCTCATTTCATTGCCTCTTACCTCATCACTCATGCTAGTGCTTTTTTTGTTTGTTTTTTTGTTTTTGTTTGTTTGTTAAACTGTATGTTTGTAGAAGAATGGGAGATATTGATTCAAATCGACCCTTTATATCTGTTTTCCTTCTGTCATATCAGTCGAAATTCTTTGTTGTTTTTGACTGGTAGCCTAAGCCAATGAAGTTTTGACAAAACATTAAAAATACCTTGTTTGTAAAAGATCCTTTGGAGTATAAAAACACAACGTTTCGAGCCCAGGCCCTTTGTCAAGACTTGAGAAAGGGCCTGGGCTCGAAACGCTGTGTTTATACTCAAACGCTGTGTTTTATACTCCAAACGATCTTTTACAAACAAGGTATTTTTTAATGTTGTTTTGTTTTTACCCTCAAGATCCAGCAGTCATATTTTGTTTTACCTTCATTGAAGTTTTGCTTTTTTCATTTTTATTTTACCATTTCAAATCTATTTGTCGATCTGACTTGAACTAGTATACGATATAAAACCTATAAGTTAGGTAGGACCTCAGGACTTGGCCAGCTCATGGCTTTTTGTGCAGGCTTAAGCTTGTGCCCTGATTATCCTTTCCATCACATGGCACCTTTGACGTTAGTGCATATGGAATTCATTCCGAGCGCGGAGACGTCATCTTGAGAAACTGAAACTGAAACTTTTGATTAGTAGGCCAAATTGATGAAATTTTGTTTGTTTGTTTGTTGTTTCGAATATAGCTTGTTTGATTTCATCCTCCTATTATTTCAAAACCAAAATGACTGCTAGCATTCTAACAAACAGAAACATATGAAAATAGAATAACGTTTTCTTAATTCATAAAATAAGTCAAAACAAGTGCTGCCTTGTTTTGCAATATAAATGTTTTCATTCTTTTTTCGTGTATTTGTAGTTGCATTCTAGTAGTTTATTTTATTGCGCTTGTCAAGTTACTGATTTATTAATGTGTTTTGCTGTTATTGTTGTTGTGTTGCATATACCTTTAGGTGTGGGGTCACAGTAGTCTATTGTCGTCTTTTTGTTTGTTTGTTTTTGTTGTTG
>CM060305.1:9420708-9428208 GCA_030674185.1 Monoplex corrugatus
CCGGGACATAGCCACACAACACGCACCAACCAGGTCCAGCCCAGCCTCTAGACCAAAAGAGAATGGAAGACCCCTCTCTCGTCTCACTCTGGTCTTCATCTCTCTTTCGGACAGCCCACCCGCCACCAGCTCGCATAGCTGTCAGCACCTTGCCCTTTACTATCATCTCGACATGACACTTAGTAGTCGGAGACTCCCAGCATTGCCTTACTTCAACCACTGGGGTTATTTGAACGGCCACGAAATTGGCCAGGCATGATGCTCCAGACACAGCCCTTTCTGCTGTTCAGCAACGTCTGACATGCCCCGATCGGGATCCCAAGTTTGCCGTCTTTCCGAGCGGCCAGCAGGTCTTTCCCTGCAGTCATCAGGCCTGATTCCCTGAAGTCAGTGGCCAAGCCACAAGCCGAAATTAACAAGAAACACCACGAACTTTTGACATGAAATATACGTTTAACGGATACATCCTTTTTTTTTTTCATAAACGCAACATTCTCATTGATATCAAACTTTGTTGTGTCCAGTTTAGTATCATGGAACCATACGATGAAAAAAAATCAATGAAAGTGCTGTATACTCCCAAGGTGCAACCATATAAATCTTAACTAAGGAATCTTTAAAACCAACCTTTTTCCACCGCATTACAGCTAATAATTTTCACAATGGTTTTTCTTGGCAGGCTCCTTTCAGAATGGGTGTTTCGTAAGTCTCTTTGTCTGTGCTGTGTCTGTGCCTGTAGACTACTGCATATATGATTCAAAACTGCACAGTATAATGCCAAGATAAACGTTCACTTGTCCGTCTGTAATGAAGAATGGAATAACTATGAGCCACTGTTTTCTCAGAAGAGAACAAAATCATCTTTATGAGATGTTTTTAAATCTTGTTCATTTTGAAACCTCCAATGTATAAAATAATGTTATATGTTTTCTGTATGTTGTATGTTGTCACATGTTCACAGTTCTCCTCTTGTGTATATGAACTGACATTGTTTTTCGTTACTACGTTGTGTGTTGATGTCTGTTTATTGTAAAACAAAAAATAGTGAATAAAAAAGGATGAAAAAATCTCTCTCTCTCTCTGAGTGTGTCTTTGAAATGTCAGCAGTGTTTTGTTGGTCATGTCTGTGATGCAATCTCTTGTGTTTCTGTCACAGGTCCAGTCCTGTTCTTTGTGACTGAAAAATAGTTAAAACGTTTTGTATAAATTCTATGGACCATTCTTTTACAACTGTGTGATAAATCATTTCACGTAAGACGTAATGTCGACTACATCATGTTTAAAATGGTTTGAAACTAGCCTCTCACCCAACACCTTGCCAGCACATATCTTATACACAGGCTTAAGGTTTATGCCGTGGTCACTTTGGATCTTATCCTTCACATGGCGTCTGTGGCGACAGTACATATGGAATTTATTCCGAGCGCGGAGACGCCATTTTGAGAAACTGAAACTGAAACTACAATGATTTTTTTTGAAGATAAGAGTCAAACAAAAAGCAAAGTGACAAAATGTGCCAGAAATGATGTATTGTTAGTTTGGTTTAGGTGTTTTGTACTAACGTTTAAATAAGCATCGATGTCTTATTGTCATTACTTTTTAACCTTTTCACTCTCCCACCTATCTGTCAGTTTCCTGTAGAAAGCTAGTTTATAGCATGAACGAACTAATTACGCCACTCTCCGTCCATTTCTTCTTTCAAGTCAAACTTGAAAACACACCTTTTCCAGCAGTATTTCGACATCTGATCACTTTTCCCCACATCACCTTGTCGGCTGGCTGATATGTGTAATTGGATTTTGTGTATGCGCGTGGGGGTGGGGGGTAGTAGGGAAGGGTGGAATAATAGTTTATATGGAGTAACTGAGTGAAAAGTGTTGAATTGGAATGAATCTGATATTTGATTGAATTGCGTGGTATGCATATTTTGAAGATTGCGAATGTAAATCATTATGTTATGTGATTATGATGTATGTATGTATTTGATTGTCATTTGATGATGTGTAAGTTGTTGTGTAGTCTTGTATTTACTGACTTCCTATTATATCCCCCATTCCCCAGCGCCTAGATCCAGTGGCTTAGTGCGCTTTATAAGTCCTAGGTATTATTATTATTATTATTAAGACAGCGATACGTATCGATCTTCTTTCACTGATAATTACTACTTGTAGTGCGGTGGAAAATGGTTGTTTTTAAAGGCTCGTTAGCCAGACAATCTTATGATTTACACCTTGGGGACATACAGCACTTTTATTGATTTTTTTTCATCATTCTGTAATTTCATTAACAGATATACTGTACCAATCACAGTCTGCCTGTTGTCATCCTTGTTGATGTATTGTCCAGGTATTCATTGCCTATTATACAACCATGGGGTCAGTCAGAGTTCTTTCTGATCTCGTTTTTCCTCTTGCTTCACTTGTCTATTGCCCTGTGGATTGATAGAGCATGTGTTGTGTGTGTGTGTGTGTGTGTGTGTGTGTTGTGTGTGCGTGTGCGCGTGCGTGCGTGTGTGTATGTGTGTGTTTGTTTGTGTTTGTCTGTGTGTGTGTTTGCGTGTGTGTGTCTGTGTGCATGTGAGTGTGTGTATGTGTGTGTATGTCTCTGCGCGCGTGCACGCGCGTGTGTATGTATATGTATGTATGTGTTTGTGGAACAGGTGATAACTTGTAATCTGAGCCGGCCTAGTACACATAGACTGAAACAATATACTGTTTTTCTCTTTGTCACGCTGATTAAATAATGTTTGATTAATTAGAAATCGTAGATCTCATCACGGCTGACAGGAAATAGACCTGTAGCACATTTGATCAACACCTGTTATTTTATCGCATAGCCGAACGCGTTTAAGCAGCGAATGTCAGATGACTGTTTTCATTCATTCATTCATTCATTCATTCATTCATATCTCATTCATTCATTCATTCATCCTACAGCATCACTCCTCGAAATGTTGGCTGCCCGCACTGCTCTCCGGGTCTCTGTCCTCCACGCCTGTCTTTCCTCAACCAGGTTGAACATCCCTGCAATGCTACGACCTGTCCACTCCTTGATGTTACCTAGATAGCATGCTCGTGGTTTTCACCTTCCTCTTTTGCCTTTCACTTTTCCCTGCATGACGTCTTTCATGAGTGTACGTTTGGTTGGTTGGTTGGTTGGCTGGTTGGTTGTTTGGTTGGTTGGTTGGTCGGTCGGTTGGTTGGTTGGTTGTTGGTTGTGTCGGTTGGGTTTGGGTCGGTTGTTGGTTGGTCGGTCGGTTGGTTGGTTGGTCGTAGGTTGGTTGGTTGGTTGGTTGGTTGGTCGGTTGGTTGGTTGGTTGTTTGGTTAGTTGGTTGGTTGGTTGGTTGGTTGGTTGGTTGGTTCTGGGCATATGTCGATAGAAGGTCAATTTCTTTTTAAGGATGACCTGTACAAGTTCTCTCTGGATTTTCAGCTCTTCGAGTATGCTTTTTATCACTTCTCTCGTCTTTCCAGCTCATCCTCAAGAGTAGTATATGACACCATTTCAGTTGAATTTATATTTTTCATGTTTTTCATAAGAAAGACATAAAGAAAATCATAAATACGTCAGCTGGCAGTGACAAAATGAGGTGGCAATCGCATCAAAGAGATCAGTGCCTCTGTAGTACTGTTATAGGTATAGATAAGTACCTCTGTAGTACTGTTATAGGTATAGATTGGTACCTCTGTAGTACTGTTATAGGTATAGATTAGTACCTCTGTAGTACTGTTATAGGTATAGATTAGTACCTCTGTAGTACTGTTATAGGTATAGATTAGTACCTCTGTGGTACTGTTATAGGTATAGATTAGTACCTCTGTAGTACTGTTATAGGTATAGATTAGTACCTCTGTAGTACTGTTATAGATATAGATTAGTACCTCTGTGGTACTGTTATAGGTATAGATTAGTACCTCTGTAGTACTGTTATAGATATAGATTAGTACCTCTGTGGTACTGTTATAGGTATAGATTAGTACCTCTGTAGTACTGTTATAGATATAGATTAGTACCTCTGTGGTACTGTTATAGGTATAGATTAGTACCTCTGTAGTACTGTTATAGATATAGATTAGTACCTCTGTGGTACTGTTATAGGTATAGATTAGTACCTCTGTAGTACTGTTATAGATATAGATTAGTACCTCTGTGGTACTGTTATAGGTATAGATTAGTACCTCTGTGGTACTGTTATAGATATAGATTAGTACCTCTGTAGTACTGTTATAGGTATAGATTAGTACCTCTGTGGTACTGTTATAGGTATAGATTAGTACCTCTGTAGTACTGTTATAGGTATAGATTAGTACCTCTGTAGTACTGTTATAGGTATAGATTAGTACCTCTGTAGTACTGTTATAGGTATAGATTAGTACCTCTGTAGTACTGTTATAGGTATAGATTAGTACCTCTGTAGTACTGTTATAGGTATAGATTAGTACCTCTGTAGTACTGTTATAGGTATAGATTAGTACCTCTGTAGTACTGTTATAGGTATAGATTAGTACCTCTGTAGTACTGTTATAGGTATAGATTAGTACCTCTGTAGTACTGTTATAGGTATAGATTAGTACCTCTGTAGTACTGTTATAGGTATAGATTAGTACCTCTGTAGTACTGTTACAGGTATAGATTAGTACCTCTGTAGTACTGTTATAGGTATAGATTAGTACCTCTGTAGTACTGTTACAGGTATAGATTAGTACCTCTGTAGTACTGTTATAGGTATAGATTAGTACCTCTGTAGTACTGTTACAGGTATAGATTAGTACCTCTGTAGTACTGTTACAGGTATAGATTAGTACCTCTGTAGTACTGTTATAGGTATAGATTAGTACCTCTGTAGTACTGTTATAGGTATAGATTAGTACCTCTGTAGTACTGTTATAGGTATAGATTAGTACCTCTGTAGTACTGTTATAGGTATAGATTAGTACTTCTGTAGTAGTTATAGGTATAGATTAGTACCTCTGTAGTACTGTTACAGGTATAGATTAGTACCTCTGTGGTACTGTTACAGGTATAGATTAGTACCTCTGTAGTACTGTTATTGGTATAGATTAGTACCTCTGTAGTACTGTTATAGGTATAGATTAGTACCTCTGTAGTACTGTTATAGGTATAGATTAGTACCTCTGTAGTACTGTTATAGGTATAGATTAGTACCTCTGTAGTAGTTATAGGTATAGATTAGTACCTCTGTAGTACTGTTATAGGTACTATTCCCTTTGACTGCACGCCGCGGGGGCCAGCCTCTCCTTGTATACACGCCCTGTATACGGAACACATTTACGTACGCCGGGTATACTTTCCGGATGTCTTCATTACAATCTCAAGAGAAAGCCTGGCAACACAGTACTATCGTTATAATGAGTGAGCATGTTCTCATTATCCAGTTTGAAAGTCGACTTACGCGTGGCCGTTATTACATAGTTACTGTCATTTAAAGAATGAAAAAGAAACTGACTTTTATCATCTTATCAAGAGAACTTTGCTCCAACTGCAAATCCATTACAAACAGAAACATTTGGCATTTCAATGAAATGTTGTTGATATTTTAAAACGTATGTAATACATCATCATCATCATCATCATCATCAACATCATCATCATCATCATCATCACCACCATCATCACCACCACCACACCACTATCATCATTATTATCGTCGTCGTCATCATCATTATCATCATCATCGTCGTCGTCGTCATCAGCGCTTAGATTTGATTTTATCAAGATTTTGCGCTATATAAATAAAATATATTATTATTATTATTATTATCATCGTCGTCGTCGTCATCATCATCGTCATTGTCGGAGTCGTCGGCGTCATCATCATCATCATCGTCGTCATCATCATTACCACCACCACCACCATCATCATCATCATCATCATCATCATGTGGCTTGTCGCATGGCTTTGGCGATCATGACCCTTCATACAAATCTTTTTTCACTGCAAGCATATCCCCTACCCTTCTGGTTCCACTCCACTCTGCAAAACTGTCCATTATTTTCTTCCTGGGTCTACCTGGTGCTCTTTTCCCCTCTATTTTTCTTGTAGTGACTAGGTGCTCAAATTCTTTCTAACATAATCCAAACCCAAGTAAAGATTCCCTCCTAGTGTCTACAAGATAGGAAAAAGGATGGTACGTATCTGACTGCGCTGGTGTCGGTTCGACCTTCAGGTGGCCACAGTTGTTATATCATCATAATTTTGGATCGTGTCCGTCACAGGGCATCAATGGCGTCAGTGCATATGAAATTTATTTCAAACGCTGGAACGTTATCTTAAGAAGCTGAAACTGGCATTCAAACAGAGGATTTGTCGCCATTTTTGACGAAAGACACGTTCGATATTACATGTATATAGCCTATTGGTATAGCTTGCCTTGTTTTGCTCCGCTCGTAAAATCTCCCAGATAGTCGTTATCGTTTTTTAACAATGTGGGGAAAACACGAAACACAACTCTCAGTGGAAATTCGCTCAATTAACTTTTGCCGTTCCTGATAATCGTTCGACGCAATCTAAGAATATGATCTCATTGTTATTGTTTTTGCCACGAATGTTTTAGCATGCTGTGAATTTCGATTATTTATTTATTTATTTATTGACAGAAATGGAGCTTTTCACATTTCTAATATTCAAAACATTTCTGCTACTGTTTATCTGTTTTGTTTGTGTATTTGTTGAACAATAATGAGCATGTGCAAAGAGAGTGAGAGAGAGAGAGAGAGACACGAGAGAAAGAGAGTGAGAGAGAGATGGAGGGAGACACAGAGAGAGAGAGAGAGAGAGAGAGAGAGAAACAGAGGAGAAACAGACAGACAGAGAGAGAGAGAAAAAGAAAGAAAGAGACACAGAGAGAGAGCGAGAGACAGACAGAGAGAGAGAGAAAAAGAAAGAAAGAGACACAGAGAGAGAGCGAGAACAGAGAGAGAGAGAGAGAGAGAGAGAGAATGACAAAGAGAGAAAGAGAGACAAAGACAGAGAGAGATTACACACGATAAATCACACAACATCACAATCAATAATATCAGGTAACAGCCAATGCCGGAGAGACATAATGTGCCGAGAGATAATGACGACTGTGAACGTCTTTTAAACAAAACACAATCTGATCATCTCACAAGTTGGCACGAAGCATCCATAGCAATGAGAGATTACATGGAAGGAAAGAAAAAAAGAATAATAAGAAGAAATAGAAGAGAGGAAGGATGAAAAAAGCTAATTTCCGAAAGAACATCATGCCTCAGGGGAATTCCATCACCTTGATTTCACAGCCTCTTACATCATCACTCACGCTAACTTTCCTTTTTGGTTGTGTTTTTTGTTGTTGTTTATTTCTTGTATTTATTTATTTTTTTTGAACAGATGGAGTTTGGCGTTTGTTCAAGAGGGATTCATTGCTCTCGGACAATTCCATATGTGCTCCACCCAACTCTGCCAGCTATTGTCTGGCAGATTCTGAGCCTGCATAAAACCGTATGTGCTGGCA
>CM060305.1:9430708-9440708 GCA_030674185.1 Monoplex corrugatus
TGTTTCTTTGTTTTGTTTTTGTTGTTGTTGGGGTTTTTGTTTCTTTGGTATGAAATGCGGGCTTCCGTTCTTGAAGAAAGTATGTCACCACTGTACGGCGCCACAATCGTTTTTCTCTCCGGTTTTTTGTGTTTTTTTCTTAAATTGAAAGTGAATTTTTGTATGTAATGTTACCAGAATCAGTTGTTTTGTTGCCATGGGATCTTTAACGTGCGCAAAGTGAATGTTGCACACGAAACTATGATTTATTGTCTTATCTTAAAGATTTTAGCACCCATATTACCACTCAAGGTCTGGTGGAGGGGAAGAGGGGTGGGGCAGAGAAAACAACTGTCGGACTGGGAATCGAACCTGGGTTTCTGGCTTTTTAGGTGGGTTGTTTATCCACTGGGCCCTGAGCCACACTCTTCGCTACAGGTGAGCAGGAAGCAACAAAGCAGGAGCGAGCAGACTGTATCGCTCCATGATGTGCAGATTGCAGGTGGACAGCGGGACGATCTGACAGGTGGGCACCTGTTCAGACATGCAGGTGGTCAGTGTTCGATGATCTATGGACCTCTCACCTGTCCACGGATGACCAACGCCACACCCCAGATATCATCATCCATAGCAATATACCTGAAGAAAAAGAAACACGAGGAATCAAGAGGCACAGACGAAGCACTTTGAATATAGAGCCAAACAAGAGGAAGAAGAAGAAAAAGAAGAAGAAGAAAAAGAGGGAGTGGGAGTGAGAGAGAGAGAGTGAGATACAGACAGACAGACAGAGAGATAGAGACAAAGAGAATTATATATGCCCCATCTATATGCATCTAATCATCATCATGTGCCATGTCGCATGGCGTTGCCGATCATGGCCCTCCATACGAATCTATCTTTTATCGCTGCAAGTATATCTCCTACCCTTTCCGTCCGTATCCACTCTGCAAATCTAATATTTTCTCCCTGGGTCTTCCTGGTGCTCTCCCCCCCCCCCCCCTTCCCTAGCTTTCCTTGTTTTGACCAGGTGCTCAAGTTTCTGTTCCAAAGACAAGAATCAAAAACCAAGTAAAGATCCCCTCCTAGTCTCTACCAGATCAGTAAAACGAAGGTATGTACCCGCCTGCACTGTAGACAACAGCTCTGAAAACATATCTCTTCAAACAAAACTGTTACGAGTGTTAGTCCAACAGTCCATATTATACTCGTATGATCAATTGTATGAGATAATGCCATTTGTGTCCTCTGAACCAAAGCGACTACCAGTGTTCAGGCAAATGGAACCAGAAAAATAAAATACAAAATCAGAACGCGTATTTAACAAAACAAAAACAAACGTAAATTTTCGGCCAACTGGACTTTGTCAAGCATATACAAAGAAAACAACAACAAATAAATGCACAACTTTTAGCAGAAAAAAACCCAGTAGACACTTTCCCTAATGTGGCGATGAACGGTACGAAATGGCTTTGCCAGTGCAAAGAGTCTTGCGCAAACTCAAGGATTCTCCTTGATAACTGCTGGCAGATCTGGGTGGAGCGTACATGAAGTGTGTGAATACAATGGATCCCTCTTGAGAGAAAAAGAAAAACCTCCCTGACTCCAAACAAACTAAGAGATTTGTGTGGCACTAGATTTGTATCCAACACCTAACACACCTCTTTCACTCGCCTTCTCTCACATGCCACAAGGGCCATTAGGAACCAAAACACGAAGGAGAAAGAGATGTGTGTTATTCCACCGACAATGAAACAGTCTTTGTCAAGTTGATGTACATGGAAATGCTTTTTGGGATGTACAGTCAGTCTGTGCCGTGCTGTATACACTAAGCACTAATCAAGTGGAGACAATTCAATTCAGTCACCTTGTTGTGTCAGATTAACGTCATTTATGTTTTATACTGACATACAGAGGCATTATCTGAAACCAGAAGCTGGAAAAGACAGCTGCCTGGAATCAAAAAATGGTTTTTGTTTGGCTTTTATTGTTTTGTATTTGTTTTGGCTTTGTTCCGAGGTTGGTTGGTTGGTTGGTTGGTTGGTAGGTTGGTTGGTTGGCTGGTTGGTAGGTAGATTGGTTGGTTGGTTGGCTGGCTGGTTGGTTGGTAGGTTGGTTGGTTGGCTGGTTGGTTGGTAGGTAGGTTAGTTGGTTGGCTGGCTGATTGGTAGGTTGGTTGGTTGGATGGCTGGTTGGTTGGTTTGTTGGTAGGTCGTTTGGTTGGTTCATTGTTGGTTGGTTGGTTGGCCGGTTGGATGGCTGGTTGGTTGGTTGGTTGGCTGGTTTGGTTAGATGGATGGCTGGTTGGTTGGTAGGTTGGTTGGTTGGATGACTGGTTGGTTGGTAGATTGGTTGGTTGGTTGGACGGCTGATTGGTTGGTTGGTTTGAATATTTGGGGATTTGTTGTTGGTGTTGTTGACGGTGGTGGTTTTTTTCTATATAACCCCATACGCTAGGCAGAATCTCAAGACCTTGCCAGATCGTATAGCTTATGTTCGGACTGAAGGCTTGTGCCATGATTAAGGCTTGTGCCATGATTAAGGCTTGTGCCATGATTAAGGCTCGTGCCATGATCACTTTGGACCTTCTCCATCATGTGTCGCACCAATGGCGTCAGCTCATAGGGAACTATGCATTCCAACTCACGGGTGAGATATGACACGTATTTATTTTTTTAATCCCACAATGAAGGCAGTCATACTCCGTTTTCCTAGTGTCTGTGCTGAATGTTTTGTTGTTTCCATAAGCCATTAACATGATTCTCAGGATTTATAACGTGCGTAGTTGATATTCTTCCGTACGTACACACACAGACAAGCAACATTTTTGGAACAGTTTTGAGGAAAGAGAAATTAGTGCACCTGGTCACAACAGGAAAAATGGAGGGAAAGAGAGCACCAGGGAGAAAATATTGACCGGACTTGCAGAGTGGCTGAGGACAGATAGGGTGGGAGATGTACTTGCATCGACAAGGGATAGATTCGTATGGAGGGCCGTGATCGCCAACGCCATGCGGCAGGGCACATGATGATGATGATGATGATGATGATACACACATGAGATTCAGACACTAGTTTCAGTTTCAGTTTCTTAAGATGACGTCTCCGCGCTCGGAACGAATTCCATATGCACTAACGTCACAGATGGCACGTGTATGGTGACCGTGGCACATGCCTTAAGCCTGCACATAAACCCATGAGCTGGCCAGGTCCTGAGGCCCTACCTAGACTATATTTTACCTAGTCTGTATTTTATACTGGTATTTTATCAGCCTACCACTGGAATAATCTTGGTTACATGTAAATGACATGTGTATGTGTGTATCTTACCTTCAAAACATGAAGGTATGTATAAAATAGATAAATAAATGATTAAAGGTCTGAATCACAACACAACTGGCTATTCTGTATAAACTCGTCTCACATGACAGAACCCCCCCCCCCCCCCCAAGTCAATGCCCAAATGCTCAGCTGTCTATCAACTAGGTGAAGACAATATTTTTAGTAAGTTAGTGAGCGAGTGAGTAAGTGAGTGAATAAGAAGTGAGTAGGTGAATGAATAAATACAAAATAAAGGAGTATGTAGATAAATAGACAGGTAAGAGATGAAAATAACAAATAACAGTAAATACATGCATATACCCACATGCCCGCACACAGACATAACACACATACACTGACATCAAAGCGCATACAGTACAAACTAGACACCATGTGCTACAAAAGCCTCAATAACGCAGCCCCCGATTACCTGTCAAGCCTACTTGAGATCTATGTTCCCTCACGTACCCTCCGCTCTGCCTCTGATCCTCTGACTCTTCGCTTTCCACGCACTAAGCTCAATACCTATGGTCCACGAGCCTTCTCTGTTTCTGGTCCACTCTCCTGGAACAAACTTCCTCTCTCAGTCCGTCAGCAACCTACTTTTGTCTCCTTCAAGTCCGCTCTCAAAACTCACCTTTTCTCTCCTGCATAAAATCCTAACCTCACTCAACCCTCCCCTCTGCAGCCTGTCTCCGCTCGGAGGGAATCACATGGTTATAATATATAATTGTATGCTATGCTCTCTATAATTTTCCATTGCTTTTATTCTTGCTTTTATTGCTTTTATTCTTTCTCCCCATTTATAGCCATGCGTGTGTGTGGGTGTGTGTGTGTGTGTGTGTGTGTGTGTTCTGTATGTGTGCGTGCGTGTGTGTGCGAGCGTGCGTGCCTGCGTGTGTGTCTGCTTCAGCGCTTAGATTTGATTTTATCAAGATTTTGCGCTATATAAATATTGTAATTATTATTATTATTACATGTACACACCTATATCGACACAACATGATGGCCGACAACAACAGCTACAGCAACAGCAACAACAACACCAGCACAGAGGAAACACCCATATATACATATCATGACAAACTTAAGTTTGTCAAACACTAGCAAGTGTGACGGCCTACTTACGTCGGGCTGTGAGATGGTAAGAAAATAACGACCCTCAGATCTGTCTGCGGAAACAGAGACTAGGTACTGCCTGCAGGACACGGCACAACTGATACCTGATATCTGTTTGGTCTCATAGAATGGGACTAGTTAAAAGAGAGGAGAGAACTAGGGAAAGTACACAAGTTCTTTAAACTTCAAACTTGTGTTTTCTCAGATTTTGTCTGTACCTGCTGGCATTGGGTCGTACAAATAACGTAATACTGGACAGGGACACAACAACAACAACAACAACAACAACAACTGGATTGTCAAGCTATTCTAACAATCGTTCTTTTTATACACAATTTTTCTTACAGAAAATCCAGATGTTGTACTGTACTTTTTACGGTTACTGTGACCATAAATATGCTTCAGTTGATATAAAACTTTTTTTAAAGCTTTTTTTTTCGTTCCAGCGGTAGGCTAATAAAATACCAGTATAAAATATAGACTAGGTAAAACATAGTCTAGGTAGGGCCAGCTCATGGGTTTATGCGCAAGCTTAAGGCGTGTGCCATGATCACCTTACACGTGGCACCTGTGACATTAGTGCATATGGAATTCGTTCCGAGCGTGAAGACGTCATCTTGAGAAACTGAAACTGAAAGTGAAACTTAAAAAACTTTTTTATTCCTTTTTTTTTCTTCACAACAAACGGGCATCTAGCACACAATGTGGCAACAAAAAATGACAAACAAACAACAACAACAACAAATTATACACATATGTAAAGACAATGTTGATATATAAACTCCATGTAACATACAGAATATACATAATGATGTTTTGTACACTGGTAGTTTAAAAATGAGGTTGATATCAAACTCGACGTGCATCGAAAATAATGGGAGACTGTCGCCACAAAGAAAAACGATTTTTAGATATTAAAAGAAATTGTTGAAAAGTGGGGCTGTCACATTTCCCTCAAAACGTGGTGGTTCTGAGCAGTTTTGTGGTCCGTGTGACCTTGACTGTGGAGTTTGACCTTCCAGAGTTACGCTTTTGTGACTCCTCAGTTCACAGCTTTTGGTGAACATTTGAAAAAACAAAGATCCGCCCATAAAGAGCTAAGAATGTCTTGTTCACACACACACACACACACACACACACACACACACCACACCACACACACTTGCACAGACACCTACAGATAGATAGATAGACAGACATAGATTGAGATACATACATGCATATTATTATACATATATATATACATATATGCATGATATATATGATACATACATACATGCATACGTACATACATACATACATACATACATGCATAATACATATATACATGCACACCTCTGGTCGATATGAAACAATCTCTACAAAAGGGAAACTGAAACTGGGTAAAAAAAAAAATCCCTCTGAAAACAAAACAAAAAAAGAGGGGAGGGAGTGAGACTGACCTACTGTGCACAACCTGATACCTGAGAGTAAGACTTCCTTACTCAATTCACCAGCTTGTCGCAGGAAGCCCGTGAACAGTGTAAGAAGATGAAAGTTTATGTAGCTGGTGGATAGGGTGAGGAAGTGAAAGGGTTAAGTTTTTGTGGCTGGTGGATAGGGTGAAGGAACGAACGGGTTAGTACTTTGGGTAGTGTCATTTTGAGTCAGCTTCAGTTGATATGGGGAAATGTAGGTCTGGGTCTTCATTGGCATAAAATGTTACCTTGCTATAATTTATCGGTTGTTTTGGGGTGTGATTTTAATGGGTTTATTCTGTTGGCTTTAGTTTTTGCTGTTGGCTTGTACTGCGAGGTGTCGTGGGGAGATGGAGCTGTGGTTTGCCTGGTGAAGAGTCATGTTGTAGGTGTACAGTGTGTCTGACACTCTAACTATCCAATTTCAATTGCTTTTAAAGCCCGCACTTCTGATGTTGTACGTCTTGAAGGGTTACACGTCATTACAATGTAACCAAGACTGTTCCAGTGACAAGCCTACTTGAGATCTATGTTCCCTCACGTACCCTCCGCTCTGCCTCCGATCCTCTGACTTTTCGTTTTCCACGCACTAAGCTCAATACGTATGGTCCACGAGCCTTCTCTGTTTCTGGTCCACTCTCCTGGAACAAACTTCCTCTCTCAGTCCGTCAGCAACCTACTTTTGTCTCCTTCAAGTCCGCTCTCAAAACTCACCTTTTCTCCTCTGCATAAAATCCTAACCTTACTCAACCCCCCCTCTGCAGCCTGTCTCCGCTCGGAGGGGAATCACATTGTTATAATATATAATTGTATATGATATGCTCTCTATAATTTTCCATTGCTTTTATTCTTGCTTTTATTGCTTTTATTCTTTCTCCCCATTTATAGCCATGCGTGTGTGTGTGTGTGTGTGTGTGTGTGTGCGTGCGTACGTGCGTGCGTGCGTGCGTGCGTGCGTGTGTGTCTGTTTCAGCGCTTAGATTTGATTTTATCAAGATTTTGCGCTATATAAATATTGTAATTATTAATTATTATTATTATAGAATGATACAATACTAGTATAAAATACAAAATCCTTAGGCTAGGTAGGACCTCAGGACTTGGCCAGCTCACGGATTTATTATGTGCAGAGTTAAGGGTTGTGCCATGATCATTTTGGATCTTCTCCATCTAATGGCACCCGTGACTTCGGTGCGTGTGGAATTCATTCCGAGCGTGGAGACGTCATCTTGAGAAACTTGGCACTGAAGGGCTGGCCGGTTTACCCCCATCTTGGTCAGATGGCCAGACCATTTGCTCTGCTGTTTTGTGATGTGATGGTTGACATGGTATTGTTCCAACCATCTCTCACATTTTGTTTTGTGTTGTTTTGTTTTGTTTTGTTTTTCTAATCATGTGTCTTTTCTGTCTTGCCTGCTGATGTCTGTCTCATTTTTACACACTGATATCTTTCTCAAATGTTTTGCTTAATTGAAGTTAATAGATTTTTAAACCCCATAGTTTGGTATAACAAAGAACCCAAACAGGATTCAAAGGAATAAGTATAAGGTTGTATGGTTATTTTCAAGATCACAATTGTGTATTGGCATCCGTCTGTCTCGGGAGACAATGGAGATTGCGCCTTGGAAGTCATTCTGCGGTGGAACTGCAGCGTCGGCTGTGGCTGTAGAGCCCTATCCTCGAACGGCAGGTTCTGTTGCAGTTGCTGCACGTGAAGATGGTGTCGTGCGAAGGCGCTGACCCTGCTCTCTGGCGTCTGCGTGCTCTTCTTACTTCCCACTGCTCCTCTCTCCTCTGCTCGGATGTCTTGATGGCCGAATTGATGGCAAGTTTCCAGCTGCTGCGGTCTGCTGCTACCGCTTCGAAGCCTGCTGGTGCAATGTCATCCGCCTTGAGGTCCCGCTTGCACACATCTTTGTAGCGGAGTGTGGGCCTTCCCGTGGGTCTGGAGCCAGTAGCAAGCTCGCCGTACAAAATGTCTTTAGGTATTCTGCCATCTTGCATGCGGGTAACATGGCCAAGCCAGCGCAAGCGTCTCTTTGTGAGCAGGGCAAACATGCTGAGAGTTCCTGCACGTGTTAGGACGTCCTCAAGGTCACAATTGTGCACACAATATACAAAGCCCACAGTAGTTGACAAGGAAATAACTGTTTCGCTGTCTGTTGTTAGTGTCCTTGTGTTTGTAGTTGAGGTTGTTGCTATCCACGCTATTGTACTATAAGTGAGACGGTTAGGTTGTTCTGCACTGTATTTTACCTGTATTTTTTTTTTCATTTTGCTATTTTGTTGTATTTGTGCGGATGAATGCGTGTGCGCGCGTAAGTCTAAGTGAAAATATGTATGTGGTGTGTGTGTATGTGAGTGTGTGTGTTCGTGCGCGCGCGCAATGCGTGCATGCTTCAGTGTTGTTTATAAGGCACTGCAACAAAACAATTTTAATTAGTGAGAGACAGCAGCGTGGTTTTTGAGTATGATTTTACCAGTTGCAATTCGGCAATTGGCCTTTTCTCCCCGTCCTCTCTCTCTCTCTCTCTCTCTCTCTCTCTCTCTCTCTCTCTCTCTCTCTCTCTCTCTCTCTCCTCTCTCTCTCTCTCCTCTCTCTTTTCTATGTCTGTCTTTTTCTCTATGTCTGTCTCTCTTCCCTCTCTCTCTTTTATTTTCTCTCTCTCTCTCTCTCTCTCTCTCTCTCTCTCTCTCTCTCTCTCTCCCTCTCTTATTCTCTCTGTCTCTGTCTCCCTTTTCTTTCAGGTGCGTGTGTGCGTACGTATGTGTGTGCGTGCGTGCGTGTATGTGTGTGTGCATGCGTGCGTACGTGCATGCGTGCGTGCATGTGTGTGTGTGTGTGAGATAGAGAGAAAGAGACAGGGAGAGGGAGAAGAAGAAGAAGGAAAAAAGTGATAATGCTAACATTCATCAAATGACACTCTAATGCACGTGCATGCCTGGGGCTGTGGTTGAACTTTACAAGAGCACGTGCAACCGTACACTGTAGTTTTAATGTTTCGTCTTTAATGTTTGTTTTGTCTGCCTTGCCAGAGGTTCTGTCGGTCTCGTAACCTGGACAAAACAGTGTGCTGATTCTTCTGACCTACTGACTGTTTACCTGACTACGAAGCACAAAAATGTAAAAGAGATCCGTCAGTGAAGAATACGTAGTGATGGTGGTGGTCATTGGTTTAATGTCTATTCACTTAAGTGACTTTATTTGAACCAAGATGATGATGATGATGGCGATGATGATGATTATGATGATGATGATGACGACGACGACAATGATGATGATGACGATAAGAAGAAGAAGAAGGAGGAGGAAGAGGAGGAGAAGAAGAAGAAGGATGAGGAGAAGGAAAAGAAGAAGGATGACGATGATGATGATGATGATAAGAAGAAGACGATGAAGAAGAAGAATGATAATAATAATAATGATGATAATAATAATAATAACTAATAATAATGATAATAATAATGACTAGTTGCACAGTGCCTCACCTCAGAAGAGCACTAAACGCCTATCAAAAGAATGAGAGACAAACACTGACCAATATTTGTGAAGGAAATACATGTCGATGCCTACCGCTGTAATGAAAATAGATAAACTGTAATAATCCAATGGTAAGAAAAGCAACAAAATGAAGTATAATAGCGAATCCACTTCGATTGTACGTAAATAAAGTAATGAGCAGAAAGTAAAAAGAAAATCTATAAAAAAAAACTGGTAAAAGTATTGACACATGTGCAAACTTGCATACACAATCACGAACGCTCAGACACACTCACGCACACACACGCTCACGCACACCCACGTAATACACGAATACGCACGTGCGCACACACACACACACACTAACTCACAAGAACACGCTCACACACACATACACCACACACGCGCGCGCGCGCATGCACACACACCACACACACACACAGAAAGAGAGAGAGATACAGAGAGAGAGAGACAGGTACAGAGAGAGACAGAAAGAGAGACAGAGAGAAGGAGACAGAGAGAGATAGAGACAGAGAGAGCAAATGGAAACAAACAAGATGATCTAGCAATTCTAGCAATGTCCCTTTTTTTCATACAAAAATTATAAAAGAAAAGCCATATTTTGCACTTGTCAAGATCGGCGTGA
>CM060305.1:9443208-9450708 GCA_030674185.1 Monoplex corrugatus
CAGCAAAGCAAAAAACTTAACCCTTTGACTCCCACACCCTCTGTCCACCAGCGTCCTGCATTGTCAACCATGCCAGCAAAGCAAAAAACAACCCTTTGACTCCCACACCCTCTGTCCACCAGCGTCTTGCATTGTCAACCATGCCAGCAAAGCAAAAAACTTAACCCTTTGACTCCCACACCCTCTGTCCACCAGCGTCCTGTATTGTCAACCATGCCAGCAAAGCAAAAAACTTAACCCTTTGACTCCCACACCCTCTGTCCACCAGCGTCCTGCATTGTCAACCATGCCAGCAAAGCAAAACACTTAACCCTTTGACTCCCACACCCTCTGTCCACCAGCGTCCTACATTGTCAACCATGCCAGCAAAGCAAAACACTTAACCCTTTGACTCCCACACCCTCTGTCCACCAGCGTCCTGCATTGTCAACCATGCCAGCAAAGCAAAAACTTAACCCTTTGACTCCCACACCCTCTGTCCACCAGCGTCCTGCATTGTCAACCATTTCAGGAAAGCAAAACATTAACCCTTTGACTCCCACACCCTCTGTCCACCAGCGTCCTGCATTGTCAACCATGCCAGCAAAGCAAAACACTTAACCCTTTGACTCCCACACCCTCTGTCCACCAGCGTCCTGCATTGTCAACCATGCCAGCAAAGCAAAAAACTTAACCCTTTGACTCCCACACCCTCTGTCCACCAGCGTCCTGCATTGTCAACCATGCCAGCAAAGCAAAAAACTTAACCCTTTGACTCCCACATCCTCTGTCCACCAGCGTCCTGCATTGTCAACCATGCCAGCAAAGCAAAAAACTTAACCCTTTGACTCCCACATCCTCTGTCCACCAGCGTCCTGCATTGTCAACCATGCCAGCAAAGCAAAAAACTTAACCCTTTGACTCCCACATCCTCTGTCCACCAGCGTCCTGCATTGTCAACCATGCCAGCAAAGCAAAAAACAACCCTTTGACTCCCACACCCTCTGTCCACCAGCGTCCTGCATTGTCAACCATGCCAGCAAAGCAAAAAACTTAACCCTTTGACTCCCACATCCTCTGTCCACCAGCGTCCTGCATTGTCAACCATGCCAGCAAAGCAAAAAACTTAACCCTTTGACTCCCACACCCTCTGTCCACCAGCGTCCTGCATTGTCAACCATGCCAGCAAAGCAAAAAACTTAACCCTTTGACTCCCACACCTCTGTCCACCAGCGTCCTGCATTGTCAACCATGCCAGCGAAGGAGAAAAAACTTAAAACCACTCTGATTCCCTCGCCCTATCTACCAGCTTCCTGCAAGAAGCTGGTGGACAGGTGACGAAGTCAAAGTGTTAAGTTGTTTTTTTTACAGATAGGAAGCTGATGAATAAGGCTGAGGTAGTCAAAAGGGTTAAGTTTTTGCAGATAGGAATCTGGTGGATACGGTGAAGGAGTCAAAGGGTTAAGTATTTGCAGTTGGTTGATAGAATTGCGGGAGTCAAAGGGTTAATGGGAGTGGGGGTTGGAGGGGTGGAACATTAAACAAACAACAAAAATGTGTGTGTATTTCACTATTTGGCGTCGATCTGAGGCTGATGCTAGACGGAGGAAGAAGAGCTGTTTTGTGCTTGCGTCAGCAATTGTTCCAGTACTTTCAAACTGTGGAGTAAGCTGAAGGAGTTTAAATGAAATTGGACGTATTCTTCAGATCTAACGGTTCCGCAATCATTTTTAAAGAAAAAAGCAGAAATAAACAGTAGAGATGTATGATGACAACAACAACAACGACGACGACGATAAAATAATACAATAACAAACGACAAATCAATCAACCCGAAAAAATAATAATAATGATAATAATAATAATAATGATGATGATACGATGAATGATGATGAGGAGGAGGAAATAAAAACATTCGTACATAGCTCTAGTCTTCAAACTTATGTGGACACAATGCACGTTACACATCTATAAGAGAGTATAATGCATAGAGAAACTCTGATGTGACGCGCCGCGCGCCGCACACACACACACACACACACACACACACACACACACACACACACACACACTACACACACACACACACACACACACACACACCAACACAGACATCAAACTCTGAAATACTTTAGTGATTATACAGTTAAATCAGTTACTACTACTACTACTACTACTACTCATACTACTCATAAACGTATACAAATGACTAACAGAATTCACACCTGTAGTCATAAAAGTTATCATCATCATCATCATCGTTTTTGTTGTTATTATTATTATTGTTATTGCTGTTTTTATTATGGATGCTGCTGCTGATGATGATATCATCATTATTATGTTGTTTTTTTTTTTATTTTATTATTATTATCATCATCAATATTATTATAGTTTTTGTTGTGTGTTGTTGTTATCGTTGTTGTTGTTTGTTGTCCTTGTTGTTATGTATGTTTCAAAAACAATGGGAAAAGCAGTACGGGGCTCCATGAGCACTTTTTGTGTGCAAAATGGAAAAGCCCAGGAGGCGAGTGGCGGACGCGCGTGCACTGAATTGGCCTGTCACACGTGATCAGCATGCCGATCCATTTCCCTCCCTCTGTCGGCACGCTGCTAATCGGCCCTCTGATTTCCCCTGTCAACACAGTATGCGGGACTGACCCCCACCTTAGGTTTGCTCCTCCGGGCAATTTTCGCGTACGCCAGCTACCATCTTTTCTCTTTTTCCAGTATTTGTTAAGATAAAAATGAAATGGATGAGATGGCTTAGGCATTGCAACATTTTGACTTTTTATGAAAGAGGTATTACAGACAGTCCTTATTTTGTGCTTTTGAAGGTCGATTTGACCTTGAAATAAATTGGACATACAGTGAAGATAGTGGAAGACTGTGACAACAGTGAAAAACATTTTAAATTTGTCAGAAGTTCCTGAAAAAATAATGTTCACACGTATTCCCTCAAGTATTGCATTTTCCTCCCACCACCTTTAAATTTTTATTTTATGTTTTATAAATTTTATTTATTTGTTTTATTTTATTTTCTTTTATTTCATTTTTTATTTGTTTTTTTATTTTATTTTATTTTTTTCTTTTTAATTATATTTATTTTTATTCATTTATTTATTTTATTTTTATTTGTTTTACTTTATTTTATTTTATTTCATTTAATTTTTATTTTTTTGTTATTTGTTATTACTTTTTTTGTTTGTTTGTTTGTTTAAAGGAAGATTAAAGAAAAGTAAGACATGGTCAAGTTACAAACCTCTAATGAGAATGTTCCCTGTAGCACTCTGTATGCATTGCCCATCATGACCTTGATAACATGCTGTTATCTGTCAGATTTAATTTGACAGGGCTTCCGAGATGCCAAACTCTTGCCTGAATTTGGTCGTTAAAAATGAATACATAAAACTTTGAAAATATCCTTGTTCAAAATGTGCCAATCAAACTTTGAAAATATCCTTGTTAGAAAATGCCATAAACTTATCAAACATCTTGTTAAAAATGTGCCTAAAACTTTGAAAATATCCCTTTTAAAAGTGCGTTTAAATTGAAAATTACTTGTTGGAATGTATGCCTAAAACTTTGAAAATCTCCTTGTTTCTGTAGTGTGTTAATATTATATTATTTAAATTAGATTGACAGTTACTTCAGTCTGATCGTAGTGTAATTTAAGTTAAGGCATCGTGCATATATCTGTGTTGTTATTGTAAAGTCTACCATTTAGGATGATTGTAGTGTAATTTAAGTTAAGGCATCGTGCATATTTCTGTGTTGTTATTGTATAGTCTACCATTTAGGATGATCGTAGTGTAATTTAAGTTAAGGCATCGTTCATGTTTCTGTGTTGTTATTGTATAGTCTACCATTTAGGATGATCGTAGTGTATCAAGTAAGGCATCGTTCATGTTTCGTGTATGTTAATTGTATAGTCTACCATTTCAGGATGATTGTAGTGTAATTTAAGTTAAGGCATCGTGCATATTTCTGTTGTTGTTATTGTATAGTCTACCATTGGATGATCGTAGTGTAATTTAAGTTAAGAGCATCGTGCATATTTCGGATGTTTGTTTTGTATAGTCTACCATTTAGGATGATCGTAGTGTTATTCAAGTTAAGGCATCGTTCATGTTTCTGTGTTGTTATTGTATAGTCTACCATTTAGGATGATTGTAGTGTAAGTTAAGTTAAGGCATCGTGCATATTTCTGTGTTGTTATTGTAAAGTCTACCATTTAGGATGATCGTAGTGTAATTTAAGTTAAGGCATCGTGCATATTTCTGTGTTGTTATTGTATAGTCTACCATTTAGGATGATCGTAGTGTAAGTTAAGTTAAGGCATCGTGCATATTTCTGTGTTGTTATTGTAAAGTCTACCATTTAGGATGATTGTAGTGTAAGTTAAGTTAAGGCATCGTGCATATTTCTGTGTTGTTATTGTATAGTCTACCATTTAGGAAGCAGAAACGCACGAAAATGTATTGAGAACGCGTATTTAACCCTTTCACTCCCGCACCCTATCTGCCAGCTGCAAAAACTGATGGGGTTAGGGAGTGAAAGAGTTAAGTTTTTGCTTTGCTATCATTCTGACGGTGCAGGATGCTGGTGCATGTGATGAGGGAGTCAAAGGGTTAATACTCAGAACGAGACAGGTCTAAATTTCGGCCAACTGGCCTTTGTCTTTCGATGTCTGTTGCCCAGTTCTGAATTGCTGTTCGCCACACCCTATGGTCAGAGATCATTCAGCTATCAAGCTATAGCCATCTTCATTTCAGGTCTTCACCATTCGATAATGTAGAGTCCAGAGCAACATTTACATGTTGTAGGGCTCTCTAAATCGCGGCAAACTATTGATATTAGTAGTAGTAGTGGTAGTGTTGGTATAATAATAGTAGCAATACCACTGGTGCAACTGCTGCTGTTGCTGCTGCTGCTGCTGCTGTTGCTACTAGTACCACTACTGCTACTACTACTACTGCCACTACTACTGATGCTCTTTTTTCCTCTAGCGTTCCTGTTGTGATTAGTGCTCAATTTTTTCTTGCTTCATAAAATGTCCTATAAATATTGCTTTATCTTTTCCTTATCGTCTTCATTAACCTTTTGATTCCTGCATCCTATCCACCAGCTTCCTGCATCGTCACCCATGCTAGCAAAACAAACACTTAGCTCTTTGACTCCCTCACCCTATCCACCAGCATCCTGCATCGTCACCCATGCTAGCAAAACAAACACTTAGCCCTTTGACTTCCTCACCCTATCCACCAGCTTCCTGCAGGAAGCTGGTGGATAGGGTGAGGGAGTCGAAAAGTTAAGTTTTTGCAATCGGTATACAGGGTGCGGGAGTCAAAGGGTTAATGTTCTTTTTGTGTTTGCTTCTTTCAGCCCGCGTGTACACCAATACTGTTAGCGGTGCGTTAAGCAGGAACACAAAACTTGTCCGGGACAAAGATGAGGGGGTGAACTGTGTGGCGTGTGTACGCTGTCGTTCCAAGCGGTAATCACCGGAGTGTCTCAGGGAGCGGAGACATCCATTTGCTATCAGCAGTTTGCCAGACCTTCTGCCCTCATCACCTACTTTCACCCCTCGTCTGAACCTTGACCTCTCTGTTCTCTCCCCTGGGGACAGTCTCATTCCCTCCTCTTTTTGGCCTTTCTCTTCTGACAAAACGACTCCTTTGTCAATTTGTTGCCTTTCACTTTTGACAGCAGAATTCGTTTGTCAATTAACGGCTTTCACTGTTGACAACAGGACTCCTTTGTCAGTTTGTTGGTTTTGTCTTTTGAAACAGAACTCCTATATCATGTTGCTGGTATTTCTTTTGAAACAGGATTCCTTTATCAATCTGTTGGCTATTTCTATTGAAACGGGATTCCTTTATTAGTGTGTTGACTGTTTCTTTTGAAACAGGATTTTTTTTCAGTTAGTAGCTATTTCTTTTGAAACAGGATTCCTTTATCAATTCGTTGGCTATTTCTTTTGAAACAGGATTCCTGTATTAGTTTGTTGGCTATTTCTTTTGAAACAGGATTCCTGTATTAGTTTGTTGACTGTTTCTTTTGAAACAGGATTCCTGTATTAGTTTGTTGACTGTTTCTTTTGAAACAGGATTCCTTTATCAATTCGTTGGCTATTTCTTTTGAAACAGGATCCCTGAATCAGCTTGTTTGCTTTTTTAAAACATGGGTTTTTTGTCGACTGTTCTGAAACAGGATTCCTTTATTAGTTTGTTGACTGTTCTGAAACAGGATTCCTTGATGATTTTGTCGACTATTCTGAAACAGGATTCCTTTATTAGTTTGTTGGCTATCTCTTTTGAAACTGGGTTTTGCGCAGGCTCAAGGAATATGCGATAATAATCGCAGGCAAATGTGAGTGGAAGCGCATATGGAATTGTCCGAATGCGATGACTCCCTCCCGCTTGGGCAAACTTAAAACTCCTGATAAGGCAGGGATCCCAGGTTCAATCATCAGGCCTGCCACAGTTCTTAATTTGACCCTTTCACTCCCGCCCCCTATCCATCAACTGCAAAAACTTAACCCTTAGACTCCCTCACCCTATCCACCAGCTTCCTGCAGGGCGAATGAGGCAAAGTCAAGTTTTTGCTTCGTTAGCATGGTTCAGTTCAGTTCATGTTGCTTATAGCCCAGCCGACCGCTAGAGCCATATCAGGAATAACACCACGTCAAAATATCACTTATAGTGAAAAGACGTTAAATCAAAGACCGAACCACGTCAAAAAACAATAACCTGTGAAAATAAAAGACGACAGTCCAAACCCATGCTCGCCGTTAACTGTCTGCATGGTTGATAATGTAGAATGCTGGTGGACAGGGTGCGGGAGACAAAGGGTTAATACAGCTGTGGACTGGAGGTCTCGCATCTCGACTTTATTCCCACTCCGCGACATAACAGATGGCTTTTTTCGCTGCCCAGCTTAATGCTTCAATCATTCTGGTGGTGTCAGTGTAGGTTTCCATAGTCAGTCATTCTGATGGTGTCAGTGTAGGTTTCCATAGTCAATCATTCTGGTGGCGTCAGTGTAGGTTTCCATAGTCAGTCATTCTGGTGGTGTCAGTGTAGGTTTCCATAGTCAGTCATTCTGATGGTGTCAGTGTAGGTTTCCATAGTCAATCATTCTGGTGGTGTCAGTGTAGGTTTCCATAGTCAGTCATTCTGGTGGTGTCAGTGTAGGTTTCCATAGTCAGTCATTCTGATGGTGTCAGTGTAGGTTTCCATAGTCAATCATTCTGGTGGTGTCAGTGTACGTTTCCATAGTCAGTCATTCTGGTGGTGTCAGTGTAGGTTTCCATAGTCAGTCATTCTGGTGGTGTCAGTGTAGGTTTCCATAGTCAGTCATTCTGATGGTGTCAGTGTAGGTTTCCATAGTCAGTCATTCTGGTGGTGTCAGTGTAGGTTTCCATAGTCAATCATTCTGGTGGTGTCAGTGTAGGTTTCCATAGTCAGTCATTCTGGTGGTGTCAGTGTAGGTTTCCATAGTCAGTCATTCTGATGGTGTCAG
>CM060305.1:9455708-9465708 GCA_030674185.1 Monoplex corrugatus
TTGGTTGACGTTGTTCTTATCTTTCATTGGTTAAGTTGCTCACTGTTGATGTGTGACTTTAGTTCTTATCTTGCATTGGTTACGTTATTCATCTGTGCATCTGGTGTGACGTTAGTTCTTATCTGGTTGACGTTAGTTCATCTGTTGTAAAAAAAAAAACTTGGTGTGATTTCTTATCTGTTGCATCTGGGAGTTAGTTCTCACTTTGTATCTGGTGGACGTTAGTTCTTATCTGTTGCTCTGGGTGCGTAGTCTATCTGTTGTATTGTGTGACGTTGTTTTATTGTCATCTGTGACGTAGTTTTATCGTGTGACGTGTCTATCTGTTGCATCGGTGTGACGTTAGTCTATCTGTTGCATCTGGATGATAGTTCCACTGTTGTATCTGGTTGACTGTTCTATCTGTGCATCTGGGACGTTATTCTTATCTGTTGCATTTGTGTGAAGTTAGCTCTCATTGTTGCATTGGTGTGAAGTTATTTTTCTGTTGCACTGGTGTGACTTTCTTATTGTGCTTTGGTGTGATTAGCCATTTGCATCTGGTGTGAGTTAGTTCTGATCTTTGATCTGGTGTGAAGTTAGTTCTCATCTGTTGCATCTGGTGTGAAGTTAGTTCTTATCTGTTGCATCTTGGTGTGAAGTTAGTTCTCATCTGTTGCATTTGGTGTGAAGTTAGTTCTCATCTGTTGCATCTGGTGTGAATTAGTTCTATCTGTTGCATCTGGTGTGAAGTTAGTTCTTATCTTTGCATCTGGTGTGAATTAGTTCTCATCTGTTGCATTGGTGTGAAGTTAGTTCTCATCTGTTGATCAGGTGTGAAGTTAGTTCTCATCTGTTGCATCTGGTGTGAAGTTAGTTCTCATCTGTCGCATCTGGTGTGAAGTTAGTTCTCTCATCTGTTGCATCTGGTGTGAAGTTTGTTCTCTCTGTTGCATCTGGTGTGAAGTTAGTTCACGTTTGTTGTTCTGGTGTGAAGTTAGTTCTCATCTGGTGTAAAGTTAGTTCTCATCTGGTGTAAAGTTAGTTCTCATCTGGTGTGAAGTTAGTTCTCATTTGTAAAGTTAGTTCTTGTCTGTGATCAGGTATGAAAGCGGCTGTCATCTCTCTGTTATAGGAAAATAAAAATAGGAAATTGAACATCTGCTTAAATAGAGGCATTATATTTTCTTTATTCTACAAGTGTCGTATTAAAAGACAATTCAGTTGCTTTGAGTGTTATTAAAGACAAACACATTGATTAGTCGAAAGAATTAAAGGATAAAACTTTTCCAGAGCAACAATTAAAAGAAATACCACAAAGGCGTTTAGAACTATTATAATACAAGACACATATTGAATTCTACACATATACAGAGCTTTCACAAACAAACATTAAAAGAAGCTTTCGTTGAAATCTGTAAATAGTATAGACATTCATATTTGAAAATGAATAAGATAGGCAGTGAACAAGTCAGTTTTTGTGTTATGGATTGAGATTCGAACACGAGACATCAGACACCCACATGGGCCACAGAGAGTGAACCCAGTTAGCTCATTTGGTAGCCTACAGGTGTGACTGGCATTTATTGTTATTTTTGTTTAAGGCCCAGCCGACTGCGTAGAGCTATATCAGGGCTGTAACCGTTTCAAAAATGCACAGTACTTCAACAGATAGAAAAAAGGAAAAGAAAATTAAGAAGACATATCAATGCATTCCGCAACATAATCTAAGAAGACGCCCCTGATCCAGTGCAAAAGTAAATAAAATAAATGAAAAAAAAAAAAGACACTGGTTTATTATCCGTCTATTTTTTTTTTTTTTTTTTCGTAGTTATATTAGTTATGACGCAAGTCATGTCTAGTGGCGCAAGGGAGACAAATTTTCAGTTTGGCACGGATGTTTCGTTTTATTCTGCATGAATATTCAAACTCTTTCTTCGTTCTGTGTGGTGTGTTGTGTGTGTGTGTGTGTGTGTGTGTGTGTTTTGTGTGTGTGTGTGTTGTGTGTGTGTGTGTGTGTGCGTCGTGTGTGGTGTGGTGTGTTGCGTGGTGTCGTGTACGTGTGTGTCTGTTAGGCTTGGATGTTGTTTTCGTTTTGCGTTGATTTGTGTTGTTTGTGTTTGTTGTGTTTCTGTGTTGTGTGTGTGTGTGTTGTGTTGTGTGTGAGTGTGTGTGTGTTGTGTGTGTGTGTTGTGTTGTGGTTGTGTTGTGTGTGTTGTGTGTGTGTTTTGTGTGTGTGTTGTGTTTTGTGTTGTGTTGTGTGTTGTGTGTGTTGTGTTGTGTGTGTGTGTGTTGTGTGTGTGTGTGTGTGTGTGTTGTGTTGTTGTGTTGTGTTTCGTGTGTGTGTGTGTGTGTTGTGTGTGTGTGTGTGTGTTGTGTGTGTGTGTGTGTGTGTGTGTTGTGGTTTGTTGTTGAAGTGTTGTTGTGTGCATGGGGTTGTGTGTATGTGTGTGCTTGTGTTTGTATGTGTGTTTTGCCTCTCTCTCTCTCTCTCTCTCTCTCTCTCTCTCTCTCTCTCTCTGTGTGTAAGTGTGTTTCTATTTGATGTAAGTGTGTCTTGCGTGTGTGCATGTGTGTGAGCGACTGAGTGAGAGAGAGAAAACAATTTATTCTGAAATTTGTTGTCAAGTGTTTTGCTTTGAACATGCTGAAGAGATGTATGCCTGTGTGCTTGCGTACTTATATCTGAAAATAAACGTAAGAGAGAGAGAGTATATGTGTGTGTGTGTGTGCGTGTTGTGTGGTTGTGTGTGTGTGTGTGTGTGTGTGTGTGTGTGTGTGTCAGTGTGTGTGTGTGTCTGTGTGTGTATGTATGCGTTTGTGTGTGTGCGTGGTGTGTGAGAGAGAGAAGAGACAGACAGACAGCAGCAACAGACAGAGGGAGCGAGAGACACAGAGAGAAACGAGGAGAGACAGACAGACAGACAGAGAGAGAGACACAGAGAGAGACAGACAGAGAAAGAGTGAGGGAACGAGAGAGGGAGACAGACAAAGAGAAAGAGAGACGAGAGAAAGACAGAAGACAGACAGAACAGAGCACGCGCGAAAAGTTATGGGAGTGTGTGTACGATGGTGTGAGCATAATTATGTATGTAATGGTTTTGGCCGCCGGCTTGACTGATGACGTCAGCATCGTTTTCTCATCAGTTCATGATGGCGTGAACAGCAGAAGCAGCCGACCGTAAAATACTACTAGATTGCGAACTGAATGGATGGTGGGGTCACGTGCACCTTGCAACGGGTTTCACGTGCGAACAGTTCAATCACTTGTCAGTGTCAAACAGTGTTAAACAGTTCAGTCAAGGCTGTTTCACGCAGTTCAGTGCGTCTCGTTGATGTCGATCGGTTTTGTTTTTTGTTTGTTTGTTTGTTTGTTTTTTTTCTCGAATATATCAATATCAAAATGCCTTCATTTTTTTAACAGTTGATCATGTCAACTTCAAACTTTAAAATCATTTCATTTTTAAATAGTTTGATCATTTCACTTTCAAAGTGTTCAGTGATTTCAGTTCCAAATAGTTTGATCATTTCATTTTCAGACCATTCAATCATTTCAGTTTTAAACAATTCCATCAGTCCATTTCCAAACTGTTTAATTATTTCAATTTCAAATGTTTTCGATCAGGCCACTTTCAAATTATTCAATCATTTCAATTTCAAATAGTTTTCGATAATTTCATTTTCAAACTATTCAATCATTTCAATTTTAGAATAGTTTCAATCAGTCCACTTTCAAACTATTCAATCATTTCAATGTCAAATTGTTTTTGATCATTCCACTTTCAAACTATTCAGTCATTTAAATTTCAAATACTTTTCGATCAGCCCACTTTCAAACTATCCAATCATCTTAATTTCAAATTGTTTTAAATCAGTCAGCTTTCACACTATTCAATCACTCCAATTTCAAATAGTTTTCGATAAGTTCACTTTCAAACTATTCAATCATTTCAGTTTCAGATTGATCATGTCAGTTTCAAACAGTTCAGTGATTTCAATGTTAAGCAGTTTTATGATGTCACTGTCATACAGTTTGATCATATCAAGTTGAAACTGTTGAATCGTTTCATTTTCATTCTATTTCTACTGGTTAAACAGAAAATCTGAAATGGAAAAATGCATTCATTGAAATCGCCATGGAAATCAGAAAACACTTTGTATATAGTTGGGACGCTTCTTGGTAACTTTCACACACACACACACACACACACACACACACACACACACACACACACACACACACACACACACACACACACACACACACACACACACACACATACACACACACAACACACACACTCTCTCTCTCTCTCTCTCTCTCTACCTCACATATGCACACACACACATAGTCACAAACACAAACGTACATCACACACATTTGCACACACACCGCGCATGCAATCACACTCGCACACATACACACCGACACAATCACACACACATACACACATTCATTCACACACACATACACACGTACACACACATACACACACACACACATACACACACGTGTGTGTGTGTGTGTGTGCGTGCGTGCGTGTGTGTGTGTGTGTATGCAATTACAAATACAAGCAAGACACAGAGAGAGACACACACACACACAGACACAGAGGGACAGACAGACAGACACAGAGAGAGACAGACAGAGATAGATAGACAGACAGAAACAGAGAGAGTTTCTTATCGATCTTAAGCAGTTTTCCATGTTGTTGTTCACACTCAGAGATGGCAGGAAGACAATAGCAGTTGACTTGACACAGCAGGAAGGGAAATCAGAGCAACATTTTGTGCAGTCAGAGACTTGTGTCTGTGGCATGGGATGTTTCTGGCCAACTTCCAGATGTGGATTACAGATTTACAGACCTCCCATACTTTCTTCTGAGTTCAACGTGTGCTGTGGATTTTTCTTATTATTAATTGGTCGTGGTGACTGAAAAGTGCTACTAGTGAGAAAAACTTTGGGCCAGACACACATGTTTAAGTTTGTTTTGTTTCTTCCGGTTTTCTCTTACGCTGGAACTTGCAACTCGAGTTGGTAAATGTTCGTCTTGTAGTGGCCAAATTATCATGGCTGGCATATTTCTTTTCACGCACGCACACACACATACACACATACACACACACACACACACACACACACACACACACACACACACACACACACACACACACACACACACACACACACACGTGCATGCACGCATTCGCACACACTGTTAACGAAAAAGAGGATTCATTTTTCAGTGATAAAATTTATTAACAAAAGCTTAGATAGATATACAGACAGATAGATAGATAGATAGATAGACAGACAGATAGATAGATAGATAGATAGATAGGTGTGTAGGTAGGTAGGTAGGTAGACAGATGGATGGATGGATGGATGGATAGATGACAGACGGACGGATGGATGGATACATACATACATACATACATACATACATACATACATACATACATACATACATACATACTTACATACATACATACATACATACATACATACATACATACATACATACATCAAACATTCATACATGCATACATACACGCATCCATGCATACATACATACATACATACATTCATACAAATATACGTACATATATACATACATACATACACACACACATACATACATACATATATACATACATACATACATGCATACATACATACAGAGAGATGTATGCACACAGATATATATATATATGTGGGTGTGTGGGTGCTTCTGTGTAAATACAAATACAAGACAGAGAGAGAGAGAGGGAGAAAATGAGAGAGAGACAGAGAGAGACAGAGAGAGAGAATAGTTCGTCTCGTGTGGATCTTAAACAATTGTTCATTGTGTTGTTCCCCAAGTGATGGAGCGAAGACAATTGCAGGTTCCTGTGTGGAATTAGGCTCACTCCATGCCACTGCTTGCCGTCACAACAAATTATTGACAACGGCTTGAAGAAATTACACAATTAGACATTTCCTGAAAACGCATAACTACATTATGTAGAAAGAATACAAATGCATACACACTTACGTCCTACTGTCGTTATGTTGCTCAAACGTTTTTCTGGTTGAAAATCGACAACGTTACTATAAGTCTTACAGTCGGCATGCCGTTTGAGCATTCATCATCATCATGTGCCCTGCCGCGTGTCATTGGCGATCATGGCCCTCCATATGCATCTATCCCTTGTCACTGCAAGCATATCTTCCACCTTCTTTGTCCTCAGCCGCCCTGCAAGTCCGTCCGATATTTTCTCCCTGGGTCTACCTGGTGTTCTCTTTCCCTCCATTCCCTCCAGCTTTCCTGTTGTGACCAGGTTCTCCAATTTCCCTTTTCTCATAAAATGGCCTATGAATGTTTCCTAATCTTCTTTATCAATGATCTTCTTGTGTCTGCCTCCATCAGGACTGTTGAGCGTTATCTGGTTGAAATCAATATGTTACTATAATAATAATAATAATAATAATAATAATTACAATATTTATATAGCGCAAAATCTTGATAAAATCAAATCTAAGCGCTGAAGCAGACACACACGCAAGCACGCACGCACGCACGCACGCACACACACGCACGCACACACACACACACACACACACACACACACACACACACACACACACACTCACACACACACGCATGGCTATAAATGGGGAGAAAGAATAAAAGCAATAAAAGCAAGAATAAAAGCAATGGAAAATTATAGAGAGCATATTATATACAATTATATATTATAACCATGTGATTCCCCTCCGAGCGGAGACAGGCTGCAAAGGGGGGGGGGGGGGGGGGGTTGAGTGAGGTTAGGATTTTATGCGGAGGAGAAAAGGTGAGTTTTGAGAGCGGACTTGAAGGAGACAAAAGTAGGTTGCTGACGGACTGAGAGAGGAAGTTTGTTCCAGGAGAGCGGACCAGAAACAGAGAAGGCTCGTGGACCATAGGTATTGAGCTTAGTGCGTGGAAAGCGAAAAGTCAGAGGATCGGAGACAGAGCGGAGGGTACGTGAGGGAACATAGATCTCAAGTAGGCTTGACAGGTAATCGGGGTATGCGTTATTGAGGCTTTTGTAGCACATGGTGTCTAATTTGTACTGTATGCGCTTTGATACAGGGATACACTTTACCATTTCCACACCACTCAAATAGGTTTGGAGGTTTTTCAAGAGGGATTTATTACACTCAGACAATTCCTTATGTGCTCCACCCAAAGCTGCCAGCCATTATCTGGCAGACTTCCTAAGCCTGCACAAAACCCATCATACTGGCAAGGTCTTAAATAAAATCGTTCCTGGTTGAAATCAACACTTACTACACATCTTACTGTCTGCATGATGTTTAAGTAGTTTCTGGCTGAATCAGCAAAATTATTGTATATCATTTTGATTGCATATAACTCCGATATTTTCTGGCTGAAATCAACAAAATTATTATATATCTTTCTGACTGCATGTAACTCCGATATTTTGTAGCTGAAATCAACAAAATTATTATATATCTTTCTGATCGCATGTTACTCCCGACAGTGTCTGGTTGAAATCAACAAAATTATGAAACCACACTAATAATCTCCATTTCATGGCTTCTTCTTATTGAGTTTGTACTTGTTTCTTTCTTTCTTTCTTTCTTTCTTTCTTTCTTTGATTATTTATTCATTCATTTTGTCAAAACGGGTTTACCATATAACATCCGACTTGTTCTCCTCGTGGAGAGCATCTCACCGCAGTGCAGCGCCACCCATTTTGTGATTGTATACATGGATTTCTGTTTACCTGTAACAGTGGATTGTTCTACAGAATGTTGCCAGACACATTTCCTTTGTTGCTATGGGATCTTTAGCGTCCCAAACTGTGTGCTGCACACGGGATTTCGGTTTATCGTTTCCTCGGAAAGATTACCACCTAGGCCACTAAAAAATCCAGTAGAGGGGCCACAGACACTTTTAAACACGGAACGGGCATGCTTACATACAGAACGGTCGATTCGAAGAATAGTGAAGGAATCGAGTGCAGTGACCAATGCAGACATTTCAGTGTTAAAACTCCATTGGAACAACAAATGGCATGTATATACAAGAAAAGGAAGAAATTACGCCAGCTGCTTCAAAACCTTAATCAGAAAGTAGCAGGAATCCTTGATGCTGCCGTCGTAGACAGTGTGTGTTCTGGGGATCCACCATGAGGACCATGATACAACAAACGTCTCTGTAGTGACCAGACTGTATATAGTCAACAGATACCTTCTCATTCATCTATTGCGTGGACAATGACGCCTCTGTAATGACAAGACTGTATAATTATAGTCAACAGATGTATTCTTGTTCATCTATTGTGTGGACAATGACGCCTCTGTAATGACTAGACTGTATATAGTCAACAGATGTCTTCTTGTTCATCTATTGCGTGGACAATCCCGGATGTGTCGTAACCAGACTGTATATAGTCAACAGATGTCTTCTTGTTCATCTATCGGGTGGGTAATGACTCCTGTATAGTGACTAGACTGTATATAGTCAACAGATGTCTTCTTGTTCATCTATCGGGTGGGTAATGACTCCTGTATAGTGACTAGACTGTATATAGTCAACAGATGTCTTCTTGTTCATGTATCGGGTGGGTAATGACTCCTGTATAGTGACTAGACTGTATATAGTCAACAGATGTCTTCTTGTTCATCTATCGGGTGGGTAATGACTCCTGTATAGTGACTAGACTGTATATAGTCAACAGATGTCTTCTTGTTCATGTATCGGGTGGGTAATGACTCCTGTATAGTGACTAGACTGTATATAGTCAACAGATGTCTTCTTGTTCATCTATCGGGTGGGTAATGACTCCTGTATAGTGACTAGACTGTATATAGTCAACAGATGTCTTCTTGTTCATCTATCGGGTGGGTAATGACTCCTGTATAGTGACTATACTGTATATAGTCAACAGATGACTTCTTGTTCATCTATCGGGTGGGTAATGACTCCTGTATAGTGACTATACTGTATATAGTCAACAGATGTCTTCTTGTTCATCTATCGGGTGGGTAATGACTCCTGTATAGTGACTATACTGTATATAGTCAACAGATGACTTCTTGTTCATCTATCGGGTGGGTAATGACTCCTGTATAGTGACTATACTGTATATAGTCAACAGATGTCTTCTTGTTCATCTATTGGGTGGGTAATGACTCCTGTATAGTGACTATACTGTATATAGTCAACAGATGTCTTCTTGTTCATCTATTGCGTGGACAATGATGCCTGTGTAGTGACCAGACTGTGTATAGTTCAAAGACACCTTCTCGTTCATCTGTCGGGTGGACAATGACGAAATGAATGACCAGACTGTGTATAGTTAACAGATGCCTTCACGTTTATCATTGGATGGACTTTGGCTCAGTGATCATTAAATTCTACCACGATATTGTGTCCATGTTGCGGATATTTTTGTGTATATCGAGCGAGTTCACGTTGTTTCGATTTTTTTCATGTACCACTCTTCCTCCAAGCTCCATCAAAGGCTGTATGCCTGAATCACACAAGACCCTTCCTATTCCTAACAAAAATGAATAAATAAATAATCTAGTAGAGGAAGGAGAGAAGACTTCTCTGTCTGATATGTGATTTGAACCCAAGTGTGCGGCGTGCTAGACAGGTGCTTTAACTATTCAGCCACACACTCCACTGTGGCGTAAATGTGACCTTGAGAAAATTGCGTAATGTCAATCACACATATAGAGTGAAACTTTTGACTCTATATGGAGCTAAATTGTAATTTGTCTTTGTGTGTGTGTGCGTACGTGTGTGTTGTGTGTGTGTGTGTGTGTGTGTGTGTGTGTGTGTGTGTGTGTGTGTGTGTGTGTGTGCGTAAAAAGAGAGGGCGAGAGAAAGAGAAGAGAAAGAGAGAGAATAAGAGAGAGAAAGACGGAGAAAGTGACAGAGAGAGAGAGAGGGGGGGGGGAATTTGTTAGTATGGCTTGTCCATTTTGTTTTTCCTTTTCGTCTATCACCTCGCTTCTCCTTAG
>CM060305.1:9470708-9495708 GCA_030674185.1 Monoplex corrugatus
ATCAGGAAAGAAGAAAATAAAAGAATGTTAAACTAGACTCTATCACATAACTTTTGATGAAATGTTATGTGCAGTGAGAAATCTCAGAAATGGAAAGCGCCTGTACCAGATGACACAAATGGAATAATGTTTAAATATCTACTTAGTTTTGGCAGTTAGTTTCTTGTCAAATTGTGTTGTTAACTATTCAGTCATTTTTCTGCTCCTCCTCCTCTTCTTCGTCTTCTTCTTGTTCACCTTCTTCTCCTTCTCCTTCTCTTTCTTCTTCTTCTTCTTCTCCTCCTCCTCCTCTTCTTCGTCTTCTTCTTCATCTTCTCCTCCTTCTCCTCCTCCTCCTTCTTCTTCTTTATCTTCTCCTCCTCTCTCCTCCTCCTCCTTCTTCTTCTTCTTCTTCTTTTTCTTTCTCCTCCTCCTCCTCCTCCTTCTTCTTCTTCTTTTCTTTCTTCTGATCAGCTGCATTTCCATTTTTTACAACAGTTGAATGAATTATTCAATTTTTTTTGGGGCAAACAATTCAATGAATTAATCAACAAAGGTCTTTGCCTAGAAAACTTGTCGGAATCCATAATTCAACCATTATACAAGACAGGAAATCCAAACGAGACCAATGATTATAGAGACATTTCCTGGTCAGATATTTGTAGGAACTCTTCCGTTCTATTAGTGATCGCAGATTACAATTACGGGTTGAAGAAATTGATTTTGTTGGTGACCACCAAGCACAGAAAGACTGTCTCAACTGTGGATGATAATTTTACTGTTCATGCCATTATTTTATGAAATAAATCCTTTAACCGTGATTTGTGTGTTGTTTTTATTGCTTTTCAAAAGACTTTTGATTCCGTATCTAGAAAAATGCTCTTGTCACTTCTGAAGAAAAATATCATTACTGGTAAACTGTTTGATTGTGTAAAAAGCATTCATGGTAAAGTCAAACGCATCGTCAGAGAAGGAGTCTACTATCAGAAGATACTGATTGTTCTTATGGTGTAAAACAGGGAGGTGTTTGTACTTCACTTTTATTTTCCTTATTCATTTAATGAACTTGCTCAAGAGATCAGCCACGGTGGTAAGGGGACAATACCAACACGGTGCTTTGATTGAATGTTTCATCCTATTGTTTGCTGATGATATAATTATTTTATCACAAATCTCAACAAGATAAACTTGATATTTTACCTAACTTATCTACAAAACTCAAATTTAAAATATACGTGATCAACTGCACTGCAATTTTTTTCTGGAATGGAGGTTGCCTATCAGTACAGGAAGTATGGTTTTATGGTGGTTCTTGAATGAAAATTGTCCAAGCTTACAGGAACTTAGAGCTGTATTTTACAATACTACTCGGTCTTTCCTCACCTAATCTAGCCGTCAAAACCAAAACAGCTGCTACAGGGATTTTGAGAATCATGTGCAAATCTAAAATCAGTTCTTTCAAAAATATTTGAAAAATTATTTTACTCTAAAGAACAGTCCGTGTTGTTGTGTGCTGCAGAGATTTGTGGCTTGGATGACATGGACAAAATTCACACAGTTACTTAGCGCTTCGGAAAGAAAACCAAAATGATTTATGGCGATACCAACAGATTTCCTGTATTTGTCAGTCCCCATGCCAACGATAAAGTACTGAAACAAGGTTATTGGCGATACTAGCAGACTTCCGTTATTTGTCAGTCCTCATAGATGAAAACGATGATGTACAGGAACAAGGTTATTGGTTATACCAGTAGACATCCATTATTTGTCAGTCACTATATCAAAACAATGAAGTACTGAGACCAAATTACTCGTGTGTATCATCATCATCATGTGCCCTGCCGTATGGCGTTAGCGATCTTGTCCCTCCACACGAATTTATCCCCTGTCGCGGCAAGTATATCTTCCACCCTCTCTGTCTTCAGCCATCCTGCAAGTCCGTTCAACATTATCTCCCCGGGTCTACCAGGTGTTCTCTTTCCCTCCAGCTTTCCTGTTGTGACTAGGTGCTCTAATTTCCCTTTCCTCATAAAATGGCCTAAACTGTTCCGTGTCTTTTCCTACTCTTCAATCAATGATCTTCTTGTGTCTGCCTCCATCAAGACTGTCTCGTTTGTTTTCTTTGCAGTCCATGGAACTGTCAACATTCTTCTTAGAAACCACATCTCGGCTGCCTCAATCTTGTTCTGGCTTTGCTTGTAGACTGTCCACGCTTCACAACCGTATAACATTATCGATTCTATATAACATTCAAGAACTCTCTTCCTGATGTTAATTGAAAGACATTTGTTGGTAAGAACGCACTCGTATATATACAACACGCTTATTCAAAAAGCCTATTGGATTTTGTTATATGCGCATGAACAGGATAAAGCTAACTGGGTATATGAAGTACAGATAGTGTTAGGATTTTGCTGTCGGGCTAAATCAAAGTGTAGAATCAATCAGCTTGTTTTTCCCTTGTTTCAAGGAAAGATTGCTGGACAGTTAGTGGCAAAACTGGGATGACCACGTTCACACAAATGACGGACTTGAATTCTGTAGATCATTGAAAACTAACGTTTTACAGGAAATTTACCTTAAAAATCGACCTGAACGGATATATGAGAAATATCAAATTTAGACTTGGTGTCAGTGATATTACTGTACATTCACAGCGACACAGAACGCTTTAAACATGGATAAAACATGTCCTTTGTGTTGACATCGTTTTGAGAACAAAAATACACGTAAAGTTTAGCTGTCAAACGCTGGATGATTTGCGATAGCAATATGTTTATGGCGAAGTCCAAAAACAGCCCGCTGCCTTCAGACTCGCTTTGATGAAATATATATATATGTATATGTATATATATATATATATATATATATATATATATATATATATGTGTGTGTGTGTGTGTGTGTGTGTGTGTGTGTGTGTGTGTGTGTGTGTGTGTGTGTGTGTATAAATATATTATATACATGTATGTATATTTATATGTATATACATACATACATACATACATACATACATACATACATACATACATACGTACGTACGTACGTACGTACATACATGCATACATACATACATACATACATACATACATACATACATACATACATACATACGTATATACGTACATACGTATATATAAATGAATAGATAAATGGATAGATAGACTGATAACTCTTCTGTACTATTATTTGAATTATTCTGTTCTTCACTGCGATTATTTTGTTTATCAGGAGTCTTTATTGTTCTTCCTTCAGTACAGTCAAGCCAAAAGACATAACAAGTAAAGACGTATTTCAGGGCAGATGCAGAAAGTCCACTTTCCGAAATTGTCAAAACAACAAACCTGTGTGTCTTTCTTTCTCTCTCTCTCTCTCTCTCTCTCTCTCTCTCTCTCTCTCTCTCTCTCTCTCTCTCTCTCTCTCTCTCTCTCTCTCTCTCTCTCTCTCTCTCTCTCTGTTTGAAGAAATGAGCATTTGAATGCGTGTGTCTATGCTGTGTGTGTGTCTATGCTCTGTGTGTGTGTGTGTGTGTTTGTTTGTTTGTGTGTGTATGCGCGCGTGCGTGTGTACGTGTGTGTGCGTGTGCGTGCGTGTGTGTGTTTGTGCTAAGAGAGACAGACAGACAGACAGACAGGAAGGCAGACAGGCAGACAGACAGACAGACAGAGAGGAGATTCATATCTGTTGTACTTTTCATAACTGATGGACACACAGAATTACAAGTTGTTTACCTCAGTTGCATGTAGAGCCATGAAGCACCTTTTTTTTCTTTTCTTTATATTTTTGTTGTTGTTGTTGTTGCTGCTGCTGCCGCTGTTATTATTGTTGTTGAATGCGCTACATGTCCTGTATAGTTTCTTTTTCTTACTTTAATAATCGTATTTACTTAATTGTCTTTATGTTTGTCTTTCGGTTGACAGTTCAAAATGCTCATTAATCATTTACAGTTCGTCGTAGTGCCTGAGTTCTTCTATGGCCTGGTACAATCTTGTGTAGCTGACCTGAAGGATTGGATGACTGAAAACAAACTGAAATTAAATGAAGAGAAATCCGAATTGATCTTGATCACCCCACCCAAACTCCAAAATCACCCCTCTCTTCCAACCTCTGTCACACTTGTTGACTCATCTATCCCTCTCTCCCATTTTGCCCGTAACCTTGGTGTAACTCTTGATCAAACCCTGTCCTTCCACCAGCATGTGAGCAACGTCTGTCGGACTTGCTTTCTTGAACTCCGCCGAATTGCTTCTATCCGCCACCTCCTCTCAGAAGACACGACAAAGGCTCTTGTCTGTGCATTTGTTCTATCCCGTCTCGATTACTGTAATGCTCTTTTTTCTGGTTCCCCCTCTCATCTCATTAACAAACTTCAGAAAGTTCAAAATCATGCTGCCCGTCTCATCTTCCGCTCTTCAAAATTTAACCATGTTACGCCATTGCTCTGTTCTCTCCACTGGCTCCCTGTTCAGCAAAGAATATCCTACAAGATTGCCTGCCTCTGCTTCAAATCTATTGAGTCTTCCTGTCCTGAGTATCTCACCCATCTGTTACATCTCTACACGCCATCTCGAGCTTTGCGGTCCTCATCTGATACCCGTCTCTATAGTATCCCCATAGTCCGCACTAAAAGGTTTGGGCAGCGTTCTTTTTCCTATCAAGCTCCAACCATCTGGAATCAGTTACCTCGCTCTCTTAGATACTCACCCTCTCTGTCCACATTCAAACGCTCCCTCAAAACTCACCTGTTTCCCAAAACTGGTAATCTCTGCCCCCTTCCCCCATGTAATGTAATGGTGACATTATAGTGTCTTAGTGTCAATGTGTCATTGTATTTGCATGTCATGCTGTGTGTGTGTTTGTGTGTGTGTGTGTGTGTTTGTGTGTGTGTGGGTGCTTCTGTGGGCGTGTGTGTGTGTGCTTGTGATTCTGGTTATATGTTTTGCCATTGTAAACGCCTAGGGCATTAATTTGATTAGGCGTACTAAATGTTCATAATAATAATAATAATAATATGCATGTGTGTGTATGTGTTTGTAGTATGGTAATTCCTCTTCTTTTTCTTCTTCTTCTTCTTCTTCTTCGCTTCTTTTTCTTCTTCTTCTTTTTCTTCATCTTCTTCTTCTTTTTCTTCTTCTTCTTCTTGTTCTTCTTCTTGTTCTTCTTCTTTTTCTTCTTCTTCTTCTTCTTCTTCTTCTTCTTGTTCTTCTTCTTGTTCTTCTTCTTTTTCTTCTTCTTCTTCTTTTTCTTGTTTTTGTTCTTGTTCTTCTTTTTCTTCTTCTTCTTTTTCTTCATCTTCTTCTTCTTTTTCTTCTTCTTCTTCTTGTTCTTCTTCTTGTTCTTCTTCTTTTTCTTCTTCTTCTTCTTCTTCTTCTTCTTCTTGTTCTTCTTCTTGTTCTTCTTCTTTTTCTTCTTCTTCTTCTTTTTCTTGTTTTTGTTCTTGTTCTTCTTTTTCTTCTTCTTCTTCTTCTTCGCAATTCTTCTTCTTCGCAATTCTTCTTCTTCGCAATTCTTCGCAATTCTTCTTCTTCTTCTTCTTCTTCTTCTTCGCAATTCTTCTTCTTCTTCGCAATTCTTCTTCTTCGCAATTCCTCTTCTTCGCAATTCTTCGCAATTCTTCGCAATTCTTCTTCTTCTTCTTCTTCTTCTTCTTCTTCTTCTTCTTCTTCTTCTTCTTCTTCTTCTTCTTCTTCTTCTTTTTCTTCTCCTTCTCCTTTTTCTCTTCTTGTTCTTTTTCTTCTTCTTCTTCGCTTTCTCTTCTTTCTTCTTCTCCTTTGCGTCTTCCTCCTTTTCGTACTTCTCATTCGCCTTCTTCTTCTTCCTTTTCTTCTTCTTCTTTTTCTTCTTCTTCGTGCTATTGTCATATGTTGTTGTTATCATTATCATTATTGTTGCTGTCGTCGTTGATAATAGAATCATCATCATCATCATCATCATTTTGTTATTATGATTATTACTATTATTATGATTATTATGATTATGATTATGATGATTATTATTATCATTATTATTATTATTATTATCATCATCGTCATCATTATTGTTATTTTTTTTATTATTATCATTATTATTATTTTATGGGGGGTTTTAAATCATCATCGTCATCAGTATCATTATTGTTATTGTTGTTGTTGTTGTTATTGTTGTTGTTTTAGTTGTTGTTATCATTATAATCATACTAAACAGAGGCCCGCAGTGTCCCAGAAGATCTGTGTAACCACTGGGCCCCATTGGGCACAAACAGGGGCCTGTGTAAACAGAGCGGACGTTTTAAGGCGAAAAGTCCAATTAACGACGCTTTCATTGCATCGATTTTCTGCTGGCCGCTTCGATTCCTTCACCACTATTTCAAGCGGAATAGTTCAGAGAGACAGACTGAGAGGGAGAGAGAGACAGAGAGAGAGATAGAGAGAGACAGACAGACAGAACGAGAGATAGAGACAGACAAGAACAGACTGAGAGAGACAGACAGACAGACAAACAGACAGACAGAACGAGAGATAGAGACAGACAAGACAGACTGAGAGAGAGAGACAGACAGATAGACAGACAGACTGACTGAGAGAGAGAGCCAGACAGACAGAGACAAACAGACTGAGAGAGAGGGACACACACATTGACAGACAGACAGACTGAGACAGACAGACAGAAAGAGACAGTGAGAGACAGAGAGAGCGAGAGAGAGACACATAGAGAGAGAGACAGAGAGAGACAGAAAGAGACAGAAAGAGAGATACAGACAGACTGAGAGACAGACTGAGAGAGAGAAACAGAGAGAAACAGACAGACAGACTAAGAGAGAAAGACTGACATACAGATCGACTGAGAGAGAGAGAGAGGGGGGGGGGCAGACAGACAGACTGAGAGAGAGGGACAGACAGACCGACCGACACACAAACTGAGAGAGAGAGAGGGGGGGTGGCAGACAGACAGACTGAGAGAGAGGACAGACAGACCGACCGACACACAAACTGAGAGAGAGAGAGAGAACAGAGAGAGAGAGAGTGAGCGAGAAAGAGAAGACAGACGGACAGACAGATAGCAAAATAGTAGAACATTCTGGAACTGTCATTGCAACTACTATTACTATTTCTGTTATCAGTGTATGAATAATTTTCTTTACAAAAATGTAAAAACTGAAAAATATTATTGCAAGACCATCGGCCTTGGTGTGTTATTTTTTCACATATCATGAATCATTTGTGGTACATAAACAAAGGACATAAGAACTAAGGCAGAACAGCACACACATCACATTGATCTAAGACGCTGAATATAATTATTTTTGTGTAAAAGCGATATTCCAGTCTAACCCGTAAAACATGACTAAATATCTAAATATAGAAACGTCTCTTTTGACAACCTTCTTGCCATTTGAGAGAGAGAAAGAGAGAGACAGAGAGAGACAGAGAAAAAGAGAGGAGAAAGGGAGAGACAGACAGAGACAGACAGATAGAAACAGGGAGAGAAAAAAAAGAGAGATAGAGATAGAGACATGGTTAAGAGACAGAGAGCGGGAAAGAAAGAGAGAGACAAAGAGAGAGAGAAAGAAAGACAGACCGACAGATAGACAGAGAGTCAGAGATGGAGACGGTAAACGAGAAAGAGATAGAGGGTGATACAGACATACAGACAGACAGACAGAGAAAAGAGAAAGCGAAGAGACAGAGAAAGACACACGCACACACATACAGAGACAGACAGAGAGATAGAAAGAGGGAGAAGAGGAGGGAGAGAGAACAATTTTGTGGCGTGACATTTCACTCAGGTCGCTCGTGGACCTCTGGGACTTTCTGGCTTCCAATCTCTAGATCCTTTTCTGGACTCTCGTTTCTACTGAGTTGCAAACGAGGGCACTTTAACAATTCCCTTGTTCCTGTCGGGAGTAAAATGTTCGATTTTGGTGTCAGAAATCAATCGATGACTACAGAAACCAAAAGAAAATGCCAAGAAAAGGTGGAGGGAGGAGTGAGATAGTGGAGAGAGAGGGGGAGGGGGAGAGAGAGAGAGAGAATAACAATGACAATGACAATAATACTTTGTTCGTCAACTAGGAACAAGTTATTGGCTAAAAGCCATTTTTCAAACATAGTGTTGCAAATCTACATATCTGCCTGAAATTATGAATACACAAGACGAAATACGTTGATAAATCAATAACAAAACGGTATAAGACATACTATATAATTAAATCAAAAGGTAACAGCGTTTGCTGTCATTTGAGAGATACAGGGGAAACGCAGGCAACAAACTAGTAATTTGGAGAGAGACACAGAGAGAAGGGGGACGGGAAAGAGAGAGAGATAGAGAAACAGAGAGACAGACAGACAGAGAGAGAAAGAGAGAGAGAGACAGACAGACAGATAGAGACACAGAGAGACAGAAAGAAAGAGAGAAACAGAGAGGGAGAGAGACAGAGACAGACAGACAGAGAGATACACAGAGAGACAAACAGACAGAAAGAGAGAAAGAGAAAGCGACAGAAAGAGAGAAAGACAGAAAGAAAGAGGGAAACAGAGACAGACAGACAGACAGACAGAGATTTCACAACCAGTCAATTTTTTTCGAATTTGCCATTGACTAATATACTTGTATCGATGGCACAGTTAACAAGGAAGAACCAATCAGTCTGGTGAAGCGACTGGAACAACAGCACAGAGATCAGTGCCCAGAAAAACAAGTTAGTCACCATCAACATCAGTGGCATCTGAAGAGAAAGCAAATGAAGGACTGAATACTTGCGACCGTCATCATCATCATCATCATCATCATCATCAGGTGCCTTGCCGCATGGCGTTGGCGATTATGGACTTCCATCTGTCTCTATCTCTTGTTGCCTCAAGCATCTCTTCCACCTCTTTGTCCCCAGCCACTCTGCAAGTCCGTCTAGCATCTTCTCCCTGGGTCTACCTGGTGCTCTCCTTCCCTCCAGCTTTCCCGTTGTGACCAGGTGCTCCAATTCCCCTTTCCTCACAAAATGGCCTATAAATGTTGCCTGTCTTTTCCTAATCTTCCTTATGAATGATCTGCTTGTGTCTGCCTCCATCAAGACTGTTTCGTTTGTTTTCTTTGCTGTCCATGGAACTTTCAACATTCTTCTTAGAAACTACATCTCGGCTGCCTCAGTCTTGTTCTGGCTTTGTTTGTTGACTGTCCACGCCTCGCAGCCGTACAACAGTATAGGTTCAAGAACACTCTTCCTGATGTTAATTGATAGGCATTTGTTGGTAAGAATGCTTTTCATCTTCTTGCAGCCATCACCAGATTCAAATACTATGGTGACATTGTTATTATTATTATTATTGCTAGTTGTAGTTGTAGTAGTAATAGTAGTAGTAGCGGTAGTAGCAGTATTGTTATTAGTATTATTATTACCATTATTATGTATCAGGGGTCCTATTGTAGAGTTCCTTCTCCTCTTAACAGGAAGGTAAAATCATGGCACAGCCATGTCTCAAGATCACCTAGCCTTGCAAGCTAATAGTCATCAGGGTACACTTCAGGGAACAGTAGACATGATACCTTGCCAGAGCACGGGTGGTCTGTAATAAGACACTGACAAAAGCAGTACCAAGCCACTTTGGAAGCATTCACAGAAAGGAGCTCTACCACACACACACACACACACACACACACACACACACACACACACACACACACACACACACACACACACACACACACACACACACACACACACACACACACACACACACACACACACACACACGGAGAGAGAGATATATATATATATACATTTCACAACAATACAGCCCGAATCTGATTCATTGGCAAACGGATACAAGTGTAGACAATAGTGTATAATTCAAGGTTCAAGATTTCTTTGTTTGTCCTTTCCAAAACAGCAAGGAAAATTTGGTCTTCGGTTTTGTCAGTGTCATATCATAATGCAAACATATGCATACGTACACACACGCGCACACATTTACTCACATTCACTCACACTCACACACACACACACACACACACACACACACACACACACATACATACATACATACATACATACATACATACATACGTACGTACGTACGTACATACATACGCAAATACATACATACATACATACATACATACATACATACATACATACATACATACATACATACATACATGCATACACACACACTCACACACACACACACTCACACATACATTCACTCACACACACGCACACACATACACACACACACACACACACATGCATTCACACACACACACATGCATTCACACACACACATACTCTCTCACACACATTCACTTCCACACATACACAATCACCTGCACACACACACACGCACATACATTCATATGCAAACAGATGCGCGCGCGCACACACACACACACACACACACACTCTCTCTCTCACACACACACACACACACACTCACACACACACACACACACACACACACACACACACACACACACACACACACACCTCACACTCACACGCGCACGTACGCACAGCGATCATACATGTGTGAGGATAACATGAAAGGCTTCCCACTGCAATTAGTAATCAGAAACTTTCAACCCCTCATGTACACACACACACCCTACCCCCACATGTACACACACTCCCCATGTACACACACACACCTACCCCCACATGTACACACACTCCCCATGTACACACACACACCCTACCCCACATGTACACACACTCCCCATGTACACACACACCCTATCCCCACATGTACACACACTCCCCATGTTCACACACACACACACCCTACCCCACATGTACACACACTCCCCATGTACACACACACACCTACCCACACATGTACACACACTCCCCATGTACACACACACTCTACCCCACATGTACACACACACCCTACCCCCACATGTACACACACACCCTACCCCACATGTACACACACTCCCCATGTACACACACACACACTACCCAACATGTACACACACCCTACCCCCACATGTACACACACACTCCCCATGTACACACACACACCCTACCCAACATGTACACACACTCCCCATGCACACACACACACACCTACCCCCACATTAACACACACTCCCCATGTACACACACACCCTACCCCCACATGTACACACACTCCCCATGTACACACACACACCCTACCCCCACATATACACACACTCCCCATGCACACACACACACCCTATCCCCACATGTACACACACACCCTACCCCACATGTACACACACTCCCCATGTACACACACACCCTACCCCATATGTACTCACACTCCACATGCACACACACACCCTACCCCACATGTACACACACTCCCCATGTACACACACACACCCTACCCCTACATGTACTCACACTCCACATGTACACACACCCTACCCCCACATGTACACACATTCCCCATGTACACACACACACCCTACCCCTACATGTACTCACACTCCCCATGTACACACACCCTACCTCCATATGTACACACATTCCCCATGTACACACACCCTACCCCTACATGTACACACACTCCCCATGTACATACACACCCTACCCCACATGTACTCACACTCCCCATGCACACACACACACCCTACCCCACATGTACTCACACTCCCCATGCACACACACACACCCTACCCCACATGTACTCACACTCCCCATGTACACACCCACCCTATCCCCACATGTACTCACATTCCCCATGTACACACACACACACCCTACCCCACATGTACTCACACTCCTCATGTACACACACACACCCTACCCCACATGTACTCACACCCCACATGTACACACACTCCTCATGTACACACACACACCCTACCCCACATGTACTCACACCCCACATGTACACACACACCCTACCCCACATGCACACACTCCCCATGTACACACACACCCTACCCCACATGCACACACTCCCCATGTACACACACACACCCTACCCCACATGTACACACACTCACCATGTACACACACACCCTACCCCACATGTACACACACTCCCCATGTACACACACACACCCTACCCCACATGTACACACACTCCCCATGTACACACACACCCCCTACCCCACATGTACACACACTCCCCATGTACACACACACCCTACCCCACATGTACACACACTCCCCATGTACACAACACCCTACCCCACATGTACTCACACTCCCCATGTACACACACACACCCTACCCCACATGTACACACACTCCCCATGTACACACACACACCCTACCCCCACATGTACACACACTCCCCATGTACACACACACCCTACCCCACATGTACACACACTCCCCATGTACACACACACCCTACCCCCACATGTACACACACTCCCCATGTACACACACACCCTACCCCCACATGTACACACACTCCCCATGTACACACACACCCTACCCCCACATGTACTCACACACTCCCATGTACACACACACCATACCCCACATGTACACACACTCCCCATGTACACACACACCCTACCCCATATGTACACACACTCCCCATGCACACACACCCTACCCCACGTGGGTATACATAACCACCGTCTTGTATCATGACTTGGACAGAACCTCATGACCTTGCCAGTACTTTGGGTTTGTGCGCTGGTTCCACTTGTAACCCTTTGGCTCCCAAATCCCACCCACCAATTGCAAAACCTTAACCCTTTGACTCCCTTAGCGTACACTGCAGGAAGCTGGTGGATAGGATGAGGGAGTCAAAGGGTTAAGATTTTGCACCAGCTTCTAGCAGGAAGCTGGTGGATAGGGTGAGGTAGTCAAAGGATTAAGTTTTTGCTTTGCTAGCATAGCTGACAGTGCGGGATACTGGTGGATAGGCTGAGGGAACCAAAGGGTTAACTTTTTGCGAGAGAGTCAAAGGGTTAAGTTTTGCTTTGCTAGCATGATTGACAATGTAGGATACTGGTGGACAGGGTACGAGAGTCAAAGAGTTAAGAGAGCTTTAAGAAGTTCTGTCTTAAATCATGCTAAGTACTAGTGTGGTACGGTCGAGTGCTACCGAAAGATGAGATGGTGTCAGGGGCGACAATTATTCTCCTTCACCCTAGATATCAATCCTCGCTATCTAACCATTAAGCACTGTCTGCAGTGTGGATGGCGTAGTGGTTAGAGTTCCCTGTTGATAACACGGGCGACGTAGGTTCGACCCTCTGGCAGCCCACTTTTTAACTCACAACTTGGCTAGTTCTTGGGCGTATGTGCAGGCTTAAGGCTTATGTTGTGATCATCATACACATGGCACCTGTGGCGTTAGTGCATATGGAATTCATTCCGAGTGCGGAGACTCTAATCTTGAGAAACTGAAACTGAACACAACGCGAGTTCAATATAGTGCAGTGTGTACGCACCCTCAGCGGTACAGTAAACAGCCAGTGGTTACATTTTAATTGTTTAATTGTTAAGTTTTGAAAAGACTGCTATACTAATATATAGTTTCGTGGACTCGTTCAGTACAGTTTAAAAAGATACAGAAATTTAGCGTACTATAGTCCAATAAGACCAAACAAAAGGATATGGAAATCCCCAAAAGTGGTTTTTAAATTTGACTACAGTTTCAAATTTAAGACAATGGATGTCTGCTTACTTTCGTCAAGCGCCTAAAAATGTCTTTCAGAAACATTTGCAAAACAGCGATCACAACATAAGCCTTAAGCCTGCACATAACCCAAGAACTGCCAGGTTGTGAGTTAAAACTTGGGCTGCCAGAGGGTCGAACCTACGACGCCCTTTTAAGACCTTATTTCTAATTAGGTCATGTCGCAACTGCTCTCTCTCTATCTTTCTCTCTCTCTCTCTCTCTCTCTCCTCTCTTCTCTCTTCTCTCTCTCTCTCTCTCTGTATTACCCTTTATCCCTTTCTCTCTGTATCTGTCTTTCTCTGTGTCACGCTCTCTCTTTCTCCCCCTGTCTCTTTCTCTCTGCCTCTCGGTCTCTCTCCCTCGCTTTCTCTCTCGCCCTCTATCTCTTCCCTTTCTCTCTCTCCCCTCCCCCCCCCCTCTCTCTCTCTCTTTGTCTTCCTGTTTCTGTGTCTCTATCTCTCTGTCTGTCTGTCTGTCTGTCTGCATCTGCCTGCCTGTCTGTCTCTCTATCTCTATGTCTCTCTCTGTCTCTCTCTGTCTGTCTGTCTCTTTCTGTCTGTCTGTCTGCCTGCTTGCCTGCCTGCTTGCCTGTCTGCCTCTGCCTGCCTGCCTGCCTGTCTGTCTGCCTGTCTGTCTCTCTCTCTCTCTCACTCTCTCTCTCTCTTTCTCTCACTCTCCCTCTCGCTGCCTCTCTTTCTGTCTTTCTGCGTCTGTCCGTCTCTGTGTTTCTCTCTCTCTCTCTCTCTCTCTCTCTCTCTCTCTCTCTCTTCCTCCCTCTTTCTGTCTCTCCCTCCATCCCTCTCTCTCCCCCTCTCTCTTCCTCTGACTGTTTCTCTCACTCATCTCTCTGTGTCTATCTCTGTCTCTGTCTGTCTGTCTATCTGTCTCTCTCTTCTCTCTCTCTCTCTCTCTCTCTCTCTTCTCTCTCTCTCTCTCTCTCTCTCAGAAGAGAATTGTAGAGATATTCATGACCACCAAGGTAAGAAGTGAAAATGCTCGTATATTGAAAAGATATTGGGAAGGCTATGTTTATGTTTTACGAGCTGACAGCACGCGAAACACAAAGGGAAAATGTCAGTATAAACATTTTAAATATTGTGCTAATTACTGTCAGCTTTGTGATGCCAGTGTTTTGGTTTGCATTTTGTTGGTGACATCATTCTGTTTTCCTTTGAATGTTTTGTATAGGCCTACATACTGGTGATCTCTGAATACGATCGTTTTGTTCCTCTGTCTCTGTCTCTCTGTCTCTAAGTCTGTCTGTCTGTCTCTCTCTCTCTCACTCTCTTCTTCCCCCCCTCTCTCTGTTTTGCTTTCTCTCTGTGTCTCTCCCACTGTCTCTCTCTCTCTCTTCTCTTTCCCTTTCCCCACCTCTCTCTCTCTCTGTATTGCTTTTTCTCTGTGTCTGCATATATATTCTCTCTCTCGCTCTTTCTCTTTCTCTCTCTTTCTCTCTCTGTCTCTCCCACTCTCTCTCTTTCTTTTTCCCTTTTCCCACCTCTCTCTCTCTCACACACACACACACACACACATACACGTACATACACACACGCATACACTCACACACACACACACACACACACACACTACATACACAGACGAGAAACGAGAGAGTAAGACACACTCATGAATACACACGCAAACACATTGTTCACAAACACACACACACACAACACACACAACACACACACACATACACACATACACACACACATCTGAATGTATTTATGCACTTTATGTTATTCTGAAACTGCTTTTATTTGTCTTTGCATCTGGTATAGGTTGTTATTTAAGACACATACACGAACATGTACACACAAAAAGTGTACACACACACACACACAACACCACACACACACGGACACACACGCACGGGCGCGCACGCACACACACACGCGCGCGCGCGCGCGCGCGACTGAATAGGTCGAATCGCTTTTATACATTTTATAAATTTATTTGTTGACTTCTTAATCTATTCATAAAGAGTTGAGAAGATGCTGGTCACACATAGACTCAAAAACCGACACAGAGAGGGGGAGAGAGAGAGAGAGAGAAGACAGACAGACAGACAGAGACAGACAGACAGAGACATAGAAACACACATCTGGTGTTGGGTTGGTTTTTCGTTTGTTTGTTTCTTTGTTTTTATTTTTTGTTTGTTTGTGCTGTTATTGTTTGTTTGCTTGTTTGTTTTTCAGGGGGGATCTAACATCACATATGTAAACACATACACACCACAGGGCTAAAAGAACAGCTCTGGTCAGTATGAATCATGCTCTTTTTGTAAAGGTCTCTCTAAACAAGCAGAATTTCACCAGACACATAACGAAGTCTAAAAATCATACACGGAGAACTTTGGAAAGAGGAGACATCTGCCTTCCAGCTGATGGTGATTCTTGTACAATGCATTTTCTTATGGATCATTAGGACAGGATACAGTCTACAGTAAACAGCCACGTTGGTCACAGATGATAAAGGGAAGGTTCAGTAGGCAGGGTTCATAGTACACTGGATCAGAACTCCATCGAAATAATATGGTAGCAGTGGGGGTCTACTCTGGTGTGTGACCAAACGGTGGCTTGAAATCGCTGTCTCCCATGGACTTTGTGGTACGGGGATTTTTGACTGAATGAATTAGGCATTGGTGATGCGTTGAGAAATCGGAATGAGAAGTGTGTGAAGACCGCCACAAAAGCGGCACACACAAAAAACAAAAAATAGGACAGCAAAAAAAAAAAAGAAAAAAGAAAAAAATTGGCTTGTCTGAATGCACGTAAATAGACCGCCCAAGTATTGAAAAAGGAAAATATTTGTAAAGGTTGGTTTAACCTTGGTAATGTTATTTTGTACATATATTCGTGGTGGTTCCATGACTTGACAAAATGCCAGCCAGCATTGACAGATGATCAGATCATGAAATGATGACATAGCAACATTTGTATTGATTCTGCGCTACTTCATGTCACTGTGGCCATGGCGTCAGCTCAAAGATAGTCATACCTGTAGCTCAGTGATATCAGTCGTGTGGACTTTCCCTTTCTTGTATCTTGTATTCTTTCCCTCTATTGTATCTTGAATTATTTCCCTCTTGTATCTTGTATCCTTTCCCTCTTTTGTATCTTGTATTATTTCCCTCTTGTATCTTTATTCTTTCCCTCTTTTGTATCTTGTATTCTTTCCCTCTTTTGTATCTTGTATTATTTCCCTCTTGTATCTTGTATTTTTCCCTCTTTTGTATCTTGTATTATTTCCCTCTTGTATCTTGTATTCTTTCCCTCTCTTTTTATCTTGTATTATTTCCTTCACTTGTATCTTGTATTCTTTCCCTCTCTTGTATCTTGTATTATTTCCTTCACTTGTATCTTGTATTCTTTCCCTCTCTTGTATCTTGTATTATTTCCTTCACTTGTATCTTGTATTCTTTCCCTCTTTGTATCTTGTATTATTTCCTTCACTTGTATCTTGTATTCTTTCCCTCTTGTATCTTGTATTCTTCCCTCTTGTATCTTGTATTCTTTCCTCCTTGTATCTTGTATTCTTTCCCTCTTTGTATCTTGTATTTTTCCTTCATTGTATCTTGTATTCTTTCCCTTCTTGTATCTTGTATTCTTTCCCTCTACTTGTATCTTGTATTTTTCCTTCTTGTATCTTGTATTCTTTCCCTCTTGTATCTTGTATTCTTTCCCTCTCTTGTATCTTGTATTCTTTCCCTCTCTTGTATCTTGTATTCTTTCCCTCTCTTGTATCTTGTATTCTTTCCCTCTCTTGTATCTTGTATTCTTTCCGCTCTTTTGTATCTTGTCTTCTTTCCCTCTTGTATTTTTTCTCTGTACTTCTTCCCTTGTATCTTGTATTCTTTCCTCTCTTGTATCTTGTATTCTTTCCCTCTTGTATCTTGTATTCTTTCCCTCTCTTGTATCTTGTATTCTTTCCCTCTTGTATCTTGTATTCTTTCCCTCTTGTATCTTGTATTCTTTCCCTCTTGTATCTTGTTTCTTTCCTCTCTTGTATCTTGTATTCTTTCCCTCTGTATCTTGTATTCTTTCCTCTTTGTATCTTGTATTCTTTCCCTCTTGTATCTTGTATTCTTTCCCTCTTGTATCTTGTATTTTTCCCTCTTGTATCTTGTATTCTTTCCCTCTTTGTATCTTGTATTCTTTCCCTCTTGTATCTTGTATTCTTTCCCTCTTGTATCTTGTTTTTCCTCTTGTATCTGTATTCTTTCCCTCTTTGTATCTTGTTATTTCCCTCTTGTATCTTGTTTCTTTCCTCTTTGATCTTGTATTCTTTCCCTCTTCTTGTATCTTGTCTTTCTTTCCCTCTCTTGTATCTTGTATTCTTTCCCTCTCTTGTATCTTGTATTCTTTCCCTCTTGTATCTTGTATTCTTTCCCTCTTGTATCTTGTATTCTTTCCTCTCTTGTATCTTGTTTCTTTCCCTCTTGTATCTTGTATTCTTTCCCTCCTTGTATCTTGTATTCTTTCCCTCTTGTATCTGTTTCTTTCCCTCTCTTGTATCTTGTATTCTTTCCTCTCTTGTATCTTGTATTCTTTCCTCTTGTATCTTGTATTCTTTCCCTCTTGTATCTTGTATTCTTTCCCCTCTTGTATCTTGTATTCTTTCCTCTCTTGTATCTTGTATTCTTTCCCTCTCTTGTATCTTGTATTCTTTCCCTCTCTTGTATCTTGTATTCTTTCCTCTCTTGTATCTTGTATTCTTTCCCTCTCTTGTATCTTGTATTCTTTCCCTCTCTTGTATCTTGTATTCTTTCCCTCTTGTATCTTGTATTCTTTCCTCTTGTATCTTGTCTTCTTTCCCTCTCTTGTATCTTGTATTCTTTCCCTCTCTGTATCTTGTATTCTTTCCCTCTCTTGTATCTTGTATTCTTTCCCTCTCTTGTATCTTGTATTCTTTCCCTTTGTATCTTGTATTCTTTCCTCTTTCTTGTTCTTCTCTTGTATCTGTTCTTTCCCTCTTGTATCTTGTTTCTTTCCCTCTTGTATCTTGTATTCTTTCCCTCTCTTGTATCTTGCTTCTTTCCCTCTCTTGTATCTTGTATTCTTTCCCTCTTGTATCTTGTTTCTTTCCCCTCTTGTATCTTGTATTCTTTCCCTCTCTTGTATCTTGTATTCTTTCCCTCTTGTATCTTGTATTCTTTCCCTCTCTTGTATCTTGTTTCTTTCCCTCTTGTATCTTGTATTCTTTCCCTCTTGTATCTTGTATTCTTTCCCTCTTGTATCTTGTATTCTTTCCCCTTGTATCTTGTATTCTTTCCCTTCTTGTTCTTGTATTCTTTCCCTCTGTATCTTGTATTTTTTTTCTTTTTTTCCCTTGTATTTTTCTTTCTCTTGTATCTTTTCTTTCTTTTGTTCTTGTTTCTTTTCTCTTTCTTTTTTTCTTTGTATTTTTCCCTCTTGTATCTTGTATTCTTTCCCTCTTGATCTGTTTTCCTCTGTATCTGTATTCTTCCCTCTTGTTCTTCTTATCTTTCTCTTTGTATCTTGTTTTTCTTTTCTCTTTTTCCTTGTATTTTTTTTCCTCTCTTGTATCTTGTTTCTTTTCCTTGTATCTTGTCTTCTTCCCTTTGTATCTTTATTCTTTCCTCTTTCTTTTCTTTTCTTTCTCTTGTATCTTGTTCTTCCTTTTCTTGTATTCTTTCCTCTTTATCTTTTTTTTTCTTGTATTTTTTTTCCTCTTGTATTTGTTTCTTTCCTCTTGTATCTTTCTTCCCTCTTGTATCTTTCTCTTTATTTCTCCCTCTTGTATCTTGTTTCTTTCCCTCTTGACTTTTCCTTTTGTATTTGTTTTCCCTTGTATCTTTTTCTTTCCTCTTGTATCTTGTTTCTTTCCCTCTTGTATCTTTTTTTTCCCTCTCTGTATCTTGTATTCTTTCCTCTTGTTTGTTTTTTTCTCTTGTATTTGTTTTTCCTCTTCTTGTTTTTCTTCCCCTTGTATTTGTATTTTTCCCTCTTGTCTTGTATCTTTCTTTGTATTTTTCCCTCTTGTATCTTGTATTCTTTCCCTCTTGTATCTTGTATTTTTCCCTTCTTTTCTCTTTTTTCTTTCTTCTTGTATCTTTTTCTTGATCTTGTTCTTCTCTTGTATCTTGTTCTTTCCTCTTGTATCTGTTTCTTCTCTCTTATTGTTCTTTCTCTTTATCTTTTCTTCCCTTTTTATCTTGTATTCTTTCCCTCTCTTGTATCTTATCTTTCCTGTATCTTGTTCTTCTGTATTTTTCCTCTTGTATCTTGTTTCTTTCCCCTCTTGTTCTTGTTTCTTTCCCTTGATCTTGTATTCTTTCCCTCTTGTATCTGTCTTCCCTCTTTGTATCTTGTATTTTTCCCTCTTGTATCTTGTTCTTTCCTCTTTACTTATCTTTCCCTCTTGTATCTTGTATTCTTTCCCTTTTGTATCTTGTATTCTTTCCCTCTTGTATCTTGTATCTTCCCCTTGTATCTTTCCCTCTCTTGTATCTTGTATTCTTCTCCTTATCTTGTATTCTTTCCCTTCTTGTATCTTGTATTCTTTCCCTCTCTTGTATCTTATCTCTTATCTGTATTCTTTCCCTCTTGTATCTTGTATTCTTTCCTCTGTATCTTTGTATCTTGTATTCTTTCCCTCTCTTGTATCTTGTATTCTTTCCCTCCTTGTATCTTGTCTTCTTTCCTCTCTTGTCTTGTATTCTTTCCCTTTATCTTGTATTCTTCCTTCTTGTATCTTGTCTTCTTTCCCTCTCTTGTATCTTGTATTCTTTCCTCTCTTGTATCTTGTCTTCTTTCCCTCTTGTATCTTTATTCTTTCCTCTTGTATCTTGTACTTCTTTCCCTCTCTTGTATCTTGTATTCTTTCCCTCTCTTGTATCTTGTTCTCTCTCTTGTTCTTGTCTTCTTTCCTCTCTTGTATCTTGTCTTCTTTCCCCTTATCTTGTATTTCATCTTGTACTTCTTTCCCTCTCTTGTATCTTGTATTCTTTCCCTCCTTGTATCTTGTATTCTTTCCTCTCTTGTATCTTGTATTCTTTCCCTCTTGTATCTTGTATTCTTTCCCTCTCTTGTATCTTGTATTCTTTCCCTCTTGTATCTTGTCTTCTTTCTCCATTGTATCTTGTATTCTTTCCCTCTCTTGTATCTTGTATTCTTTCCTCTTGTATCTTGTATTCTTTCCCCTCTTGTATCTTGTATTCTTTCCCTCTTGTATCTTGTATTCTTTCCCTCTTGTATCTTGTATTCTTTCCTTCTCTTGTATTTTGTATTCTTTCCCAAATTTTCGGCCAACTCGCCTTTGTCAGGCATAAACATCAGACAAAACGCACACACACTACACATAACTACTGAACACACACACACATAGCTACTAGACACACACACATAGCCACTGGACACACACACACGCTCACACATAGCTACTGGACACACACACACGCTCACACATAGCTACTGGACACACACACACGCTTACACATAGCTACTGGACACACACACACACACACACACAAAGCTACTGCACACACACACATATAGCTACTGGACACATACACAAAGCTACTGGACACACACACGCTCAAAGCTACTGGACACACACACACAAAGCTACATGACACACGCAAAGCTTATGGACACACATACACACAAAGCTACTGGACACGCACACACAAAGCTACTGGACACACATACAAAGGTACTGGACACACACATATAAAGCTACTGGACACACACACACAAAGCTACTGGACACACACACACATAGCTACTGCACACACACTCACACACACACACACACACACACACACACACACACACACACACACACACACACACACACACACACACACACACACACACACACACACACACACAAAGCTACTGGACAAAACAATCAAACTTCCCTGCTGTCTCGACAAGCAGCAGGACTGGAGACAACAAGCAACAGCACTGCTTATGGAGACAACAGGGAATTGGGGTTGTTTTCCACTGGTTTTTGTGGTTGTTTTTTTGTTTGTTTGTTGTTGTTTTTTTTCTCAAGCTCCTCTTTGTTTTAAAGCGGGCGGAAACACATGCTAGTTATCCGTCCTTTCACATACAAAAAGTTAATTTGTTATCTGGACTATCTTTGATGTTTATGTGCATGCCAGTTTTCATTTTGGGATTTGCTTTTCATCTGCGTAAGGGATTTGTTTGTTCCATTCCATTGATTCCTGGCTATTTTCAGCTCCCTCTTTCTAATGGTTTCTCTTGAAAGGGGACAGTAGCAAAGCCTGCTTTGGCAAGTTTTGTTTTTCTCTTATTTCTTCCCCGCGATACAATCTCTTGTTAAAAATGAACGGGTCTGAAATTTCTTTCCTGCTCTGTTCTTGGGGAATGTGGAAATTCATTCAGATTGATCGATTTCTTCCGTGGGGATGCCTGGGGCTCTTTCAATATAAATAGTATCCCCACCTTCCGGAAATTCTGTGCTAGAAATTTCCTCTTTTCTGTCACTCTCTTTGTTTCTGCTTTTTTTGCTTTCTGTCATTTCTTCCTATCATTTCTGCCTAGTTTGTCCATTCACATGTATGTGTTCAGTAAAGTCTTTCGTACTTTCTCTCAGGATTGATATTGTGTACACGTATTAAGTGAATTTTTGGCTCTAGGGAAATGTGATATGCGAAAGCAATTTTAGGTAATTCAGTAACATATGTTTTAGTGTCCTTAGTTGTGTTTAAATTTGTAATCAGGTATGTTTTTTAATTCCCCTGTGTGACAAATAGGACAGAGTGGTCAGCGCCAAGGGCATCTCCTTAGATTATGTGCACGAATGCATTGATGTGTAATTAATTTTCTTTTCCTTTTTTTTTCCTGTTGAAGTATTGTGTATATTTTGAAATGTTTATAACCCTGATATGGCTGTACGCGGTTGGTTGGGCTTTGGACATGAATAACAATAACAACGTTGAAGTATTGTGTATTTTTTAAACTGTTATAGCCCTGATACGGCTGTACGCAGTCGGTTGGGCTTTTAAAAAAATTCAGTAATGATAAGATTGATCGATGGCGTGTTGTGTGTTGTTTATGTATGTCTGTAACTGGGGATGGCTCACGAGTCAGACTCTGCGACAGAGTAATCACAGTCGTTAGTACAGGGCTTTGTAAGCGGTGTCCTTCGAATGACTGAATCAGAACACACGTAGCTGAGCTCCACCAAAGTCAGTCGGCAGGTCGGTGAAAAGATTAACCTGTGTTTCTGTAGTTTTGCCCTCTGTACTATCTCTGCAAGAACTTGATAAAACCAGAAAACTACTAGCAGACATCAGCAAGAGAAGACTAGGATACATTGGCCATGTGTCACGCACGAAGAACACGGACCTCATGGCAGCCATCTTTCAAGGAAAAACAGAAGCAAAGAGGAAGAAAGGGAGACCTCCAGTTTCATACATCGCGAGCATAACTAACATCAATGGCCTAAATATTCAAGAAATTGTCCTCAAAAGTCAAGACAGAGCGGCCTGGAGGGGGATGGTAGTGTCCAGGTGTGCAGTGGCTAACACCAAACTCAGTGACGCCGACAGGTGAGACAGGTGAAGTGAGACTATCTCTTTAACCCTATGACTCCCGCACCCCATCCACCAACTGCAAAAGCTCAACCCTTTGATTCTCTCACCCTATCCACCAGCTTCCTGCAGGAAGCTGGTGGATAGAGTGATAGAATCAAAGGATTGCGTTTTTGCTGCATGCTGGTGGACAGGGTACGGTAGTCAAAGGGTTAATCCAGAAATCAAACTGTCAGTTATAAACTTGCAACTTGCCCCACTACTGAAATACCCCCAACATGTTTCTGCTGAATCAAAAGCCAAGTCATCATTTGCATTTTCGTCCCTACCTTAATATACACCTGTGCCACACTGGGACCCTGACCCTTGTGATAAAGACTGCTGGACTAAGTCATTCAGTCTGTTCGAGTCTTAAGTTTCTCTCTCCCTGTCTCTGTCTGTCTGTTGTGTCTCTGTCATTGTCTTTCTGTCTGTCTGTCTGTCTCTCTCTCTCTCTGTTTCTCTCTCTCTCTCCCTCTTTCTCTTTAAAATCATTTGAGTCTTTGAGTCTTGAGTCTCTGTCTTCTCTTCTCTTCTATTCTCTTCTCTTGTCTTCTCTTCTCTTCTCTTCTCCGGTCTTTTCTTGTCTTCTCTCTCTCTCTCTCTGTCTCTCTCTCTCTCTCTCTGCCCCCTCTCTTTCTCTCTCTTACACACACACGCACTCTCTCTCTCTCTCTCTCTCTCTCTCTCTCTCTCTCTCAGTCTCTATCTGTCTGTCTCAGTGTGTCTGTGTCGGTCCTCTCTCTCTCTCTCTCTCTCTCTCTTTCTCTCTCTCTCTCTCTCTCTCTCTCTCTCATTAAAGTCATTCAAAGACATTTGAGTCTTGGCTCTCTCTCCCTCCCTCCCTCCCTCTCTCTGTCACTGTGTCTGTCTCTCTGCCTCCCACCCTCTCTCTGTCTCTCTCATTCTGTCTGTCTCTCTCATTCTGTGATAAACTAAAACTATGCCTTTTTAACGCTCAGTCAACATGCACTGATGGCAAAGCTGATGTCATTGCTGACTTTATCGCAGATGAGCATGTTGACATTGCTTTTATCACCGAAACATGGCTTAACCCCCTTGGTCATGAACCTATACATGTGAGTCTCACTCCAAGTGGTTACAGGCTTGCTTCTTTCCATCGCTCATCCCGAGGTGGTGGTATCGCCATCCTCTACAACGACTCACTCCATTCCCGCCTGTCTTTCTCGCAGTCTCTGCCTTTCTCCCATCCTTCTTTCGAGCACGTTGAAGTATCCTTCCAATCCACCCCTCACCCCATCACCTTCTCCTGTGTCTATCGACCTCCACCTAGCTCTGCCAACAAGCTCACCACATCCATGTTTCTCTCTGACTTTGATCTACTTCTTGATTACTACTGTCTCTTACCTGGAAATCTCATCATTCTAGGTGACATCAATGTCCACTATGACAACACTCACCGTTATGACACAAGACATATCATCAACTCTCTGTCCAATCACAATATGACTCAACACATTTCTGAACCAACCCATCAAAAAGGTCACATTCTTGACTGGATCATTTCTCGTGATCACCAAAATTCCGCTACTGACAACTGCTTAGTTCTTTCTACCCGTCTAACTTCAGCCCTTCCATCTGACCACTCTGCAATTCTCTGTTCTCTCGACATTTCTCCTCCTTCCCGTACCATGCGCACAGTGACTCGACGCAATCTCAAATCTATCGACCTCTCCACATTTTCATCTGATGCCTCTCGTCTCCTTTCTGAAAAGTCACATAACCTTGCCGATGAATTCTATACTACTCTCCACCATCTTCTGGACACTCATGCTCCAGCCACAACCCGTCTTTTACCTGACCGCCCCCCTACCCCCTGGCTCACTCATGAGATCGCCTGTGCAAA
>CM060305.1:9500708-9518208 GCA_030674185.1 Monoplex corrugatus
TTAGTATGTGCAAAAACATCGTGCATATTGTGCTATAGTATGTGCAAAAACATCGTGCATATTGTGCTATAGTATGTTCAAAACCAGCGTGCATATTGTGCTATAGTATGTGCAAAAACATCGTGCATGTTGTGCTATAGTATGTGCAAAAACATCGTGCATATTGTGCTATAGTATGTGCAAAAACATCGTGCATATTGTGCTATAGTATGTGCAAAACATCGTGCATGTTGCGCCATAGTATGAACAAAAACATGGTGAACATGTGCTATAGTATGTGCAAAACATCGTGCATGTTGTGCTATAGTATGTTCAAAACCAGCGTGCATGTTGTGCAATAGTATGTGCAAAAACATCGTGCATGTTGTGCAATAGTATGTTCAAAACCAGCGTGCACGTTGTGCTATAGTATGTGCAAAAACATCGTGCATGTTGTGCAATAGTATGTTCAAAACCAGCGTGCATGTTGTGCAATAGTATGTGCAAAAACATCGTGCATATTGTGCATAGTATGTGCAAAAACATCGTGCGCATTGTGCATAGTTTGTGCAAAAACATCGTGCATATTGTGCATAGTATGTACAAAACCATCGTGCAGATTGTGCTAATAGTATGTGCAAAAACATCGTGTATATTGTGCATAGAATATACAAAACATCGTGCACATTGTGCATAGTTTGTGCAAAAACATCGTGCATATTGTGCTATAGTATGTGCAAAAACATCGTGCATATTGTGCTATAGTATGTGCAAAAACATCGTGCATACATTCGTTTCTAAACTGTCATGTCTCTTCTCATCTTGCCTGCTGTTGTTCTGAAATGCCTCATCTTATTAGTTGTGATCTTGATCTTTCTAGTGAAAGGTTTACATTGTGACAGATCCTATGAAAAGTCTGCTTCCAGCACTTTTTGGAAACACGTGATCATTGATAAAGAAGATTAGAAAAAAGACAAGCAACATTTTATAGGACATTTTATGAGGAAAGAGAAAATAGAGCACCTGCTCACAACAGGAAAGCTGGAAGGAAAGAGAACACCAGGTAGACCCAGGGAGAAAATATTGGACGGATTTGCAGAGTTCCTGAGGACAGAGAAGGTGGGAGACGTAACTTGCAGCGACAAGGGATAGATTCGTGTGGAGGGCCATGATCCCCAACGCTATGCGGTAGGGCATGATGATGATGATGATGATGATGATGATGATGATGATGATGATTATGTGAATAGAGCTTCACGGATTGCAACGTTTGTTGTTTTTGGTTTGGTTTGGTTTGGTTTGGTTTGGTTTTTGTTGTTGTTTTTTGTGTGAAAAGCTGGTATTTGACGGGCAAAGTCAGCCGTTGATTACCGTTCTGGTAGGCTCCTCATTTTCCAACGCCCACACCTTCTGTCAGAGAAGAACTTGAGCGGAAATTATTCTCGTCACGCTTTTTTCTCTTGCTGGCGACTGTTCTGTGTTAACTTTTTGCCTGTGTCGCTGTGTGGTCTGACATCCGTGGACGTTGATTGTCTCGTTGCGGCCAGAGGCCCTGGGGAGGGGGGAAAATGCCAAAGCAATTACAGGCAGTTATTTGTTCACGGTAACAGCACTAGGCGAAGACCTGGCCTCCACGCGCCAAGACATGCATGCATTAGCTGCCGTCTCTGGCCTCGAAAGGTGATGGCTTTTGCAAGTTCCAGACATCAGGGACCTGACACTGCGGTGTTTGAGTTACAGAGTGTTTACCAAATCCGTCAGTGTGTTTCAGTTTTCAGGAGCGTTTTTTACAATATTGTTTAATTAAATAGACGTATAAGCCAGTATAATTGGCAGTGTGTCAAAGCATCATAATATGCTATGTATAGTATTAAACAGTGTCCGATAGTGTTTTAGTATACAAAACCGCATCATAATATGATTTGTATAGTATTAGCCAGCGTCCGATGGTGTGTCTTAGTATTCAGAACTGTTTAACAATATAAAAACAAAATATTAAAAAATAGCTTGTTTGTAAAAGATCCTTGGGAGTATAAAACACAACGTTTCGAGCCCAGGCCCTTTGTCAAGTGAAAAATACAACGTTTATTTTTCACTTGACAAAGGGCCTGGGCTCGAAACGTTGTGTTTTATACTCCCAACGATCTTTTACAAACAAGCTAATATTTTGTTTTTACCCTCAAGATCCAGCAGTCACATTTTGTTTTACCTTCAGTGTTTAACAATATACTTTCGACAGTTTTAGTCAACCATTACCAATCATGTGTTTAATATTCAGTTCAGAAATGTTTTACGATATACTTAAAATAGTTATAGCCAGCGCCTGTTAATCTTAACATTCAGAACTGTTTAACAATGTGCTTCAAATCTGTAGTTTTAGCCAACGGTTACCAGTGTGTAAAACAATGAAATGAAATAAGCTGTATATTTTTCATTAACATTATACTTTTCCCTGACAATACAGGTCAGCTTACGTATCTGTCATTGCTAGTCTGCTTGCTTTAAAACAGTTGAAAATAGAGCTCAGGAAAAAAATCGAATCTAAACAAAGTAGGCAAAAAGCAGTACAGTAAAACAGACAGGGATATAGAAATAGACACAGAAAGCCTGTTTTCTGTGTACTTTCCTATAAATAGACATAGAAAGCATATTTTGAATGTACTTTCTTTTGAATCGACACAGAGCATGCCCTGAACGTACTTACCTTTAAGCAGACACAACAAAACATGTTTTTACACTCTTTCTTCTGCACAGACACAGAAAATCATGCTTTGAGTATACTTCCCTTTAAATGGACACAAAAAAGTTTGCAAGTTATTTACCTTTAAAAAGTCACAGAAAGTACACTTTTAATGTATTTTCCTTTAAATAGACACAGATAGACATACAAAGAATGTTTTAGGTGTGGTATTCTTTCAATAGATTCTTTGCCTTTCACACACCCGTCAAGGCGTCCAAGTCATTGGAGCTGTTAATCAATGAATAGTTTACAGTTTTAGGCAGATGTTTGCAGTTTGGAGTTTATTCATATTTATATTCATATGCATATTCATGTTCATTTCTTTTGTCACAGTGGATATACCATGTAAAATTCTGTCCTCTTTGAGAGCGCGTCACTGCAGTGCAGTGCCAACCAGCTGGTTTTTTATCAAGACTTTAAAAAGGCAAGAAAGCTAATTGACCTTCAAGGAGAGGGACCTGGGAAATCAACCCATCTTGAGGAGTGTTCTGAGCTTACTGTTTTTGTACTTTGTATCTGCTTCTATGCTAGCTGAACGGGTAGCGCAAACTGTGTTAGGTTTGAGAAGTTCTATACAACATGGGAGATAATTATCAAGAGTTATGTCCTTTGATTATATTATAAAAATTCTCCCTGCTTCCCTCTTATTCTTTGGTATTACCTATCTCTCCAATGTTATATACCAGGGCAGCCGAGTAAATGCCTTTACTCTTCGCGATTTTCAACTGCTTTTAGCGTGCGCAGGCCAAAAGACTCAAGGATTCGACTCGTTTTTCGTCCCCTTTTGAAGGACTAGACATTCAGTTTAATTTTCCGGTCACATTGAGGGAAAAAGTCGAGGCCTCAACGGGAAACGAACCCTGTAACCGCAAGTTTAGTTACTGGCAGGCGAATGTCTGAACCATTCTGCCAATCTTCTCCTTCACGGGGAATTCACTGCAATCTGACAACTTTCACCAGTCTGCCATTTGTTATCTGGCAGATTCCCTGATCATCATCATCATCAGGTGCCCTGCCGCATGGCGTTGGCGACCATGGACTTCCAACCATCTCTATCTCTCGTTGCCCCCAGCATCTCCCCCACCCTCTTCATCCCCAGCCACTCTGCAAGTCCGTCCAGCATTCTCTCCCTGGGTCTACCTGGTGCTCTCTTTCCCTCCAGCTTTCCCGTTGTGACCGGTGCTCCAAATCCCCCTTCCTCATAAAATGGCCTATAAATGTTGCTTGTCTTTTCCTAATCTTCCTTATGGGTGATCTATTTGTGTCTGCCTCCATCAAGACTGTCTCGTTTGTTTTCTTTGCTGTCCTGGAACTCTCAACATTCTTCTGAGAAACCACATCTCGGTTTGCCTCGATCCTGCTCTGGCTTTGCTTGCTGACTGTCCACGCCTCGCATCCGTACAACAGTATTGGTTCTATATAACATTCAAGGACTCTCTTTCTGATGTTAATTGATAGGCATTTGTTGGTAAGAATGCTTGTCATCTTCTTGAATGCTGTTTTGGCTTGGCCGATTCTGCCAGCTATTTCCGATGTGTTTCTGCCGTCTGATGAAATGACCGAAAACCATGGACAGGAGAAGGAAAAAAAAAAAAGAAAAGATTCCCTGAGTCTGTGCAAAACCCTGTGTACTGGCAAATGGAGGGATTGGGAGAGATGAAGACACATGAAACACTAACTGAGTGAAGAAGACCTGTGAAACACTGAAAGAAGAAGGCCTATGAAATACTAAGCTTGGAGAAAAGGACATATGAAACACTATGCTCAGAGAAGATCTGTGAAACACTAAAACTAACACCACCAGGACGATCAGAACATTGAGGTGGACAGCGAACAGACTAAGTTTTATGTTGTCAGCTTGGATTGAACTCCAGACGTCAGTTTTGTAGTGCACAGGTCTTTCAGCAGAACCAGACAGTCTGCACAGCAGAACTTGAGAATCAATAAGCTGTTTCCAACGTCAGGCAGAAGGCATGTTCTAATTATGTCACACAGCACGAGGCCTTTCAACAGACGGCGTTTGCGCGCATCCACCCACACGTTTCTCACTTATCAGAGCTGTTCAACAACGAACACAAAAGGTGAACTATTTCAGCCAGAAAGCATGTTCTAATTATGTCATCGCAGAATTCATTTCAGTACATGGCTTTATGTAGCTCCACCAACGTGTCTGGGTTTTTCTCAAGGATACGTCGCACTCGGATTATTTCATATGCGCTCCAACCTAATCTGTTAAGCAATTTTCTGGCCTATTTCTTGAGCTACGGCAAGGGCTTTTTGTGTTGGCAAGGCCTTGAAATGAAACGGGGGTGGGGAAGAAGAGGTCTGTGAAATACTGAGTTGACATCACCAGAATGATTGGAGAATTAACCCTTTCACCCCCTCACCCTATCCACCAACTGCAAAAACTATTTTTTTCAACTCCTTCACCTGTCCACCAGCTTCCTGCAGGTGAGGGAGTGAAAGTGTAAAGTTTTTGCTTTGGTTTCATGGTTGACATGCCGGATGCTGGCAGACAGGATGCAGAAATGAAAGAGTTAAGCTGGGCGGTGAACACACACATGCCATTTACATGTAACCAAGATTATTCCAGTGGTAGGCTGATAAAATACGAGTATAAAATATAGACTAGGTAAAACATAGTCTAGGCAGGGCCTCAGGACCTGGCCAGCTCATGAGTTTATGTGCAGGTTAAGGCATGTGCCACGGTCACCATACATGTGGTACCTGTGACGTTAGTGCATATGGAATTCGTTCCGAGCGCGGAGACGTCATCATGAGAAACTGAAACTGAAACTTTTTGTGTGTGAACAGGCCAAATGTTATGTCGCTTGTTGGGACTGAACTCGAGACATCAGATTTGAATCTACCAGTTTAAGTCACCATAACCTTTACACAATATAACCAGTTTATATTTTCAGTCCCGAACCATGATCTAATTATATTTTTCTTTTAAGAGTATTTGCCTACGCTTCTCAACGTGTCTGATCATAGGAGTTCTTAAGCAGTGTCTTTAGCCCTGATATGACTCTACGCAGTCGGCTGGGTTTTAAACAGCAATAACAAAAACAGTGTCTTGTTGGCTTTTTCAGCCATAAACAAGTACTGGATACTATTTTTGTCCACAGCAGATTACGACATCAAGACAAAATGTTTTGTTTGATCCTTGTTCATAATGTCTAAACGAAGGAATGTCTGAATGACATATTGTATTACAGTACATGGAGAAATAACGACAATAGGGATTGACATGAAAAAGGAATACCGCCTGTTGTACACACCTTCCTGTGGAGTTTGGACTTTGTTCAAGACAGAGTCATTGTATTCGTACAATTACATATAGGCGCTAAGTAAATCTGCCGGCAGTTATCTGACAGCAGGCTCCTTGCGCTTGCGCAAAACTCTATGCGCTGGGAGAGGAGTGGCAGAATGGTTCAGACGTTCCTTTGCCAATAACTAAACTCGAGGTTCCAGGGTTCGCTTCCCGTAGAGGCCTCGACTTTTCTCCTCAGTTTGGCCTTAAAATCGAATTGAACGTCTTGTCCTTCGGAAGGGAATGAAAAACGAGTGGGACCGTCGGATCCGTGTGCCTTTTGGCTGAGCACGTTAAAGATCCCACTACAGTTGAAAATTGTGAAGAGCAGGGCATTGCACGGCTGCCTTGGTAATAATTAATAATAATAATTAGAATATTTATATAGCGCAAAATCTTGATAGAATTCAAATCTAAGCGCTGAACATACACATACGCGCGCGCGCACACACACGCACACACACGCTCACACATGGCTATAAATGGGGAAAAAGAATAAAAGCAATGGAAAATTATAGAGAGCATATTATATACAAATACATATTACAATGTGATTCCACTCCGAGCGGAGATAGGCTACAGAGGGGGATGAGTGAGGTCAGGATTTCATGCAGAGGAGAAAAGGTGAGTTTTGAGAGCGGACTTGAAGGAGACAAAAGTAGGTTGCTGACGGACTGAGAGAGGAAGTTTGTTCCAGGAGAGCGGACCAGAAACAGAGAAGGCTCGTGGACCATAGGTATTGAGCTTAGTGCGTGGAAAGCGAAAAGTCAGAGGATCGGAGGCAGAGCGGAGGGTACGTGAGGGAACATAGATCTCAAGTAGGCTTGACAGGTAATCGGGGGCTGCGTTATTGAGGCTTTTGTAGCACATGGTGTCTAGTTTGTACTGTATGCGCTTTGATACAGGGAGCCAGTGAAGTTGTGCCAGGAGAGAAGAAATGTGGTCAGCTTTTTTCTTTTTGAGTACAAGGCGTGCTGCATTGTTTGGTATAAAACATTGGAGAGATAGGTTGATTTCCCAGGGCCCTCCCCTTGAAGACCAGTTAGCCTTGTTGCGTTTGTAAAGTCTTGGTAAAAAAAATAAATATGAAGATGAATTTGAAGCGAGGGAGAAGGGATGGGCGCCGCCCTCATGGTGCTGGCCCCGGGAAAAGTTGAGGTCTCTGCCACTTCACTCCCCTACGACCCCAGGGTTATGGAACTATCTAGGTAGGACCTCAGGACCTGGCCAACTCGTGGGTTATGTTCAGGCGTAAGGCTTGTGCCGTGATCATTCTGGATCTTCTCCACCACATAGCAATTGTGACGTTAGTGCATATGGAATTCATTCCGAGCGCGGAAACGTCACCTTAGGAAATTGAAACTGAAACTTTTTGTTTGTTTGTTTGTTACTGGTTGTTTGTTGTTTCGGATCTTTTCAGTTTCAGTTTCAGTTTCTCAAGATGACGTCTCCGCACTCGGAATGAATTCTATATGCACTGACGTCATCGGATCTTTTAAGGCAACACTAACACATACGTAAGCAAAATACCTAACGAAATCCAAAACAAGTGTGACTGCCCGCGTTCAAGCAAACAGGAACCAGGAAAAAAAAAACACGAAAAAAGAATAAGAACGCGTATTTAATACAACCAGACAAGACAGGCGCAAGTGTCGGCCAGCTGGCCTTTGTCAAGCGTAAGATCACAAACAAACAAACACCAACACTCCTTAATAGAGAAGAGACTGAAGCTTCCCTGCTACTCCTTAATAGGAGAAAGAGACTGAAACTTCCCTGCTGCTACCTTCTAGGAGAAAAAGTCTGAAACTTCCCTCAGCAGTGTAGTTTCAGTCTTTTTCTCCTAATTTTTGTATCTGGTGTTTGTTTGTTTGTTTGTGATCTTAAGTTTGACAAAGGCCAGTTGGCCGAAAATTTTGCCTGGTTTTTTTTTTTTTTTCCTGGTTCCTGTTTGCTTGAACGCGGGCAGTCACACTTGTTTTGGATTTCGTAAAACATCAGATACAAAAATTAGGAGGAAAAAACTGAAACTTCCCTGCTGCTCTGTCCTGTGTGAGAAAAGAAAATACCTAACGGTTTTGACCCTTGGGTCCTCAGAATATCTAAGTCTGAATTAGTTTGAACACTGTTCAGATCCTCAGGTGAGTCAGTGCATTCCTTTTTATTTTTTTTATCAGTTTTTCATTTCATCTGCAGTCAGTCTTATTTTTCTCGTAGATAACAGAGGCGTCGGTGTTTTCGTCTGAAGGCCAGATTATGATTACTCTTCAAAATAAAAGAAAATTAATGAAATGATATCTTTTCTTAGCTGCTTTTTTTTAAGTTCGTTCGTATTGTCTGAATGGCATATTGCAGCATAGTTTCGTGAAAAAGTAATTGTGAAAATAAAAACTGTTTACATGTTACATTTTTTTTGTCTGAAAGGAGAATTATGTTTAGTTTTATAAAGTTTTGGTTTTGTGTTTGTTTGTTTGTTTCTTTGTTTGTTTTGTTTGTTTGTTTGTGTGGGTTTTTCTTATTTTTATTTGTTTGTTACTGGTTGTTTGTTGTTGTTTTGCAGTTGTTGTTATTGTTTGTTTTGTTTTTTTTTGTTGTTGTGGTTTTTTGTTTGTTTGTTCTGTTTTTGTTTGTTTTGTTTTTGTTTTGCTTTCTGCTTTTTTCATAAGCTTCAATTCCACGTGCTTTCAAATATATACGAGTAGACTTTTTCGTGTATTGATAATCTTTTACCCCGTCATTAAGGCAGCCATATTCTGTTTTCGGGAGTGTGCGCGTTGGGTGTTTTTCGTATGGTGACATGACTTTTTAGGATCTTTTAAATGCGTAGTTGATGTTCTCCATATGAATACACACAAAGGATTTCAGGAATTAGACGGTCTGCACCCATAAGTGGATCTGTGAGATAAAACAAAATGTCCACCCTTTACCGACCAGGCACTTCCCATAGAATTTGAACCTAGACATTCCAGATAGAAATCCGTGTCTTAACCACTCGACCAATGATCCCACAAAAAGTGTGTTACCAAAATACATTTAACTGTACAGTTTTGTCTGAAGGCAAGAGTTTCAATTCCATTGTCTGAAGGCAAGAGTTTCAATCATTGTCTGAAGCAAGAGTTTCAATTCCATTTGTCTGTGAAAGGAGAATAACGCTAAGTTCAAAATAAACATAAAATGCACTCTGACAGATAGACGGTTCTACGTGTCTGCCCATGGCCAGGTAAAAGTGAAAACTATCAACATACCAACACACACAATCGATAGTACAACTTCCAACAGGAGAGAGAACCCACACGGCGCGAGTTGTCGTTGCGACATCCCCACGCTCTGTTGCCAGTTGGTTAAATTGGACTTTGTCGGTTAAAAGCATCCCAACCACCCACACTGGCATTTTGAGCTGGCGCTCTGTCACGTTGGAGAGTAGTGTGCATCCAGGTTATGCAACTCAGCCGCTAGCGCTATGCTGTGGAACCGACGACATATAGTTCAAACAAGGAGTGTCAGGTATTAGTGTCGCTGTTTCCACTGTTCAAAGTTTTGGGTATGGCTTTGTTTGATTGTGAAGTTTCGTGTATCCAGTCTGCGGTAATGTTTTCAACTTTTTCCGTATATATCTGTTTCTGTTCAAACAAACCTTTGCGTTTAGGAATTTCTTTAATTTTCGGCCTTTCGGCATTTCCATACATTTTCGGTTTATTTTGAAGAGTTGTCGTGATTTGGCTTTCAGACGAAAACATGAACGCTTCTATTATCTATGAGAAAAATAATAAGATTGACTGCTGGTGAAATGAGAAACTGATATGAAAAAGAATTGCACTGACTCACCTGAGCGTTTGAGCGTCTGATTCACATGCTAATGATTGTGGGTTCGAATCCCGGGGTGCACTATACAAAATGGCATCTCACCGTTCCGTCTTAACATCATTTTGTTCTGGTGGTGTCAGTATAGGATTAGATAACATCATTGATATTCGGTGTGCAGTGTAGGTTAGATACATTGTTGTTCGGGTGGTGTCAGTGTAGGATTAGATAACATTGTTGTTCTGGTGGTGTCAGTGTAGGATTAGATACATCATTGTTATTCTGGTGGTGTCAGTGTAGGATTAGATACATCATTGATATTCTGGTGGTGTCAGTGTAGGCTTAGATAACATGTTGTTTGGTGGTGTCAGTGTGGGATTAGATACATTGTTGTTCTGGTGGTGTCAGTGTAGGATTAGATAACATTGTTGTTCTGGCGGTGTCAGTGTAGGATTAGATAACATTGATGTTGTTGGTGGTGTCAGTGTAGGATTAGATAACTCATTGTTTTCTGGTGGTGTCAGTGTAGGATTAGAAACATCATTGTTATTCTGGTGGTGTCAGTGTAGGATTAGATAACATCATTGTTATTCTGGTGGTGTCAGTGTAGGATTAGTAACATCTTGTTGTTCTGGTGGTGTCAGTGTAGGATTAGATAACATCATTGTTATTTGGTGGTGTCAGTGTAGGATTAGATAACATCATTGTTATTCTGGTGGTGTCAGTGTAGGATTAGATAACATCATTGTTATTCTGGTGGTGTCAGTGTAGGATTAGATAACATCATGTTATTCTGGTGGTGTCAGTGTAGGATTAGATAACCATTGTTGTTCTGGTGGTGTCAGTGTAGGATTAGATAATTGTTGTTCTGTGGTGTCAGTGTAGGATTAGATAACTTTGTTGTTCTGGTGGTGTCAGTGTAGGATTAGATAAGTTCCCCTTCCTCCACTTCGAGGGATAGTTATCCCCGTCGGCCATATTACATGAGATAGGTGTCGACATGAAAACTGAACCAAATCAATCAATCAATCACCTGAGGATTTGAACAGTTTTCAAACTAACCCAGACCTCACACACACACACACACACACACACACACACACACACATATATATATATATATATATATATATATATATATATATATATATATATATATATATATATATAGATAGATAGATAGATGAGACAGAAAGATTAGATAGATAGATTAGATTAATAGATATAAAAAATAATGTTGCGGTAAGATAGTGTTTCTCGAGCTTGATATAATTCAAAATTCTTTTTATTGATTTATTACCAAGAGTTGTTCACATATTTATGAGGGGTATTGTGATTTAGACAGAAAGCGATGTCAGCGTGTGTTATGGCGGTAGGTAGGCTAGCAGTTTTGACAAAAGATCGCGCCATGTGTGAAGAAGTTGTGCACTGGCTGGAGTAGTCAGTCAGTCAGTCGTCTGCCAACAGTTTCATTACAGTACAAACCACGACAGCAGCTGACTCGACAAACCAACGACACAGCTTTGATTTCGCTGCACACACACCTCTTGTGATTATCATCGACAGCGCGCAAGAATATGTGAGAAAGTTTGAGCCTTATACCATTACCTTCACTTCACGCCGTATACCATCTTCTTCTTCTTCTTCTTCTTCTTCCTCTCTCAACTCTATGAAGAGTCATTAGGGCGCCGTGCTAAAGGACTGTTTACAAGGTTCCTCCAGCTCTGTCGGTTGTGTGCCAAAGCCTGGGTTTCTTCAGATGGCAGTGTTATCAGTCCAGTTTTTTTTTTCTTTTTCCTTTCTTTTTTTTTTTTTTTTTTGTCTTTCTCTTTTCTCTCCGTCTCCGTCCCTCATCAGTTCATTGGAGGATTGATTTAACAAGGCCATTGAATCGTTTTACATAATCTTACAAACGTAGTTTTCTTTCCCTAACTGAAGTTAGCAGATCTTCGTACATATATACATACCTACATGTATATATATATCATCTTTATATATATATCATCATCTTCACTTTCAGTTTTTCTTAAAACAGCATTTTCCCGCGTTTGGAGTAAACTACATATGCAACAACAAGGACATAGATGCCATGTGATGGAAACATGTAAAATGATGGAAGTGTAAGTGATCAGGATACCGAGTGACACTGTGATACAGAAGGTCGCGCGCATATGGGATCAGTCATCCGCTGAGTGACGCTTTCTTCTACGAACTGAAATTGTGATATTTTACCGCAGTTATTCTGGAATTATTGGCGTAGCGATACCACATATTCAATATCTTTTTTTTTCTTTGTCAGAGTGGATTTACCATGTGAAACTCGGGCTGCTGTCCCCTTTGAGATCGCGTCGCCGCAGTGCAGCGCCATTTTTTTTAAATTTAATTTAATTACCAAGACTTCAGAAAGGCAGGAAGGCTAATTGGTCTTCAGGGGAGGGAACTGAGAAATCAACCTTTCTGTTTAATGCTTTATACCAGGGCATCCGGCATGTGCTCTGCTCTTCACAATTTTCAACTGCCGTGAGATCTTAAGCGTGTGCAGGCCAGAAGGCACATGGGTTCGACTTGTTTTCGTCCACTTCTGAAGGACTAGACGTTCAGTTCGATTTTGCGGTCAAACTGAGGAGAAAAGTTGAGGCCTCCACGGGGAACGAACCCTGGAACCTCAAATTTAGTTATTGGCAAACGAACATCTGAACCATTCTGCCCCCCCCCCCCTCCACTAGATATTAATTCTCCCTGTCCGATCAAAGATTCGAACCTGGTTTTCTCGCGTTCTAGTATGGTGTTTTAACCATATAGCCACACTCTTCACTCAACGATTCACTTATATTAAGGATTCATCCACGTGGTGACAGTTTTGTCAACAAACAAAAATATATAGCTTTTGCCACAGATGCTGGCACTGTCAAGGTCTGGCAGTAGTCAAGAAACTCTAGGGACAGCCGGACAGCAGAAGGTCTCAGAGGAGAAACCCCCGCCTTTTTTTTCTGTACATCAGGAAGAGAGTTCTTGAATGTTATATAGAACCAATACTGTTGTATGGATGCGAGGCGTGGACAGTCAACAAACAAAACCAGAACAAGATTGAGGCAGCCGAGATGTGGTTTCTAAGAAGAATGTTGAGGGTTCCATGGACAGCAAAGAAAACAAACGAGACAGTCTTGATGGAGGCAGACACAAGTAGATCACTCATAAGGAAGATTAGGAAAAGACAAGCAACATTTATAGGCCATTTTATGAGGAAGGGGGATTTGGAGCACCTGGTCACAACGGGAAAGCTGGAGGGAAAGAGAGCACCAGGTAGACCCAGGGAGAATATGCTGGACGGACTTGCAGAGTGGCTGGGGACGAGGAGGGTGGGGGAGATGTTAGGGGCAACGAGAGATAGAGACAGATGGAAGTCCATGATCGCCAACGCCATGCGGCAGGGCACCTGATGATGATGATGATATCATGCAGGCCTGTGCCTCTGGTACTAAATCATCGTCGTGGTGACAATATCTTCAATTTGTTTTTCACAGTAATTACTAGGGAACTCTTGCTGCAGTGAGAATGTCTGCAGGCGTTTGGAGTTTGTACAGGAGGGATTTATGACACTCGGACAATTCAATATGCGCTCCACACAATAATCTGACAGACGCCTTCAGTCTGCGCAAAAAGCCTGTACGGTAACGTCTTGTAATGAGGAAGAGGTGGAAGGAGGAAGAACGGGATTTATGAAATACTGAGTTGACATACCAGAAAGATTAGAGCATTAATACGGACAGCGAACACCAAATTATTTATATTTCAGACTGGAATTGAACTTGAGACTTGAAATGTTGAGTCCACAGCTCCATCAAAAGAGCCAGCCGGTTTGCCAAAAAGAAGCCAATGAGGCCCGGCCCGCATGGAGAATCAAACCCACGACACCCCGCATTATCAGTATGGTGCTCTAACCGAGCGAGCTAAGGGGGCTAATTTAACCATCTGAAGGTGTGATTACCATAGACCATCTGCGCAGTAACAATTTTTTCAGTAAACTGAAAGTGTGATTTCACCATAGACGTGGGTAGTGTCAGGACCAGGAATCACGTTATGTCTCTCATATTACAGAATCATCCTCGCAATGACAATTTCGTCAACAAACTGCTTTGGGAGCTTCCGACTGCTGACTGTCGATACAGTAGTAAGGGGTGAATAGCTGGCAGCTGTGCGAGCTGGTGGTTGGGCGGAGTGCCTGAAAGAGAGGTGAAGGCCCAGAGTAAAGCGAGAGAGGGTTCTGTCATTCTCTCTTGGTCCGGAGGCTGGGCTTGACCTGGTTGGTGTGCGTTGTGTGGCTATGTCCCGAGGTTTGTCATCTCCCCACCTTGCCATTCGGTTTGTAAACAGGGTAACTGATGACTGGGTCCTAATGGGTCATTCAACGCATAAACCCCTTTGCTTGATGAAATGACTATCGGGTGGCGTCAGGAGCTTGGGAGGCGATTGTCCGGAGAGTGGCGAGGCGTTGTGCTCTGCGTCCCATCCATCACACTTGGGTGTTTCATGTTAACTGTTAACTAGACCAGTCGTCTGGTGCAGTGGTTAGCACAACGGGTGTTTCATGTTAACTGTTAACTAGACCAGTCGTCTGGTGCAGTGGTTAGCACAACGGGTGTTTCATGTTAACTGTTAACTAGACCAGTCGTCTGGTGCAGTGGTTAGCACAACGGATGTTATCATGTTAACTGTTAACTAGACCAGTCGTCTGGTGCAGTTACACACGGTTCATGTACGTAACAACACGTGGTGCGTGGTTACACGGATGTTAACTGTTAACTAGACCAGTCGTCTGGTGCAGTGGTTAGCACAACGGACTACCGATTGGAACATTGTGGGTTTGAATCCCGAATCAAAATCATTGTGAGATTATTCGGCCCTTAGCGATCCCTACCCAGAGTTAGGTTGAGTGTGCTATGGACTGACTGGGAAGACTAGGACCACACAGTCCAGCTGGCCAACTTTACGGATGTGTTACTGAGGCTGTTGCTCAAGTCTTCTGACCGACACTGTAGGTCAAATCTCCTGATCAACACCGAAGGTGCCTGTATCTCTCGGGCCTACTATCATCCATACAGACCCTCACTGCCTTTCTGAGGCTGCGTCTCGGTTCGCTGGTGCGCAATTTACGTTCCAGTTTGTGAGAACGAGTCCAAACTTCTTCAGCAAAAAAACAAACAAACAAAAAACAAAACAAAGCAAAAAACCAGCGTGGCCTTCACTGTAGACACTTGTATGATGAGGGCTTGTATTATGTTTGTCTCTCGTATTAAGGACTTGCATGTCCGTAAAGAAAATTTGGATTAGAGGGGTTCACTGCACTGAGGTAATTCCATATGCTCTCCATCCAAATTTGCCAACAATATTCTTGCAGACTCCTTAAACCTGCACAAAATCCTATATGCTGGCAAGGTCTTAAAATGGGCAAGGAAGAGTGGGGGGGGGGGGGGGCAGGACCTGTGAAACACGAAACTGACAGCACCAGAATGATTGGAGCTTAAAGATGGACAGCCACACAGCCTAGTTTTATGTTGCGGGCTGGAGTTGAACTGGAGACATCAGATGTTGAGTCCAGGGCTCTATCAAACGGGGCCCGTGTAAAAGGAATAACACGTGGCTAGCCTGACGGTTGACGCCACAACCTCTATGGTATGAACATGATGTTCTAAGTTTCAGTTTCAATTTTCACAAGATGACGTCTCCGCGCTCGAAATGAATTCCATGTGCACTAACGTCACACGTGCCATGTGATGGAGAAGATCCAGAATGATCACGGCACAAGCCTTAAGATTGCACATAAACCCATGAGTTAGCCAGGTCCTGAGGTCCTACCTAGATAGTGCCATAACCTTGGGGTCGTAGGGGAGTGAGGTGGCAGAGACCTCAACTTTTCCCGGAGCCAGCGCCATGAGGGCGGTGCCCATCCCTCTCCCTGGCACAGTCATATTCATGGTGACACTTTTTTTTTACCAAGACTTCAGCAAAACAAGAAGGCTAATTGGTCTTCAGGGGGTGGGACCTGGGAAATCAACCTATCTCATGTTTTATACCAAGGAATCTGGGCAATGCCCTGCTCTTCACGATTTTCAACTGCTGAGGGATCTTTAGCGTGCGCAGCCAGAAGGCACACGGGTCCGACTCGTTTTTCGTCCCTTTCCGAAGGACTAGACGTTCAGTTCGATTTTCTGGTCAAACCGAGGAGAAAAGTCGAGCCTCTACGGGAAGCGAACCCTGGAACCTCGAGTTTAGTTATTGGCAGGCGAACGTCTAAACCAGTCTGCCATCCCTGTCCATCAGGCAAAGTCATATTCTGCCATCGTCTAAAAGCACGTATGAGAATAGACGTTAAAAGAAATAGCGAACGAACCATTCTGCCACTCTTCTCTCTATGATGTTCTAATAGCTGAGCTAATGAACCGTTGATTAACCGTGGATGCCTAAGGGTTGACGCCATAATCCCTGTGTTATGAAGCTGTCTGTCTTACAAATGATCGAATGAGCTACTTTATATAAAATATCAATTTCTTTAACATTCAACAAACACAGAGTGTAAATTTCACAGTTCTGGAACCATTGTCACAGTAGCAATTTCTGTAACAAACATAAGTTTTCATGTTTATAGTAATGGAACCATTGTCACAGTAGCAATTTCTGTAATAAACATAAGTTTTCATGTTCACAGCAATGGAACCATTGTCGCAGTGACAATATATTGATAACCAGAAGTTGTAATGCTCATAGTAATGGAATCATGGCGCAGTGACAATATATTGATAACCAGAAGTTGTAATGCTCACAGTAATGGAATCACTGGCGCAGTGACAATATATTGATAACCAGAAGTTGTAATGCTCATAGTAATGGAATCACTGGCGCAGTGACAATATATTGATAACCAGAAGTTGTAATGCTCACAGTAATGGAATCACTGGCGCAGTGACAATTTCTTGATAACCAGAAGTTGTAATGCTCATAGTAATGGAATCACTGGCGCAGTGACAATATATTGATAACCAGAAGTTGTAATGCTCACAGTAATGGAATCACTGGCGCAGTGACAATATATTGATAACCAGAAGTTGTAATGCTCATAGTAATGGAATCACTGGCGCAGTGACAATTTCTTGATAACCAGAAGTTGTAATGCTCACAGTATGGAATCACTGGCGCAGTGACAATTTCTTGATAACCAGAAGTTGTAATGCTCATAGTAATGGAATCACTGGCGCAGTGACAATTTCTTGATAACCAGAAGTTGTAATGCTCACAGTAATGGAATCACTGGCGCAGTGACAATTTCTTGATAACCAGAAGTTGTAATGCTCATAGTAATGGAATCACTGGCGCAGTGACAATTTCTTGATAACCAGAAGTTGTAATGCTCATAGTAATGGAATCACTGGCGCAGTGACAATTTCTTGATAACCAGAAGGTGTAATTTACAGTTCTGGAATCATTGTCACAGTGGCAATTTTTGAAACAATTAGAAGTTGAAATGTTCATAGTAATGAAACCCTTGGGACAGTGGTGATTTCTTAAACAGAAGTCATTTGGCGCAATGACAATTTCTTTATTAAAAAAACAACAGAAGGTTAAAGTTCACAGTTCTGGAACAAGTGTTGCAATAACAATTTTCGTAACAAAGA
>CM060305.1:9530708-9555708 GCA_030674185.1 Monoplex corrugatus
ATTGGCCTTCCAGGGAGGGACCTGGGAAATCAACCTATCTCTCCAATGTTTTATATCAGGGCAGCCGGGCGAATGCGCGGTTCTTTACGATTTTCAACCGCCGTGGGTTCTTTAGCGTGTGCAGGCCAAAAAGAAAACAAAGGAGACAGTCTTGATTGAGGCAGACACAAGAAGATCATCGATAAGGAAAATTAGGAAAAGACAAGCAATATTTTATAGGCCATTTTGTGAGGAATGGGAAATTAAATCACATGGTCACAACAGGAGAGTTGGAGGAAAAGAGAACTCCAGGTAGACCCAGGGAGAAAATATTGGACCGACTTGCAGGGTGGCTGAGGACGGAGAGGGTGGAAGATGTATTCGCAGCGACAAGGGGTAGATGCATATGGAGGGCCATGATCACCAACGCCATGCAGCAGGGCACATGATGATGATGAGGCCAAAAAGCGCAGATGTCCGATTCGTTTTTCCTCCCCTTTCGAAGAACTAGACATTCAGTTTGATCTTCCGGTCAAACTAAGGAGAAAAGTCGAGGCCTCATCAGGAACGAACCCTGGAACCTCAAGTTTAGTTATTCTGATGGTATGGGCTTAGTGTGTCCTAAGTCTCACTCACTCCTTCCTCCTCCCTCATCTCCATTTCAAGACCTTGCCACGCGTAGGTATTGCTCAGGAAGTTTGTCAGATAACTGCTGGCAGATTTGGGTTGAGCGCATATGAAAGTGTCCGAGTGCGCTGAATCGTTTTTGAACGAAGTTCGCTCTCCAAACGCAACTGAATGACTGAGGTTGACTTTGAACCCCGACCTGATGGACACTATATCATCATCATCATCATCATCATCATCATCATCATCATCATCATCATCATCATCATCATCATCATTAGTGTTAGTAGTAGTAGTAGTAGTATTTTTACTATTATATGATCATTATTATTACTATCATCATTATCATTACATTTTTATTATTATTATTATTATGATCATTATTATTACTATCATCATACATCATCATCACCATAGTAGTAGTAGTAGTATATGATCATTATCATTACTATCATCATGGTGATGATGATGATGATGATGAGATGAAGATGACGACGATGATGATAATTGCAAGGCGCCAAAATCTTGATACAAAAATCTAACCAAGGCGCGAATTCCCATTATTCACCAAAGCAATCACCAACAAGACCACACCTACAGGGCACACAGCACACGCAAACTGGGAGGGGCAAGACAGGAGGGCATGGTAGAGCATGAGACCCCTGACCCAGGCCGTCACCCTCCCCCTGCGTCAAACCCCCACACATACACACACACATCCACACACACACACCCGCGCGCGCGCGCGCGCAGAGGATGCTGGTAGTATCCAAGCCTGTACGACGAATAACCCTTGAGCCGACTTCTCTGTCTCACACACACACACACACACACACACACACACGAGTGAGTGAGAGAGAGAGAGAGAGAGAGAGAGAGAGAGAGAGAGAATGCTGGCCTAGAGTACTATCAAGCCTGTACAACGAATGACCCTTGACTCACTTGTCATCCTCTCTCTCTCTCTCTCTCTCTCTCTCTCTCTCTCTCTCTCTCACCACACACACACACACACACACACACACACCACACAACACAACACACACACACACACACACACATACATGCATACATACACACAAGCATACGCAGGCACACAACCTTGCACAAACTGATGAAGCCTCACTGTTCTAAAGTTCTAAATGCTTTTCTGTTGCTCGTTAAATCGTATGATGTTACCTTATATGGTACAATACCAATATGATTTCCTAGATTCATCCATCCTATTGACACCTCTTTAGTTTATTTATTTATTTATTTATTTATTTATTTATTTATCTATTATTTATTTATTTATTTGTATTTATTTATTTGTTTGTTTTATGTATTTATTTATTCATCTATTTGTTTATGTATTATTTGTTTATTTGTCCATTCATTTTTAATACTTCTTTTCGTCTAAAAGCACATATGTGAATAGACGTTAAAATTAATAACTAACGATCGCGCGCGCGCGCACACACACACACACACACACACACACAACACACACACACACACACACACACATATAATATATCATCCACACACACACACAACACATACACATAAATATTCCCACACGCTCACATACACACACACAACACACATAAATATCCACACACACACACACATACACACGCACGCATGCACGCACGCACGCACACACTTATACACAATCAAACAAACACACACACACATAGGGGAAAAAATCACGATCTTTTTAACCCCTAAGAGCCAGGCAGAGGACATCTATAATCTATACATCTGCATGGAAAATGCTGCATGAGAGATGTGGTGGAGAAAGGGAAGTAAGCAGACAGGATCTTTCCTATTCCGTTCAGTAATGCCACAGTGATGACAGCTGCGATGAAGGGCGGTCACCCACCAACCAGTTCCCTCCCTTCGCTAATAGAGTTTGGCGCCTTTGAAACTGTCCCATGAATTTCATTACATCCAGAGCTCTCTCTCTCTCTCTCTCTCTCTCTCTCTCTCTGTGGCTCTCTGTCTCTCTCTCTTTCTCTCTTCTTTCCCCTCTTCTCTCTCTCTCTCTCTCTGTCCTTCTCTCTATCTCTGTCTGTCTCTCTCTCTCTCTGTCTCTCTTTCTTTTTTCTCTCTCTCTCTCTCTTCCTCTCTTTGTCTTTCTCTCTTTGTTCTCTCTCTCTCTCTCTCGTCGTCTCTGTTTCTCTCTCTCTCTCTCTTTCTCTCTCTTCCTCTGTCCCTCTCTGTGTCTCTGTTTCTCTCTCTCTCTTCTCTCTCTGTCCTCTCTGTCCCTGTCTCTGCTCTCTTCTCTCTCTCTCTCTCCCTCTCTTGTCTCTCTCTCTCTCTCTCTCTCTCTCTCTCTGTCCCTCTCTGTGTCTCTGTTTCTCTCTCTCTCTCTCCTCTCTCTCTCTCTCTCTCTGTCCCTCTCTGTGTCTCTGTTTCTCTCTCTCTCTCTCTTCTCTCTCTCTCTCTCTCTCTCTCTCTGTTTTCTCCCTCCTCTGCTCTCTGTTTTCTCTCTCTCTCTCTCTCTCTCTCTCTCTCTGTCCCTCTCTGTGTCTCTGTTTCTCTCTCTCTCTCTTCTCTCTCTCTCCTCCCCTCTCTCTGTCTCTCTCTGTCTGTTCTCTTCTCTCTCTCTCTCTCTCTCTCTCTCTGTCCTCTCTGTTTCTCTCTCTCTCTCTCTCTTCTCTCTCTCTCTCTCTCTCTCTGTCCCTCTCTTGTCCTCTGTTTTCTTCTCTCTCTCTCTTCTCTCTCTCTCTCTCTCTCTCGTCTCTCTCTCTCTTGTCTTCCTGTCTATCTTGTCTCTGTTTCTCTTCTCTTCTCTCTCTTCTCTTCACTTTCTGTCTTCTCTTCTTGTGTGTTATCTGTTTTCTTAAGTAAGTTGCATATTTTTCTTGTCTTAATGCCTTACCGACAGATAAGTAAGTTGGGCCTGTGTGCTAAATATCTGTTGTGTTGGAAAATAAAGTTTCATTGCCTGTCATTTCATCTGTCTGTCTGCTCTGCTCTCCTGTCTCTCTCCTCCTTCTCTCTCTCTCTCTCTCTCTCTCTCTCTTCTCTCCCTCTCTCTGTCCTCTCTGTATCTTCTGTCTGTTTCTCCTGTCTTTCAGTCTCTCTCGGGCGCGCAGCACTCCTCACTCTCTGCTCTGTTTTCTCTCCTCTCCTGTCTCTCTCTCTCTCTCTTCGTCTCTCGCTATCCCTCTCCATCCACCCCTCTCTCTCTCTCTCTGTCTCTCCCTCTTCCTCGCACCCTCCTCTCTCTCTCTCTCTCTCTTGTCTCCTCCCTCCATCCCTCTTTCTCTGTATCTCTCTGTCTCCCTCTGTCTATCTGTCTGTCTTTCTCTCTCTCTCTCTCTCTCTCTCTCTCTCTCTCTCTCTCTCTCTCTTCTTTTGTCCTATGCAACTAGATTAGCAACGACAGATAAGTAAGTTGGTATGCGTGCTAAGTATCTGTTCTGTTGGAAAATAAAGTTTCATTGCCCGTCATCTCATCTGTCTGTGTCTGTCTGTCTGTCTCTCTGTCTCTGTCTCTCTCTCTTCTCTCTCTCTCTCTGTCTCTTCGTCTTCTCTCTCTGTCTCTCTCTCTCCCTGTCTCTCTCTCTCTCTCTCGTCCTCTCTCTTCTGTCTCTCTTGTCTCTCTCTCTGTCCTCTCTCTGTCTGTCTCTTCTGTCTCTCTGTCTCTCTTCTCTCTCTCTCTCTCTCTCTCTCTCTCTCTCTCTCTCTCTCTCTCCTCTCCCGCTCGTTCGCTCGCTTCCTCGCTCTCTTGCATGTGTGTCTCGTTTTCTTATTTTTTCAATGTAATTTATTAATTCTTTTGCATTTGATTAAATAGAAGTAGATTAACAATGACAGATCAGTAAGTTGGCCTGTTCGCTAAGTATTTATAGCCGTGGAAAATACACTTTCATTTCACTTCATGTTATTTCGTATCTGTCTCTCTCTCCTCCTCTCCCTCTGTCTCTCCTCTCTCCCTTCCTCCCTCCCTCTCTCTCTCTTTCTCTCATTTTTCTCTCTCTTTCTCTCGCTTCTTCTCTCTCTCTCTCTCTCTCTCTCCTCTCTCTCTCTCTCTCTCTCTCTCTCTCTCCCCTCTCTCTTACACACACGCACGCACACCACACACACAGCACGCACGCACGCACGCACACACACAAACACACTCGCATACACACAGACAAACACACATACACGTGCACACACACACACACTGCGCTCACACACACACACACTCACACTTCACAAATCATAGTGGCCTCATACTATGGCGACATATTTTCCCTTTGGAGAAAGGCTCGCATTTTGCACGGAAAAATATATATTGTGACAAAAGAAAAATGAATATTATCCTGTTGTTATGAAACAACATAATGATTTATCAGGAAAATAGATTCATGCTTTCAGTAACCATTTATAATAGTTACTGAACGCATGAATCTATTTTCCTGATAAAGACACAGAAAGAGACTGATTTACACATTCAGTATGGTTCATGCATGCAATATCTATTGATGAAAATCTATTTTCCTGATAAAGACAGAAAAGGACTGATTTACACATTCAGTATGGTTCATGCATGCAATATCTATTGATGAGAAAGAAACAGATTTATGCATTCAGTAACTAACTATGGAATAGAGATTACCACTGTCATCACTACCATTACAACAACTACTACTACTACTACTGCTGCTGCTGCTGCTACTACTACTACTACTAGTACTACTACTTCTACTGCTACTGCTTCTGCCGTTGCTGCTGCTACTACTGCTGCTGCTGCTACTGCTCCTGCTTCTGCTGATGTTGCTACTGCTTACTGCTACTGCTATCTGCCGTTGCTGCTGCTATACTGCTGCTGCTGCTACTGCTCTGCTTCTGCTGATGTTGCTACTGCTACTACTACTACTACTACTACTGTTGCTGCTGCTACTACTACTTACTATGACGACGACGACTACTATTACTATAACTACTACTACTAGCTGCTGCGGGTGCTGTTGCTGCTGGTACAACTACTGCTGCATCTACTACTACTACTACTGACTATACTACTAACTACTACTACTGCTGCTGCTGCTCTATACTACTAGCTGCTACTACTACTGCTGCTGCTGCTACTATTACTACTACTGCTGTTGCTGCTGCGCTACTACTACTACTATTGCTGCTGACTACTACTATGCTACTACTATACTATACTAGTACTATAATACTATTACAGCTGCTGTTGCTACTACTACTACTACACAGCTGCTGCTGCTGCTACTAATACTACTACTAGGGTACTAACAGTGTTCACGTTTTTTTAATTGTTGTCTTTTATCTTAACCGGGTTGTCGTTTTTGACGTGGTGTTAACTTTGACATGGCTCTAGTAGTCGGCTGGGCTATAAGCAGTATGAACTACTACTACTACCACTACTATTACTATTACCATTATTACTATTACTACTACTACTACTACTACTATTACTATTACCATTATTACTATTACTACTACTACTACCACTACTATTACTATTACCATTATTACTATTATTACTACTACTACTACTACTACTGCTACTACTACTACTACAACTACAACCAATCATTACTGTTAGTAGGATGACGAGGCCAGCTTGAAGAGTGTGAAGAGTGGAATGTGACAATCTCGATGTCTGGCGCTGTCCTTACCGTCACGTCCATCGTCTGTCTGTCTGTCCTCTTCATATCCACTAGACAGCCGTCATCAGACATTTTGTGTTTGACTTCGCCCTTCCAAGAGCCTCTTTACCGTTAACAACCCCAGCTTGAGAGTCTTTAACTTAACCTTCAACTCCCACCCTATTCACCAGCTTCTTACAGGATGTCTTGTTCATTAACTCTTTTACTTCCTCATGCTGTCTACAAGCTTCCTGCTTGATGTCCAGTTCGCTAATCTTTTTACTCTCTCGCCCTATCTGTCAGCGTCTTCCTTGATGTTCTATTCGTTAACCCTTTCAGTCCCAATCAGTCGCCGTGATGTAGTGGTTAGCGCAACAGACTACAGACTAGAAGGTCGTGGGTTCGAAGTGAAAGGGTTAATAAAGCTGGTGGATATGGGACACGAGTGAAAGGGTTATGAAAGCTGGTAAATTGAGTGAGGGAGTCAAAGGGTTAAGAAAGCTGGTGTATAGGGCAAGGAAATGAAAGAATTAAGGAAGCTGGTAGATATAGTGAGAGGAAACGGGTTTTAAGAAATCTGGCGAAAAGGGTGAGGGAGTGAGAGAGTTAACCCTTTGACTCCCACACCCAACCCACCGACTGCAAAACAATTAACCCTTTGACTCCTTCACCCCATCCACCTGCTTTTTGCAGGAAGCTGGTGGATAGGGTGAAGAAGTCAAAGGGTTGTTTTTACAGGAAGCTTGTGGATAGAGTGAGAGTCAAAAGGTTTAGTTTTTGCTTTGCTAGCATGGTTGATAATGCAGGATGCTGGTGGATAGAGTGAGGGAGTCAAAGGGTTAAGTTTTTGCTTCGCTAGCATGGTTGACAGTGCAAGATGCTGGTGAACATGGTGCGGGAGTGAAAGAGTTAAAGGAAGATGACAGTGGCCAGACAACAGAGATGGGCAGGGTGAGTGACCAAACACACCTCAGGCTTCTAATGGATGAGCCATTAGGCCTGTGAGTGGCCAGTCAGTGTCTGCATCACACGATCAGGCCTCCTCGCTAGGTGACAGACAGGAAGTGGGGAGTTCTGTCGCTAGGTGACAGACAGGAACTAGTGAGTTCTGTCGCTAGGTGACAGACAGGAACTGGGGAGTTCTGTCGCTAGGTGACAGACAGGAACTGGGGAGTTCTGTCGCCAGGTGACAGACAGGAACTGGGGAGTTCTGTCGCTAGGTGACAGACAGGAAGTGGGGAGTTCTGTCGCTAGGTGACAGACAGGAACTGGGGAGTTCTGTCGCTAGGTGACAGACAGGAATGGGGAGTTCTGTCGCTAGGTGACAGACAGGAACTGGGGAGTTCTGTCGCTAGGTGACAGGAAGTGGGGAGTTCTGTCGCTAGGTGACAGGCAGGAACTGGGGAGTTCTGTCACTAGGTGACAGGCAGGAACTGGGGAGTTCTGTCGCTAGGTGACAGGCAGGAAATGGGGAGTTCTGTCGCTGGGTGACAGACAGGAACTGGGGAGTTCTGTCGCTAGGTGACAGACAGGAACTGGGGAGTTCTGTCGCTAGGTGACAGGCAGGAACTAGGGAGTTCTGTCGCTAGGTGACAGACAGGAACTGGGGAGTTCTGTCGCTAGGTGACAGGAAGTGGGGAGTTCTGTCGCTATGTGACAGACAGGAAGTGGGGAGTTCTGTCGCTAGGTGACAGACAGGAACTGGGGAGTTCTGTCGCTAGGTGACAGACAGGAACTGGGGAGTTCTGTCGCTAGGTGACAGACAGGAACTTGGGAGTTATGTCGCTAGGTGACAGGCAGGAACTGGGGAGTTCTGTCGCTAGGTGACAGACAGGAACTGGGGAGTTCTGTCGCCAGGTGACAGACAGGAACTGGGGTGTTCTGTCACTAGGTGACAGACAGGAACTGGGGAGATATATACTGACTCTTACCATGCAACGAGCAAGTATCCTCTCACCCCAACACCCAACATCACTCAGTCTTCAGTGGTTTTCTGTGCGTGTGTCAAGTTCATGAACATGTGTTTTTCCCTATCCAAGGCCTGTTTGGAAGTGAGGTGGAATTCCCGATTTTAACCTTTTGACTCCCGCACCCTGTCCATCAGCACCCTGCATTGTCAACCATGCTAGCAAAGCAGAAATGTAATCCTTTGATTCCCTCATTCTATCCACGAGCTTTCTGCAAGAAATTAGTGGATAGGGTGAGAACATCAAAGGATAAAGTTATTCCAGTATTGCAGTTGGTGGATAGGGTGCAGGAGTCAAAAGGTTACAGTAATGATTATCTTATCATCATCATCATCATTATCATCATCATCATCATCATTGTCATCGTCATGTGCTCTGCAGCGTGGCGTTGGCGATCATAGCCCTCCATGCGAATCTATCCCTTGTTGCTGCAAGTACATCTTCCACCTCTCTGTCCTCAGTCACCCTACAAGTCCGGTCAGTATTTTCTCCCGGGTCTACCTGGTGCTCTCTTTCCCTCCAGCTTTCCTGTTGTCATGATAATCATAAGAAGGAAAAAAAAGTAGCAGTAGTAGTAGTAGTGAATGGTAGTAGTAATAGAAATGGTGGTGGTGGTGGTAATAGTAGTAGTCGTGGTGATGTGATGGTAGTAGTAGTAGTAGTGGTGGTAGTGGTGGTGGTGGACGTTCACGGCTGGACTAATGCTTGCTTGTTACAATAGATCATCGGAGTTGGAAACCTGTCTACCCCTCCTCCATCACACCACTCAAGACTTGCTGTTGGTAACTGTGGCGTAAATAAGGACGTGGTGTGGAAATAAAATCGGCTTGTTGCTTTTCTGTGATCTAGCGGACCTAGCTCAGTTGGTTGGGTGTCGGATTCACATGCTAATGGTTGTGGGTTCGAATCCCGGGTGTGCTACATTAATACTGGCCATCTCCCCGTCCCATCTTAACATCATTGTTGTTCTGGTGGTGTCAGTATAGGATAAGATAGGTCCCACTTCCCCCACTTCCCTGAGATTTATCCCCGTCTGCCATATCCCCTGAAGTGGGTGTTGACATAAAAATCAATCAAATTCAATCAATATATGATATAGCGGGCCTCAGTAGCTCAGTTGGTTGAGTGTCGGATTCACATGCTAATGGTTGTGGGTTCGAATCCCGGGTGCGCTACATTAAAACTGGCCTTCTCACTGTCCCATCTTAACATCTTGTTTTTCTGGTGGTGTCAGTGTAGGATTAGATAAGTCCCCCTTCCCCCACTTCCCTGGGATAGTTATCCCCGTCGGCCATATCGCCTGAGGTGGGTGTTGACATAAAAAGCAATCAAATCAATCAATATATGATATAGCGGGCCTCGTAGCTCAGTTGGTTGAGCGTCATTCACCATGCTTATGGTTGTGGGTTCGAATCCGGTGGTGCTACATTAAAACTGGCCTTCTCACTTCCCATCTTAACATCATTGTTTTCTGGTGGTGTCAGTATAGAATTAGAATAAGCCCCCTTTCCCTTCCTGAAATGGTTATCCGTTGGCCATATCGCCTGAGGGTGGTGTGCTGAGGTAAAAACTGAACCAAATCAATCGATCAGTCTGTAATACAGATCTATCAGTGTCTGAACTCCCTTCGTGTGCGCACGCAGAATGGCAAATATGCACGTTAAAGATCCTTTAAGTCATGTCAGTTTGTAGAGATGCGTGGAAACATGAAAATACCCAGTGTGCGCGCCCACCGAGGACAGAATATGCAGACTGCGCAGCAACATACCGTCTGCACAGAGTGTACTAAACAACGTCATGCATCCGACAGAAAAATCACAACGCTGTTTTAAAAGAAAAATCGGTGAGAAACTGGCGTAATATGTACGTCCCAGTCAGCAAGAGACAGAGAGTGATTTTGATGTGTGCCTGACATCAAAGAGGACATATGGGGTCATAAACTTGCCCAAGACATTCATCATTTTCTCTAGAGATCTGCAAATCAAGTGGAATGCCATAGTAACTGAAATGTCATTTTCATATTGAATGCTTCAGACTGCATGTATAGTCCCGTGAGCTGAACTCATAAATATGAATTGTATATACTTCTCTTCTTCTTCTTCTTCTTCTTCTTCTTCTTCTTCTTCTTCTTCTTTTCTTTTTTCTTCTTCTTCTTCTTCTTCTTCTTCTTCTTCCTTTCTTCATTCTTCTTCTTCAATCTTCTTTTCTTCGTCGTCTTCTCTTCAACTCTCGTCTGTCTGTCTTCAATTTCTATGTCTGTCCTCGGTCGTCGTCGTCGTTGTCGTCGTCGTCGTCGTCATCATCATCATCATCATCATCATTATCGTCTTTCTCGTTTTTTTCTCTCTCCTCCTCCTCCTTCTTTAGCAGCCAAAGTACTATAAGTAATTGATGTTGTTGTCTTTACATTGTTATTATTATCGTTATCGTCATCATCATCATCATCATTTTGTTGTTGCTGCTGCTGCTGCTATCATCATCATCGTTGTTATCATTATTAATTATTACTATTTTTATTACATTATTATTACTGTCATCATCATCATCATCATCCATCATCATCCATCATCATCATTACCGTTATCAGTATTATTTATAAGGTACATCTCTTTCTCTGTCTGCCTGCTCTTCCACTTTACTGTTTCCACCTTCCTCTTTCTGTTTTTAAGTCTCGTGTTGATCAGTCATTTTGTGTCCATAGGAAGGTCTGTTGTTGTTTTTCCCCCTAAGTTTTGTGTATTTGCTGCTCTGTTGTCTTTTGTTGATTACTTCCCCAGTGGAGGATTTGGGGGGGGGGTGCGATCTTGCTCTGTGTTGGTCCCAGTGCCTTCTTCATGCCATCATACATTCCTCGGATGTTGCCTCTTTCAGCAGCACTCTGTATCTCTTCGCTGATCTCTGTCCAGTACTCGTTTGCGCAACACCGAAGTCCTAACCCGCACTGGCCTCCCAATCATGCATACCATGCTGAGACAGCGTCGGCTGCGCTTGGTTGGGCCACGTTCGCCGCATGGAAGATGGTCGCATCCCAAAAGACATCCTTTATGGTGAGCTTGCCACAGGGCAGAGAAACATTGGCTGCCCACAGCTGAAATACAAAGACGTTTGCAAACGTGACATGAAGGCGCTGGAGATCAACATGAGTCCTGGGAGGACCTCGCAGACGACCGCAAACAGCTGGAGAACTACTCTCAAGAAACAGCTGCGGATTGGTGAGGACAAACTGTCAGCTGCTGCAGCTGAAAAGCGAGTTCGCAGAAAAGGGATGACAGCCAACAGACCAGCATCAGCATACACATGCGACCGCTGCGACAGAGACTGCCTCTCTCGCATTGGTCTGTACAGTCACAGGCGACGCTGCTTGGACCAAGCAGACAGCCCATCTAGACATTAGAACGGATGTACTTTGTCCATGGTCAGTCATGACCGAGGGAGGCCTACTACTATGTCTTTTGTGTGTGACTGACAAAATGGCCGGATGACTGAAAACTGTCATTGGTTTGTGACCAGCCTTGTAAGAGTGGTTATAGCTTCCTCACTCATCAACGGAATTACATGTCTTATAACAGCTGTAGATGAGTGACTGCAGTTCACATGCTAGTAGTGTTTGTCTGTATGTTTGTCTGTACCATGATCTAGGCATGTTTGTTTGTTAGTTGGGTAGTTTGTATGTTTGTTTGTTTGTTTGTACCTTGATCTTGGCGTGTTTGTTTGTTAGTTGGGTAGTTTGTTTGCTTGTTTGTTTGTACCATGATCTAGGCGTGTTTGTTTGGTTGGTTGGGTGGGTGGCTTTGGGTTTGTTTATTTTTTGCTGTTTGTGGTGGTGTTTTGTGTTTGCTTTTACTGTTGCGGAGAAGGTTGTTTTCTGTCAAAGGAGTCTTATTGTACATTGATAAGCAAAACAGAAAATCATTCCAATCACCCCCAATAATACATAACACAATATACGGTAGAACAGATTACAAAAGTATTAGTGAAGTGCAACGAAATGAGTTTGTGTCTGGGCTGATAGTTCAGGGAACTTAGTCCCCACAGGACCCATTTCCATGAAGAGCAGAGATGGAGAGGCAGGACTGGTCATACATAGAAATGGGCAAGATTAGTCTGGCGTACTATGAAGACCTAGGCATGTCGCCCCTGCCACAGTTGATTCACCCTTTAACTCCCGCACCCTTTCCACCAACTGCAAAAACTTAACCCTTTGACTCCCCCACCCTAACCACCAGCTTCCTGCAGGAAGCTGGTGGTTAGGGTGGGTTAAGTTTTTGCTTTGCTGGCATGGTTTGACTATGCAGGATGCTGGTGGACAGGGTGCAGGAGAGGAGTCAAAAGGTTAAGATGTATGACAGGCGCCTCCCCCCCCCCCTCGTCCTTCTCCTCTCCTGGCTCCAGCAATTATAATCGTCAAAGACAAGTTGTGCTGTTAGGGGGGGTGGGGGGACGGGGGGGGGAGCTTGGGGGGCTATGTTCGCCCCGTAGAGGCTAGCGCCGTGGTTTGGTAAAAACATCCCCCCCCCCCTCAGCCTGTCTGTCCGACGACGTGAGTTTGAATCGGACGTGGGCAAGGTGTGACCAGGTGCTCAAATTTCTCTTGCCTCATGAAATGCCCTGTAAATGTTGTTTACATTTTCCTCATCTTCTTCATTAAAACCTTTTGACTTCCGCACCCCTATCCACCAACTGCAAAAACTCGACCCTTTGACTCCCTAACCCTACCCACCAACTGCAAAAACTTAACCCTTCGACTACCGCACCCTATCCACCAACAGCAAAAACTTGACCCTTTGACTCCCTTACCTTATCCACCAACTGCAAAAATTTAACCCTTTGACTCCCTCACCCTATCCATAAACTGCAAAAACCTAACCCTTTGACTCCCTCACCTTATCCACCAACTGCAAAAACTTAACCCTTTGACTCCCTCACCCTATCCACCAACTGCAAAAACTTAACCCTTTGACTCCCTCACCCTATCCACCAGCTTCCTGCAGAAACTTAACCCACTGACTCCCGCACCCTATCCATCAACTACAAAAATTTAACCCTTTGACTCCATCACCCTGTCCCTGCAGGAAGCTGGTGGATAGGATGAGGGAGTCAAGGGGTTAAGTTGTTGTTTTGCTAGCATGGTTTGACAATGCAAGGATGCTGGTGGACTGGGTGCGGGAGTCAAAGGGTTAATGTACCAGCTGGCATATGAAAAAATAACCCTGTGGCTCACTCGAGAATCAAACCCTTGCTCGTGGTGTTATGAGCTTGGTGCCCTAACCACCTGAGGCAAAGGGATGTCACGAGTTCAGTTCTACTCTGCAACATTGAAAAAATGACTTGGTCGATGTCCATCTTAATGCTCTCGCCATCCTGGTGGTGCCAGCTTAGAGTTTCATAGGTCTACCTCGGCCGACGTGTACTGACTGCCGCAGGCACAAGGAGTCTGCCGAATCATCAGTGACAGAATTGTGTGTAAAGCGCGTATGGAATTGTCCGAGTGGGATGAATCCGTCTTGAACAACCTCCCATCTCAAGCCGACCCATTGAAATCGATATTTTGTTTTGTTTTAGTTTTGTTTTGTTTTGTTTTGTTTTGTTGTTGTTGTAAAACGGATTTCAGAAACAGCCTTGAAATCCACATATCGTGGGACTGTCTGTCTGTCTGTCTGTCTGTCTGCCTACCTGCCTCTCTGTCTGTCTGTCTGTCTGTCTGTCCCTGACTCTCAGTCTGTCTGCCTGTCTGTCTGCCTCTGTCTCTGACTGTCTTCAGTCTGTCTGCCTGTCTATCTCTGTCTGTCTGTCTCTGTCTCTCTCTGTCTCTCTCTGTCTCTCTCTCTCTCTCTTTTCACACTCTGTGTGTGTGTGTGTGTGTGTGTGTGTGTGTGTGTGTGTGTGTGTGTGTGTGTTTGTGTGTGTGTTTGTGTGTGTGAAGAATAATTAAAAATATCCAGGAATAAAATGTAAGATTACGTACACGAAAACAGTGTTGTAACGATTAAACTATTTCATCTACAATGTTACAAATATTACTTTTACATGTTATTTATGATCAGAGAGAGTCTACTTGTGTTTTTGTTTTGTTTTGTTGTGTGTGTGTGTGTGTGTGTGTGTGTGTGTGTGTGTGTGTGTGTGGTGTGTGTGTGTGTGTGTGTGTGTGTGTGTGTGTGTGTGTGTGTGTGTAGAGAGAGTCGCCTCTCGTCAGTTTACAGAAAATCCCCGTTCTTAAAGATAGCATCGTCAAGACAATACCTGGCTTACGCAGAATTACGAGGCAGTGAGAAAATATCCAATAACATAACCCTTCACGAAAACAAGGAGAAGATAATTCGCCACAGGGGAGATAAAAAAGAAAACATGGGGAATTATACAAAGATAGGAACGGTGGGCACAAGTACACAGAATTGTTTAGCATAATTGAAAAACATTCATTCATCTATCCATTTATCCGAACATACATACAACATACTACATACATACATACATACAAACATACATACATACATACATACATACAGACGTACATACATACATACACAGACAGATATACTTACTTACTTACTTACTTACTTACTTACTTACTTACTTACTTACTTGTTTATAACTCATGACTTACTTACTTACTTGCTTACTTACTTACTTGATTAATTAATTACATTCATCTATACAACATTCATACGTATGTGCATCCATCCATCCATCCATTCATTCATACATGCACTCATACGTATGGCATCCATCCATCCATCCATTCATTCATACATGCACTCATACATACACACATACATACTACTTACTTAATTTCTTAATCATTCAATCAATGAATTAGATTTATGCATACATCTATGGATACATCCATTTATACATCCATGCATACATTCATACATATAATTATGAAGCCAGACAGCCATACACCCATCCTTCCATCCATCCTCCATTATACATACATACATATATACATGCATACATACGTACATACATACATACGTGCATACGTACGTACGTAAGTACGGGTACGTCTCGAAAGCAAACCATTTTAGAGCATACGCGACTGCCTCAGCATCCATTGTTAGACCGGAAATTATTTTTTTCATGTCTGGTGCTTTCATTCTATTTGACAGTGAAGCCCATCCAAATTTTTTTTTAAATCGACGATTGAGCCCTACGTGTATGTGAAAGTAATCGTGAGGGTGGACTCATCATCATCATCATCAGGTGCCCTGCCGCATGGCGTTGGCGACCATGGACCTCCAACCATCTCTATCTCTCGTTGCCCCCAGCATCTCCCCCACCCTCTTCATCCCCAGCCACTCTGCAAGTCCGTCCAGCATTCTCTCCCTGGGTCTACCTGGTGCTCTCTTTCCCTCCAGCTTTCCCGTTGTGACCAGGTGCTCCAAATCCCCCTTCCTCATAAAATGGCCTATAAATGTTGCTTGTCTTTTCCTAATCTTCCTTATGAGTGATCTATTTGTGACTGCCTCCATCAAGACTGTCTCGTTTGTTTTCTTTGCTGTCCATGGAACTCTCAACATTCTTCTGAGAAACCTCATCTCGGAGGGTGGACTAGTTAATGGCAAAACACGCGATTAGACAACAGCTCAGCGCACAGTCGGTGTCAAGCTGCAAACTGATGGTAGTGTCACGAGATCGCCGCAAGTGAACAATGCTCATTTTTAGATAAACCAAATAGGGATGTGCCAAATGCGTACATTACAGTGTACACGATACCATCTTTTGGGATTGCCGCTTATTTGCTCGAGGTGTACATGTAGTTTACTTCTGCATCAGCTTTACCTTCTGGCCATTGATGACAGTGTCTCCCTACAACTTTTGATATGATGATGATGTGTGGCTTTTGAAACGGTTTCGGACATTTCACCAGTCTTTTGTCCCTTTTGAGTTCTGTCAGCTGACATAGTGTTGAACGGATTGCGGGAAGGTGATGGATAAGGTGAGGGAATTAAAGGGTTAAAATTGGTAGGGGGTGGGGGGAGATGATGGAGGGTGTATGGATGGGGCAGTCAATGACAGCGGGGCATGGTGCCATGTGGCTTGCGCTGTCTAGCACAAGCACACACACGCGCACGCACACGCACACGCACACGCACACACACACACACACACATGCTCCCGACTGTGGCCGGCACCGCCACACAGGGGCAAGGAAGAGGGAGAGCGCACGTGAAGCACGGCGTTACGCAACGCTCGGTGCTGCTCACAACTTTCTCAACTAAGCCTTCAACTTTAGTCCTTGACTCGTGTCCACAAAATAAAATGGTGGCTATAGCTCCGACGTGTCTGTAGCCCGGATTGTCTGAGAATGGTGAAGAACTTGACTAAGACAACCATCTGGTTCAGTCAGTGACCGTGTTGAAGTGTGTCCTACTATCAGTGTTGATGGATCTTTGACTTGTGTAACTGACCATTAGTTCAGTGGTTTACAGCACAGTGCCAAGAACACAAGAGCCGTGGGTTTGATCCTCTGCCAGACCCCAGTCTCAAGACCTTACCAACACATAGGACTTCTGGGCAGGTTCGCAGCTTATGCCATGACCATTTTGGATGTTGTCCATCATATGGCATCTGTGGCGTCAGCGCATATGGAGTTTATTCCGAGCGTGGAGACGTCATCTTGAGAAACTGAAAGTGAACTGAAAAGCCAACGCATGTGTGTTCTTTCCATCGATCGATGACTGTTGGACACACTGTGGACATAATGCGGGGGTTGATAAGTTTGATAAGGTTTCTACCGGACTCAAAGCAGAAGTAATGTTTGCAAGAGCCGTTTAAATGTGTCTGGTACAGTCAGGTTTCATACAGTATTAACCAAACACATTTGACAACAGAATGAAAACGCGTGTCTAATTCATAAAACAAGGCAGTCGCACATTTTCAACCAACTTGCCTTTGTCAAGCATACACACAAAACACAACAATAAAAATCACTAGATGTAGAACAAAAATAACTGGATCACATGTCAACTTCTCTGATGAGCTGGAAATGATAACGCTGACACATAACATTGTTAAACCAAGTAAAATGACATCGTTATCGTGGTCTTTCTATGGAGAAATTTGAGATTTCTGAAAGTCAGATTTTATTACAAGATTTCTGTTGTTTTAATCAATTGCACGTGTATCTTTGGCTCGCGTAATTTGCGGCTTCCTGGCTGAGAATGGTGTCACATGATTTTGTCTGACCGATCTGACTGATCACGCTGACTGTCCGATCTAATCCTTTAATCTTCTTGTTGTCATGTTTCTAACAGTCGAAATAATCAGGTTAATAAATAACTTGTTTTTCAGTGTAAAAAAAAAGTATTCATTTGTTTGTTTAAAAAATACGGTGTTTTGTGTGAAACGTTATACGTTGTGTTGCTGTATCCAAGACAGTGAGGTCAGTTTGTGACAGCAAAATACATTCAGCACTATCCTCGTCTGAAGTGGTTGCTTTAGTATGTGGGTAACACCGAAAACGTGATAGATTTCAGGCTGTTGTCTACATCCCTTCAAGTGCATGTCTGCCATTTCGTGATCTTAAATACAAGCAATGAATTATAACTTTTGCGTCTGTTTTTGCCTGTAAAAAAATCTTTCTGAAATCAAGAGAGCGTTTGGTTGCGCAAATATTGTATATTTACTGCTATTTTTCTTTCAAACATATTTTTGCCATTTGTATTTGTCTACATCAGTGTATGACTGTGGTTGTGATTTGAGCTTTCGACATCTTGCTTAATTAACTCTTTGATTCCCGTACTCTATCCACAACAGCAAAAACTTAACCCTTTGATTCTCAGACCCTCTACCTGCAGGAAGCTGGTGGATACGGTGAGGGAATCAAAGTGTTAAGTTTTTTGCTTTGCTAGCAAATGCAGGATGCTAGTAGAGTCAAAGGGTTAACAATCAACTATAAAATATCAAAAACAGTGACTCTGACCTGTGTTAATTTAAAGACCAGCTTGTTTTGATATCATGTTTCAGACTGCGTTTGTGTTTCAAGGTTGAAATGTTTACCTCCAGTGTGGACATGAAGAATCGATGCTTGTTAGAGTGAAAAGGATTAACCCTGTTTATGGCTGTGACTGTGCAAACTGTTTACTGTCTAATGGACAACTTTCCAGAAATGACTACTGTAGTCAACGTTGGCCTGTACTTTTTCGTGTTTTAAGACAAGCAGTTTAGAATCAAAATATTAACTTTTCTTCCATTCTCCTGTTCCAATTACAGTTTCTCTCCCATCTTCCAAGAAGCGCAAGATACGCTATTTGTTTCCCTATAATTCGACTCTTACCTTTGTTCCACAAAACCAGAGTAGACGGCTCAGGACATTACTGTTTGACAACCGAAGGTTCCGCCGATTTCATGTCACCTGTTCGCTGTCTGGCTTCAGTTTGGCTTCTACCAGTTTACCTTCTTATCTAAGTGATTGATTACAGCTTTGTTTCAAAAAGTCCGCAGTGGATTTCTGCCTTCTCAAAATAGTGTGCTTGCCATGTAACCATTGAGCCCACAAGTCGTCCTTGTCACTATTTCAGAACTTCCTTCATTTTATCTAACAGCTATTGACCGTGGCAAGACCATGGACGATCAGGTTTAACCGAAGCATGGTATTACCAGTCAAAAGTATTTGCTATTTTGAAAGTGGAACATTACCAGTTTGACTGCATTCTGCATTAACTGTCCTTCAGCCGTAAGTTCTGTGTCTTTTGTGCAGTGCTTTCAATCCAGAATAGCTGTGTGGACTATAAGTGACAGCCGTGTGAAAAACTGTCTTTCCTTTCCTTTGAAATAGTTCACTCATCTTGTGACTTACTCCAACAACGCTTATCCCCGCTACCATTCCACAAGCTTCCGTATCTAACTACTGTTTTCACGTCAGATGTGGAACATTGCTCAGTCCATTGTGCTCTGCATTGACTGCCCTTGAGTAACCGTTATTGTGTTTCGTGTGTGTAAATGAACCCTGCTTTTATTTAGGAAGTGCCGTGAGAACTGTATATTTGCAATCAGTAAATAACCACTATTAACTTCAAAGCAGTTTACTAATTAACTTCAAAGCAGTTCAAAGCAGTTCTTTGATGTAACTCGTGCGCCCACAAAGATCATAATTTCAGAATCTCCTTAACTTTTTTCTCACTCAATAAACAGATCTGTGCCCTAATCTGTTGTCCCCATCTATTGGCTGTTTTTAGCAACCTGAACTGTAGTATGAGTCATAGTGCAGTCCATTGTAACCCCCCACTCCTCTGCTCCACGAACTGTCATTTTTCAATAACTCACACTGTGTCTCTAACCCTGCACATGAAACTACGTAGATCACTTAACATTCTATCGATTGTCATCAGATTTTGTCTTGGCTGACCTTGCTGACATAGTTCCTGTGTATATGTGGGTTTGAACGCCATCCTTTACTGTCAGCCCTGTGCTGTGAATAATGTTTTGATTCAGATACACAGTGTCCATGTTGAATACTTCATGTACACAAGTTTGAAACACTGACCTGGTATCCCGGGAATATGACTGGCTTCAGAACATGTGACACATTTCAATCACCAAAATATTATGTAAACTTCATCACCCACCCACCCCATAAAATCACCCATTTTTCTGAAGAACTAACCATGTTGAACATTTCATGGACAAAAGTTTCAAAGAAACACTGACCTGGTATAACAATCACGTGACTACTCTCAGAACGCATTCCATTGTGAAGCGATTCGTTAACCTACAAACCATGTAAACTTCCGAGTTGTGAAAGTGGAATATTTAGCCTACAGCACGGTAAATAAGACATCCATTCCACCCTTCATTCATTCATTCCAACCTACTCTTCACCATGTCCATGTCAGGTCATTTTTTGCGGGACATCCCGCTACGCGCCTTACAACAGCGCAAAGTTGGTGACGAACACGTGAATCTTCTGCAGGCTTGTTACGACAACCCGCTCTTCAACCAGCGGGATGACGACTCCCGGGGCGAGCAGCACAAGGGATCGGGGGCCCCCCGGCCCCGGGGTTCCATGGGCGGCCAGCAGGACGGTCGCGTGCCCGTGCCCAAGGACTACATGCACTCCCTGCCCCCGGGGACCCAGCCCCCCGTGCCTGCCGAGATCCGTTACGCCCAGAAGACGCGGCGTCGTTTCCTGCTCAAGATGGTCCTGGTCTCTCTCTTCCTGGTCGTCCTCTTGGCCATTGTGGTGGGCCTCATCGTTCACTTCATGCGTGAGTACTTTAGTGTCGAGATCTCTCTCTCTCTCTCTCTCTCTCTCTCTCTCTCTCTCTCTCTCTCTCTCTTTTCTTCTTCTCTCTCTCTCTCTCTCTCTTTTTCTCTCTCTCTCTCTCTCTCTCTCTCTCTATCTCTGCTCTGTTATTATCATATCTCCGTCCATGTGTGTATGTTGTGTGTTTTATGCATGTGTGTGCGTGTCTGTATGTATGCGTGTGTGTTTGTGAGTGTGATTCTCCTGTAGAGGGTTATTTTGACAAGTACAGTAAAAAAAGAAAATACTTTTGCTATTTTTGTATTTCTTTTTCCCCTCTCATTTTCTTCTCTCTAAACTTCGTGAAGAGTCATGGGGTCGCGGCACTAAAGACCTGTTCAACAAATTCCACCAGCTCTGTCGGTTGTGTGTCAAAGCCTGGGTCTCTGCAGATGTTAATTGCAGTCTTCTAGTCATTTTGAAATTCTCTCTCTCTTTGTTGTTTTGTTTGTTCATCTGTTATTTGGTTTGCTTGTTCTTTCACTTGTTGTTCATCGCTCAATTTGTTTCCTGTTTTATGTGTCTTGTTGTGTCGTGTGCTTGTCCGGGGTTTCTTTGTTCGTTGTTTTGTTATATTATTGTGTTGTAGATATATACGCATACATACATACATACATGCATACATACATACATACATATATACATACATACATACACACATACACACATACAAACATACATATGTATATATATATATATATATATATATATTTTATATATATATATATATATATACATACATATACATATACATATAAAACTTTAACAAAAATATCAACTGTCCATTATTAGACCAACAGACAGTCAGCATGTCGTGTATATTGCACTACCACTTCATGACTGTAACAACACTGAAAGAGGAAAAAGAAAGACCAGTGAAGAAGGACTCAAAACTACCCCCCCCCCCCCAAAAAAAAAAGGAGAGAAATTCAAATACATGGTGATGATTCATGAGATAAAGATGATAGTGAAGGTACTGTGGGGTTCCTTTTAAAGGAGAGAGAGAGAGAGAGAAAAGAGAGAGAGAGAGAGAGGCAGAAAGAGAGACAGACAGAGAGAGAAGACGAAAAAGAAGAAAGAAAGAAAGAAAAAAAGAAAAAAAAGAAGAATAACAGCACAACAACAACAACAACAATGAGAGAAAGAGAGAGAGAGAGAGGGGGGGGGGAGAAAGAAAGAAAGAAAGAAATGCGAAAAGAGAGAAAGAAACAAAAAGAAAAAAAGCAAACAGGGTGTACCACAGTCTGCATATAACTGAAATCTATTACCAAAAAAAAGTATTTCAACATCTTGGTCCCCAGTGGTGTCTGTAGACCTGAGCACCACTTGCACACACTTCTAGGTCTGGCATGGTAAACTAGTCTGGAATAATCAGTTTCAGGTTCAGTTTTAGTTTCAGTTTCTCAAGACAGCGTCTTAGTGCTCGGAATAAATTCCATACTCACTGACGCCACAGATGCCACGTGATGAGTAAGATCTACAATGATCATGGCATTAACCCTGTCTATACGTTGGCATAAACCCCACGCCTGGCACGGTCTTAGGGTTTTACTCAGCATATGGTTTCTGTGTCTATTCTTGCATGAATTTGTCATTGAAACAACTTGAATTGTATTGCAGTGAAATGTACCTCTTCATATGCTGTGTCCATATTTATTTTTGCTTAAAGCCCAGCCGACTGCGTAGAGCCATGTCAGGGCTATAACCATTTCAAAACATATACAATACTTCAACACGAACAAAAAAAATGGAAAAGAAAATTAAGTAGGAAAAATAGAAAAGAAAATTAAGTAGGCCCTACACATATCAATGCATTCTTGCTCATAATCCAAGAAGACGCCCCTGGCGTTGTCCGTTTAACATGAGATACACCACAGCTAGCGTCAATCTCCAAGTCATCTCACAGTATGACATGAGCCACACACATGTATATCCATACACTACAAACATTCAAGACATCGAATTTAGACGGTTCAAGAAGAATGTTTCAATCAAGCAGTTCCATATGTGCTCCGCCCAAACATGGTTGCAGTCATCGTGAGTCTGGAAAACCTCTCTCTCAAAGTCTCTAAATAGATGCGGGGGCCGTTGAAACTTGAAACAGTAAGCTGACACCACCACAATGATTGGAAACATTAAAATAGGCACAAAAAGCCAAATTGTCAGTTTATGTTTTCATGATGGAATTGAAATGAGGATATCTGATCTGATCTGATCCGCAGTTCTCACAACTAAGCCAACCAGCCGACGTCAACTAGATCTCTGAAGAGAGCAGGAAACAGAATCCAGCCCTGATTCGTTCCATGGCATAGTATAAAGGTCATTGACACTGAACCATGAAATACTACCGTCCTTGTGGAACTACAGTAAAGCTGGGTATCCCCTAGGGCTGTGGGCAAGATGTGGAAGGAATCAAGTTTGCTATCCCCGTCCAAGGACGAAAGCTTTTGTAAACTTGATGACTGCAATGTTGTAAGCTTTTCTCTTTACTTCTGTTATACAGTTGTACTGTACTTGATGTAGGTGTGATCTGATATTGTCTTAATACCGATTATTGATCCCATGACCAGGCGACGTGGCGAAGTGGTTAACGCAGCAGACTACTGACCGGGAGATTGTGAGTTTAAACTCCCATCAGTCCAAGGAATTTTTTGTAGGAATTCTTTATTCCGACTGGTTCCTGTCCAGAGCATAGAATGCTGTGGACTGGGCGGGAAAACTGGGACGGCACAATCAATTCGCTTCCACTTTGCATATGTATCATTGAGAGTCTCGTTCAAATCTTATGAACCACACCGCAGGTGTCTATATCTCTCGGACCTGGTTGGCGCCAAGACATATTCATGAAAGTAAACATGGAGTACAACCCTGAAATAAAACTCCTTAGCTTCATCATTATCATACCCATTTCCATCATCATAGTCATCATCATCATCATGTGCCCTGCCGCGTGGCGTCGGCGATCATGGCCCTCAGTATGCATCTACCCCTTGTCGCCGCAAGCACATCTTCCACCCTCTCTGTCCTCAGCCATCCTGCAAGTCGGTCCAATATTTTCTCCCTGGGTCTGCCTGGTGTTCTCTTTCTCTTCAGCTTTCCTGTTGTGACCAGGTGCTCTAATCCCCTTTCCTCATAAAATGGCCTGTAACTGTTGCCTGTCTTTTCCTAATCTTCCTTATCAATGATCTTCTTGTGTCTGCATCCATCAATACTGTCTCGTTTGTTTTCTTTGCTGTCCAATGTTCGTATAGTATTGTAAAATTGTCCCAGATTCTGTGACCCTTCATGCCCTGATTTCATGGTGACCTTACATTCGTGGAATCCCGGACAAGCTCCCTTCAGTTGGCCCATTAGCTCAGTTGTCAGACCGCCAAACTCATAACGCAGAGCCTGTGGGTTCAATCCTCAGGCGGGCCACATCTTTTTCAAAACCCATCAGCTAGGTAGGACCTTAATACCTGACCAGCTGATGGGTGTATGTACAGGCTTAAGGCTTGTGCCATGATTATTCTGAATCTTCTCCATCACATGGCACATGTGACGTTAGTGCATTTAGAAATCATTTCAGGCGCAGTGCCGTCATCTTGAGAAACTGAAACTGAAACCCTAAACAAGTGCGACTGCCCGTGTTCAAGCAAACAGGAACCAGACAAACACGAAAATAGAATCAGAATGCGTATTTAATACAACAAGACAAGACAGACGCAAATTTTCGGCCAACTGGCCTTTGTCAAGCGCGAAGGTAAGATCCCAAACAAACACCAAATACAATGGACGAAGTAGCAGGGACGTTTCAGTCTTTTTCTCCTAAATTTGTATTTGGTGTTTGTTTGTGATCTTATATTCACGCAGTTGGCCGAAAATTTGCGCCTGTCTTGTCTTGTTGTATTAAATACGCGTTCTGATTCTATTTTCGTGTTTTTAGGGTTCCTGAAACTGAAACGTTAGGCTTGTAGGTGAGTTGGAAAGCTGGAATGAATGGCGTGGGGATATTGACACAGGAATGGTGCACAAGATGAGGCTGCAAAAGAAAACGTTATTGATCCCACCGTGCGATATTGATCTGGATAAAACCTGACACTTTTCCGACCTGACTGATCTCTCTGAAACCTGATGCTATCAACATTTCTCAAGTTACATCGGCTCCCTTATCTGTCTGTTGGCAAATCACAGAAAATATGCCAGTTATTGATTCCACCGCGAGGTGTGTGGACAAAAGAACCTACAACATTCAGATAATTGATTGAATTTGCTTGTTTTGTGTGGACACCAACTTTTTAGATGGCCTGCTGTGACGCTGCCGCTGGGCAAAGAAACGTAGAAGAGCAAATTGAAGTATCTGCCCCCAGTCGTTTATTTTCCGCTCCGTGATTTGTAGAATCCAGTAATTCTGTTTCCGGGCTTGGCTTTTTGTGTGACACAGACGAAAAGAAAACTTTTGTTCCGACTTTGTGAGAGTTGAAACGATGTGTCGGTATTGGCTCAATACTTAACGCCAGTGCCGTATTCTTTGAAAACCCAATACTGATTTAATAACAAGTTAACGAATGACTTTTTTACAACTCTTTCTCACTCGTGCTTTTACA
>CM060305.1:9560708-9578208 GCA_030674185.1 Monoplex corrugatus
TGAAAGAGTTAATCAAGGCGAAAGAGTCAGGGTTAAATCAAGGGGGAAAAGATGAAGGAATGAAAGGGTTAAACCATTGACATAAGACGAAGGAGTCAAAGAGTTCAGGCAAATAGTTTCACAGACTACAAAGTGTGACAAGGCACACGCAGTCAGCACGGCTGGCAACAGTCCCTTGGTACAAAGTTCACAATGCCACATCACTGCGTCCTCTTCATTTGCTGAACTCGGCTGCAACTTTAAGGAGACAATGCTGCTGGGAATGGCAAAGACGGAACTCTGTAACGATACTTCATTGTATGGTTATCAGGTGCTTTTTTTTCAACTTTTAGTTTAAGTCTGATTTGAAGTGCTCTCTGCTTGTCAGTCTTTGTCTCTATCTCTGTCTATTCTTGTCATATGAAAGTCAATATTTCATTAGAGTTTCAGTTCAGTAACTTCTTTCTCATTGTATGTCTTGTGGTTCATCTGTTTTCCGATACGCTTATAATGGGATCACGTGGATTACCGTTCTTTGACAGGCATAGTCTCCCCTGTCTGTGCAGTACGCGTTGCGGTATTCATGTCCATACCTTCTCCTAATTGGCTTTCCGTTCATATTTGTTAGAGTACCGTACTCATAATACAGGGGTTGTGGGATCAAATCCTTGGAACCTATCTATCTTCCAGTAGGTTGTTGTTGTTGTTGTTGTTTTGTTTTTGTTGTTGCTGTTGTTGTGTGTTGCTTTTTCTCTAATTAGGCCTTGAGGGAAATGAACCTATCTATCTGTCCAGTAGGTTGTTGTTTGTTTGTTTTTGTTGTTGCTGTTGTTGTTGTTGTTGTTGCTTTCCAGGGTAACCAGGGTACAGAGTGGCAATGAGTAGCTGTAAATTAGGTCCACCGGGACTTAATGGTGCTATCCTTGAGTAATAGAGTGTTTTGAAGTTACAAGTTTTAAACTCTCTCTCTCTCTCTCTCTCCCTCTTTCTGTGTGTCTCTGTCTGTCTGTCTGTGCTCTCTCTCTCTCTCTCTCTCTCTCTTCTTCTTTCTCTCTCTCTGTCTCTCCTCTTTCTTTGTCTTTCTTGTCTCTCTTTCTCCTTTTCTTTCTCTCCTCTCTCTCTTTCTCTCTCTCTCTCTCTCTCTTGTTCTCTCTTTCTGGCTCTCCCTTGCTCTCTCTCTCTCTCTCTCTCTCTGTCTCTCTGTCTCTCTTACATAGCACAAACACACGCACGCCCCACACACACACACACACACACACACACACACACACACACACACACACACACACACACACACACACACTAATAATAATGATATCGTTCACAACAACGATGATGATAGTACCACGATGATGATGATGATGATGATGATGATGATGATGATGATGATGATGATGATTAGGTGCCAAATCTTGATTCAGTTATCAATACAAGGTGTGCACTCCCATCATTCACCAAAGCAATCACCAACAACGACCAGGGCACAAAGCACAAGCAAACAGGGAGTGGAAGATAGGAGGGAAGTAGGGCATATGACCCCTGACCCTAGCACACACACACACACACACACACACACACACACACACACACACACACACACACACACACATCATACAACATACATACATACATACATACATACATACATACATACATACATACAGAGGATGATGAGCTAGGGTACACTCAAACCTGTTCGACCCAAGCTGTCACGTTCTCTGTCACACACACACACACACATACACATATCTTTCTTTTTCTCTAATCAGGCCTTGAGGGAAATGAACCTATCTATCTGTCCAGTAGGTTGTTGTTGTTGTTGTTTTGTTTTTGTTGTTGTTGCTGTTGTTGTTGTTGTTGTTTTCCAGGGTAACCAGGCAAATGCCCTGTTCTTCACATACACATGTATTCACACTTGAATACATACACACACATACACACACACAAAAACACACATACACACGCATACATGCATACACACGCATACATGCACACATTCACACACACACACATACACACACACACACACACACACACACACACACTCACACACACACACACACACCACACACACACACACACATACACACACACCAGTTACACTGGAAGTTATGCTACATCACTCAATCACGAATCGTAAGGTTCAAATGAACAACTTAGCGTTTCTCAGTCACTGACTGTAATCTGCTTATCTGTTTTCCTTTTTTTGTTTGTTTATTTTTTGTTTAGACTTATATTCTTTCCCACAGAAAAGGGAGAGAGAGGCAGGGAAGCAGGGCTGGCATCCTACCAGAGTTGTCTTTCTAATGATGCATTTAATGATTGAAATAATTTAAACCCTGACAAGACTGGAACCCATACCCTGACAGAGCTGACAGTCTACAGCCCAATGATCACCATTGTGCTCCACCTCATCGTTATGTTCTTTGGACCTGACGTGGTGAATTGAAGCAGACGATGATGCAGTTAGCAAGCAGACGATGATGCAGTTAGCAAAGTTTTCACTCCCAACACACTTGTCGACTTCACTGGAACAAAGACGGATGGAGGGGAGGGGGGGTAAATTTCAGGTCGTGCATTTTCGATTGGGCCAACCCTAAAAATATAACCGTGAGGGAAAAATCGTTTTCTGTCTGAATTGGTGTCTGGTTCTGCCCGCTACAGGGCGACAAATGAGACCTTCATTACTGGTTTCACTGGCCGTATCTGACAGCCTGGCCTTGCTGGACGTTTGATTGTATATCTCTTCCATCGCTCGCCTTTCCTGTAGCTCAATAACCCTGTTTTTCTCCTGCTAGTTTCTATTGTATTTGATACAAAGAGATTAGCAAGGGCTGCCCTAAGTGTTAATATCTATACTGTTGGAAAATAGTTTTGCTGTATTTCATTTCATTCCTCCACAGCCCTGTTTTTGCCTTGCTGTTTTTCTGTTGTATTTTAAACAAAAAGATTCTCAAGGGCAGATATGTAAACTGCCCGAAGTGTTGATATCTGTACTGTTGGAAAATAGTTTTACTGTATTTCATTTCATTCCTCCACAGTCTTGCTTTTGCCTTGCTATTTTCTGTTGTATTTGATACAAAGAGATTTGAAAGGGCAGATATGTAAGCTGCCCTAAGTGTTTCTATCTACTGTTGGAAAATAGTTTGACCATATTTCATTTCATTGCTCCTCAGCCCAATTTTTGTCTCGCTATTTTCTGTTGTATTTGATACAAGTAGATTAGCAAGGGCATGTATATAATATGCCTGAAGTGTTAATATCTACTATACCTTTGGAAAATAGTTTTACTGTATTTAGTTTCATTCCTCCACAGCCCTGTTTTTGCCTTGCTATTTTTCTGTTGTATTTTATACAAGGAGATTTTCAAGGGCAGATATGTAAGCTGTACCAAGCTGATATCTATACTGTTGGAAAATAGTTTTATTTCGTTTCATTTCATCGCTCTACAGCTCTGTTTTTGTCTTGCTATTTTCTGTTGTTTTGACACATGGAGATTAGCAAAGGCAGATATGTAAGCCGCCGTAAGTGTTAATATCTATACTGTTGGAAAATAGTTTTACTGTATTTCATTTCACTCCTACACAGTCCTGCTTTTCTCCTGCTATTTTCTGTTGTATTTGATACAAGAAGGTAAGCAAGGGCAGATATGTAAGCTGCCTGAGTGTTAATATATACTGTTGGAAATTAGTTTTACCCCATTTCATTGCATTGCACTACAGCTCTGTTTCTCTTTTGCTCTGTAGTCTTGTTTTTGTTTTGCTGTGCAGTTCTCTTATTCTGTTTTTCTCTTGCTCCTCTTCTCATGATCATCACCACCAGTGTCTCAACCATCCTCTGTCTGCTTACTCGACATTGCCTGTTTGGTAGGAAGATGGATAAAAGAAGACAATTCATAGTTTCCAACAGATAACTATTTTCTACTGAGTGTTAAGACCCTCAATGACTATCATTAATATCACATTAAAACCCTGTCCATCAGTGAAGTAACAAACACAATGCTGTCTGTCCTTTCCCCCAGATTGGTGGTGCCTGTTAGCAAAGAGAAGTTGTCAATAATCCATCGATTTTTCGCCCAGTTAATGTCTTGCCTCGTTGATCTGTTTCATCTTTGCTTGTTTGTTTGTTTGTTTGTTTGTTTGTTTGTTTGTTTGTTGGGTCGAGAGACTTTGCACAAATCTGCAGACAGATGATAGTAAAGGAGAGACGCCAGGCTGGCAGTCATGTGATGCACTGGTTGTGTTGATAACTGGGGACACTGGTTGTGTTGATAACAGGGACACTGGTTGTGTTGATAACAGGGGACACTGGTTGTGTTTATAACAGGGGACATTGGTTGTATTGATAACAGGGGGACACTGGTTGTGTTTGATAACAGGGGACACTGGTTTGTTGATAACAGGGGACACTGGTTGTGTTGATAACAGGGGACACTGGTTGTGTTGATAACAGGGGACACTGGTTGTATTGATAACTGGGGACACTCGTTGTGTTGATAACAGGGGACACTGGTTGTGTTGATAACAGGGGACACTGGTTGTGTTTATAACAGGGGACATTGGTTGTATTGATAACAGGGGACACTGGTTGTGTTGATAACAGGGGACAGTAGTTGTATTGATAACAGGAGACACTGCTTGTGTTGATAACAGGGGACAGTGGTTGTGTTGATAACAGGGGACACTGCTTGTGTTGATAACAGGGGACACTGCTTGTGTTGATAACAGGGGACACTGGTTGTGTTGATAACTGGGGACACTGCTTGTGTTGATAACAGGGGACACTGGTTGTGTTGATAACAGGGGACACTGGTTGTGTTGATAACAGGGGACACTGGTTGTATTGATAACAGGGGACACTGGTTGTGTTGATAACAGGGGACACTGGTTGTGTTGATAACGGGGGACACTGGTTGTGTTGATAACAGGGGACACTGGTTGTGTTGATAACAGGGGACACTGGTTGTGTTGATAACAGGGGACACTGATTGTGTTGATAACAGGGGACAGTGGTTGTATTGATAACAGGTGACAGTGGTTGTGTTGATAACTGGGGACACTGCTTGTGTTGATAACAGGGGACACTGGTTGTGTTGATAACAGGGGACACTGGTTGTGTTGATAACAGGGACACTGGTTGTGTTGATAACAGGGGACACTGGTTGTATTGATAATAGGGGACAGTGGTTGTGTTGATAACAGGGACACTGGTTGTATTGATAACAGGGGATACTGGTTGTGTTGATAACAGGGGACACTGGTTGTGTTGATAACAGGGGACAGTGGTTGTGTTGATAACAGGGGACACTGGTTGTGTTGATAACAGGAGACACTGGTTGTGTTGATAACAGGGGACACTGGTTGTATTGATGATTCTGAGACACACAATACATATACACTGATTGTGTTGATAACAGGGGACACTGATTGTGTTGGTAACAGGGGATACTGGTTGTGTTGATGATACTGAGACACACAATACATATACACTGATTGTGTTGATAACAGGGATACTAGTTGTGTTGATAACAGGGGACACTGGTTGTGTTGATGATACTGAGACACACAATACATATACATTGATTGTGTTGATAACAGGGGACACTGATTGTGTTGGTAACAGGGGACACTGGTTGTGTTGATGATACTGAGACACACAATACATATACACTGGTTGTGTTGATAACAGGGGATACTGGTTGTGTTGATAACAGGGGACACTGGTTGTGTTGATGATACTGAGACACACAATACATATACACTGATTGTGTTGGTAACAGAGGACACTGGTTGTGTTGATGATACTGAGACACACAATACATATACACTGGTTGTGTTGATAATAACAGGGGATACTGGTTGTGTTGATGATACTGAGACACACAATACATATACACTGATTGTGTTGATAACAGGGATACTGGTTGTGTTGATAACAGGGGACACTGGTTGTGTTGATGATACTGAGACACACAATACATATACACTGATTGTGTTGATAACAGGGGATACTGGTTGTGTTGATAACAGGGGACACTGGTTGTGTTGATGATACTGAGACACACAATACATATACACTGATTGTGTTGATAACAGGGATACTGGTTGTGTTGATGATACTGAGACACACAATACATATACACTGATTGTGTTGATAACAGGGGATACTGGTTGTGTTGATAACAGGGACACTGGTTGTGTTGATGATACTGAGACACACAATACATATACACTGGTTGTGTTGATAACGGGGGACACTGGTTGTGTTGATAACAGGGGACACTGGTTGTGTTGATGATACTGAGACACACAATACATATACACTGGTTGTGTTGATAACAGGGGATACTGGTTGTGTTGATAACAGGGGACACTGGTTGTGTTGATGATACTGAGACACACAATACATATACACTGATTGTGTTGATAACAGGGGACACTGGTTGTGTTGATAACAGGGGACACTGGTTGTGTTGATGATACTGAGACACACAATACATATACACTGGTTGTGTTGATAACAGGGATACTGGTTGTGTTGATAACAGGGGACACTGGTTGTGTTGATGATACTGAGACACACAATACATATACACTGATTGTGTTGGTAACAGAGGACACTGGTTGTGTTGATGATACTGAGACACACAATACATATACACTGATTGTGTTGATAACAGGGGATACTGGTTGTGTTGATGATACTGAGACACACAATACATATACACTGATTGTGTTGATAACAGGGGATACTGGTTGTGTTGATAACAGGGGACACTGGTGTTGATAACTGGGGACACTGGTTGTGTTGATAACAGGGGACACACAATTCACTGGTTGTATTGATAACTATATTACGTTTATCCAGCCATGAAGATGGTTCGAGGTGGTCAAAATTTATATCTGTAAACTTTCTTACTTTTCCTTGTATGAAATGTTCGTCAAGTGTTGTTCTTTAACCCTTTGACTCCCGCACCCTGTCCACCAGCACCCAATATTGTCAACCATGCTAACAAAGCAAACCTTAACCCTTTGACTCCTGCACCCTGTACACCCTCACCCAGCATTGTCAACCATGCTAACAAAACAAACCTTAACCCTTTGACTCCCACACTCTGTCCACCAGCACCCAGCATTGTCAACCATGCTAACAAAGCAAACCTTAACCCTTTGACTCAAAGGGTTAAGTTTTTGCAGCTGGTGGATAGAGTGCGGGAGTCAAAGGGTTAATTGCAACCATGCCTATTCAGATTTATGAATGTACGATTCCTTGACTCCTTTTTGGACCCAATTGTAACCCAGAAATATTTTACGTCATTTTATCAGTGTGTATTTCCGTTTTAGACAATGGTAAAATAGAATTGCCCATATTCTTTCAAATGCCCATTTTCGGAACTGTATTTGGCTATCTTGAGGCGAAACTGATCATCAAGCTGCAACACCATACCTGCAGACCTACAGGCTGAGTATGGACTAAGACATGACAGTCAGCAAATTGAGTGATGATGATGATGATTATGATGATTATGATGATGATGATGATGATGATGATGATAGTTGTGATGACGCCGACGACAACGACGATGATGATGATGATGATGATGGTGGTGATGATGATGATGAATAATTCATAATGATAATAAGAGGAAGAATGATGGTGATGTTCAGCGATAAACAAAAAAGTTGATGATAGGTTTTGCAGGGGTCAAATACAATTAAACAGATAGATACTTAACATACTGCATGACACACACACAAACCCATCTTTCGCGTACAACACACAACAACACACACACACATACACACACACACACACACACACACACACACACACACACACACACACACACACACACACACATACACACACACACACACCACATACACACACACACACACACACACGCACACTCTCTATCTCTCTCTCTATCTCTTTCTCCCTCTCTCTCTCTGTTTTACACACACACACACACACACTCTCTCTCTCTCTCTCTCTCTCTCTCTCTCTCTCTCTCTCTCTCTCTCTCTCTCACACACACACACACACAGCGAAAAACCGATGAGCACAGTAGCAGGCAACTTAAACCGCAATAGACAACAGACATGGCCGTTGATGTCTGGGACTTTTGAAGACACCAGCAAGTGCTGGGGGAGGAATCTTGTCCAAGGATAGCAGATGAAGTGGAAGTTTGCATGATGGAGCCAGCTCACACGCCACAAAACCATCCATCAGGACAACAGGAAGTGGCCAGTGCTGCGGTTGACAGTCGAAAAGCTAGGTGGCAAATGTGGAGGAATGGACATATATCAGCATGTCAGCACTGCTTTTCAAAGCACTACAGTATCCTGAGATAAAGATTCTTCACCTGTCAGACAGCACTTTGTCACTTTCTTTTCTACTTCAGCTAAACAAAAAAAAAGAAGTTCTTCATTATCAAGACGATGTTTTTTAGTCATACAGTTGTATAATATCAGAGCAGTACTGTCACATGACAATTACATTTTATGTGAATGTTAGAGACTTTGAAGTGCTTCACTTACGTAGAGTTTGGAGAAGGTAGAGTTGATAAAAAGAAAGTACAGCCATGCTTATTATCGTTTTCTTAATTCAAAGCTCGACATGTTACAAACATGTTAGGTTTTGACACAACATTAATAATCCTGTCAACACTATTTCAATTGTCTGAAACAATGACAAATTCCTGAAACTGAAATCAAGAAAACTATTCTTTCACTCTCATATCGAATTATCAACAGACTATACATCTACACTTTTAGATTCAGCCAGCAGTAATGTTATCAAACCTCTCATTAGTCTCCATAAACGAGCTTTAAAACTCATTCTCTTGAAAAAACACTTTGTAACAGACTCCAACTATTATAAGAAATTGAATACTTTACAGTTAAAATGTAGATTTGAATATAACAAAGGACCATTTATTTATGCACAAAATAGACATGCTCCAGGAACATGATCAGTGCCTTTTCTTTTAATCTCACCGCAATAGGAGAAAACTTAACGTCCCCTTACCAAGAATTATCCTCTTTAAAACCAGCCCAAGATACTCAGAAACTATCTTCAGGAACACACTACCAGAACACTTGCCAAAAGCTCAGCTTTACGATATTCAAGAAGAGTTATTTTGCACTATTCCTGCAGTAATAAGCTCTTTTCTTATCTAACAATCAGATCAATTACTAACATATAGTGCTGAATTATTCGGTCGAAAAAGTTCAGATCTCTTGTTTTGAATAAATATTTAATGTTTGCCTTGTTGGCAAACCTCTATTGTCTAATCTATATATAAATTTATGTATAGTGTCATGTAGACACTTTTTAGGCGAAGACCGGATGAAAAAATGCATGTACTTGCTCATTCCATACCACACTTTAGATGTGATTTGTTTTGCTCTTATTCTCTCTCTCTCTCTCTCTCTCTCTCACACACACTCTCTCTCTCTCTTTCATTCTTTCTCTCTCTTTGTCTGCTTCTCTCTCTTTCACTCTCTCTCTGTCTGTCTTTGTCTGCGTGCCTCTCTTTCTCTCTCTTCTCCTCTTCTTTTCTGTTCTCTTTCTCTCTCTCTCTCTCCCCTCTCCCTCTCTCTCTCTCCCTCTCTCCCCCCCCCCCTATTCTCTTCTCCTCTCTTCTCTCCTCTTTCTCCTCTCTCTATCTCTGTCTCTCTCTGTCTCTCTCTCTCTCCGTCTGTCTGTCTGTCTGTCTGTCTGTCTGTCTGTCTCTCTCTCTTTCTTTCTTTCTCTCTCTCTCTCCCTATTCTCTTCTCCTGTGTTCTCTCCTCTTTGTCCTCTCTCTGTCTGTCTCTGTCTCTCTCTCTCTCTCTTCTCTCTCTCTCTCTCTCTCTTTCTCTTTCCACTCTCTCACATTACACCATGTGGGTATGTGTATATGAAATGGATATCATTTTTTATTTGTTGTAGATAAAGTGTAAAGACGTTACTGCACTGCAACCTGATCGTCATCTCACGTTTACCATAAATAACACTCTATCTTTCTGACCTTGGGTTGAATATAACTGGTTTTCTCATCCTGTCTCTTTCTGACCTTTGGATTAAATATAACTGGTTTTCTCATCCTGTCTCTTTCTGACCCTTGGGTTGAATATAACTGGTTTTCTCATCCTGTCTCCAAACCAGAAAGTGACACAATCTGCAGTCGTGGGCTGTAAATCCGATGAAAGAATTGCGGTGGATTGCTTGGATAAAGGTGTACAGTGTTTTTGTCTTGTTTCAGACCACATTGCATACAGGTCGGTGAGTGCTGGAGGGGGGGGGGAGAAGGGGGAGGGGGGAGGGGTCCTTGCACTGAAGGTTGTGTGTGTTGCCTGCCACGTAAGTTGCCCATCAGTGGCTGATGTTCACAGGTAGCAAGGATTATTTCTGTTTGGTTGTGATGCTACCGTGATGTTCACTGAACGACTATATCCTGGATTTACCTCCGTAGCCTCGTCACGTGTTTCTGTTTAACCCTTTGACTCCGCACTCTGTCCATCAGCTGCAAAAACTTCATCTTTGACTCGTTCACTTCTTACAGGAATTTGGTGGATATATAGGGTGAGCGAATCAAAGGGTTAAGTTTTTGCTTTGCTAGCACGGTCGACAATGCAGGAAGCAGGTGGATAGAGTGAGCAAGTCAAAGGGTTAAGTTTTTGCTTTGCTAGATGGTTGACAATGCAGGATGGTGGTGGACAGGGTGCTAGAAGCAAAGTGTTAGCGGGCTGGCTTGCTCCTGTAACAGACCCGTGGACTCGATTGTCTAACGTTTTGAGTTCAATCCAAGCTTCAGTATAAAAACTGGCCTGTTGGCTGCCTATCGTATTGTTTCAGTCTTTTCTGGTGGTGTCAGCTTCGTGTTCCACAGGGCCTGTTTCTTGCCCCTGCTTTTTTCCTTCAGTTCTAGAACTTACCAGGTATGTAGGTTTTGCGCAGGTTTAAGGAATCTGCCTGACTTCGACACTTGCAGTATTCTGCTTAGGGAATCATAAAGAGAGTATGTGCATTTGTCTCTCTCTCTCTTTCATGTCTGGCGTTTGTAACATATTTAAATCTATACCAGAGTATGGGGGGGGGGGGGGTTGCGCAGGCTTAAGGAATCTGCCTGACTTCGACACGTGCAGTATTCTGCTTACGGACTCATAAAGAGACCACATGTATTTGTCTCTCTTTTTCATGTTTGTACATGTATATAAAATTCATCCCGAGTGCAAGGACGCCATCCTCAGAAACTGAAACTGAAACTGTCATTAATGTTTACTTATCATATACTACTTTGATTGTTAAGGGATAAGAAGAGAGTTGTTTCTTCTGTTTGTAGCCATTTGTCTTTTGCTGGGTCTGATAAATGTCTGCCATTACTACGTCTTATAGTGAGCGTGAATACTCTGAAGTTTGTGGTTGTGGTTTGGCATTGTAGGGAGCTTCTGACTGCTAACTGTCAAGACTATGAAAGGGGAGAGGAGCTGGCAGTATGGACCTGGGGCAGGGCGGAGCTGCCCAAAAGAGAGATGAAGGCCCAGATTGGGGCGAGAGAGGGGTCTGCCATTCTGGCTCGGTCCAGTGGCAGGCTGGACCTGGTTGGTACGCGTTGTGTGGCTATGTCCCGGGGTTTGTCATCTCCCCACTTGCCATTTTATTTGTAAACAAGGTGACTGATGACTGGGTCTGAAAGGGTCATGCAACGCATGGACACGCCCCCCCCCCCCCCCCCTTTGCTTGATGAAATGGATATCGCGTGGTGTCGGGAGCTTGGGAGGTGATTATCCAGAGAGTGGTGAGGCATTGGTCTGTAACCAATCGAGCATCCTGGGTGTTTCTTGTTAACTTTGTTAAGAAATTCTTTGAGTTTGAAGTTTGTTCAAGAGGGATTTACTACACTCAGACAATTCTGTATGCGCCGACAACAGAAATGAAAAAGAGAAATTGATGTATTTGCTTTCTTCGTGGATCTGTAGGGTAATATTGCAAAGTGAACATTATCCTTTCCTTACGTACGGCTTATAGATCACAGCAGTGTAACACAGTGTGTGCTGAATGTAGAGTAGGCATGTCTTCAGTCATTTTGAACTGGACACTGCTGACAGACTTGCAAGAATCCATACTCACACTCACATCTACACTTAGACAAATCACATGAATATGTAACATAGTCATAAACACACACACACACTCACTCACTCACTCACATACACACTCATACACACACACACACACACACACACACACACACACACACACACACATATACACACACACACAAACACACACACGCAAACACACACACACACATACAAACACACACACATGCACGCTAACACACACACCACACACACACACACACACACACACACACACACACACACGCACACATACACACACACTCTCTCTCTCATATTGCACAAAAATCCCAGACAAGAATAATAGAAAACATGTAACAAAAAATAAAGAAGAAAAACATCCATCAAAACAAGTAAAATTAAAATGGAAACGAACAGAGCAAAAGAAAAGAAATAGCAGGAAAAATTGAAAGATTTGAAAAGAGCTATGTCAACAACTCAACAACAACAACAAAGGCAACAACAAGAACAAGCAACAACAATGAAAAATAAAATTAGCAAAGAAAATTAAAGAAATAAACATTAACAGAAAATGGCACTGACTTTTTGAAAACGAAATCAGCAGCAACAACAGAAACGAAAGATAAAGGAAACAAACATTAACAAAAAGTGGCATTGACATTTCTTCAGCACTTCTGATCCATTGGAGACAAAAAATGATTTCCCTAAAAGAAAAAAGGACTTATAGGGCTGTGTCTGTCTGGTCCTTCATACATTGCTTCAGTCTTCATGTTTCCAAACCTATCCACTATTTTAACCCGCTCCTAATTCACCAGCTGCAAAAACTTAACCCTTTGACTTCTCACCCTATACACCACTTCCCTCAGAAACTTGTAGATAGGGTGAGAGGATCAAAGGGTTAAGTTTTTTTCCTTTGCTAGCATGGCTGACAACGTAGGATGCTGATGAATAGAGTGCGGGAGTCAAAGGGTTAAAACACAGATGCAGCTGGTTTTGAGGGATTTTCTCTAAACTTTTGCGTGGAAAGTTTTATTGTGACAGTCTCAGAGGGAGTGAGTACACGTGCACGTGTGTTCTAGTGACTAGGGAGACTTCTGTACGGTACAGGTGGTGGTGTTACACACAAAAGGTTACTGTGGTGAGAAGTGACTGTGTGGGCACGTTTGTGTTAAGTCAGGTTGTCTGGTTGTGACAGTGTTTACCATACCACTGCTGTCTTGTCCTCAGATCATGTCAGTCCTCTCCTTCGCTCTCTGCACTCGTTTCCTGTTTTCAACAGAAATAAATTTAAGCTGGATACCTTGTATTACAAAGCTATTCACCAGTCTGCCCCATCATATCTTTGTGACAACATCAATATTTTTACGCTGACTCGCATCTTGGGCTCAGCTTCAGATACTCTTTCCCTTCAGATTCCTAGATTTAAACTACCAACTGTCAGCCAGCGTTCTTTTGCTGTTTCAGGACCGTATGCCTGGAATAAACTGTGAAGAATGTTGGAAATTTGACAGCAGGTTTACAGGACCATTTTGAGACTTGAGCTATCACGGTTATACTCTTCCTTGACGTCATTGAAGTTGTCTTTTTGGTGCACATCCCAGTGTGTTGGATTTAAGTTCGATTTTGACATTTGACTGTTGGGTCTTGTTCTTGTCTGTTTATGCATATCTCAGCTGTACTTTCCTTCATTGTTTTTGACAATTCATGTGTGGTGTGTACTCATGCTTTAAGACATTAAACTCTGTCTGCGAGTCTGTCTGCCTGCCAGTTTTTTATTTCTTTGTTAATTTAATATCCGCAACTTTCCAACTGACAGGGTGTAGAACTCCAATGACAACTGACAGAACTGTAAGTGACGCGACGTAGAACATCATCGGTAGCCAACCAGAAGTGGTGTTGGTGGAGAAAGGTTCTCACCTTCATCCCATGGCTGTCATTTCTGTAGTGCTGGTGTTGTCAGTGTTGTGTGAATTGCTTCTGTCAGCCCTGTACTGCTGGTGGCGGTATTGACATTTTGCTGTCTGGGAGACAGCTGGGGCCCGACGTGTGAAAGTGTCAAGTCTCCTGTCGTCCTAACGCTCTGTGTTTACAACGGTGTGAGATGGTAACGGATGGATTGGGACTGTAGTGGTGACAAAAGGAACTTGTTTGGTGAGGGTGGAAAGGGATTCTGTTGGACGTAAAAAGAAGTGTGTTGGAAAACGGACTCTATTTGGAAGGAACTGTATTGGTACTGGATAGACAGGGCCTCTGTGGGGTCGGGGGTGGGAAGGGATTTATTGGTGAGACTCAGAAAGGTGTATTAGGGAAAACGGAAAACGTATCCATGAGATTTAGAAAGGGACTGTACTAGGGAAAGAGAAAGGTATCCATGATGTTTACAAAGGGACTATACTATGGAAAAAGGAAAAAAATATCCATGATATTTAGAAAAGGACTGTATTAAGGGAAAAGGAAATGTATCCATGATATTTAGAAAAGGACTGTATTAAGGGAAAAGGAAACGTATCCATGATATTTAGAAAAGGACTGTATTAGGGGAAAAGGAAACGTATCCATGATATTTAGAAAAGGACTGTATTAAGGGAAAAGGAAACGTATCCATGATATTTAGAAAAGGACTGTATTAAGGGAAAAGGAAATGTATCCATGATATTTAGAAAAGGACTGTATTAGGGGAAAAGGAAATGTATCCATGATATTTAGAAAAGGACTGTATTAAGGGAAAAGGAAATGTATCCATGATATTTAGAAAAGGACTGTATTAGGGGAAAAGGAAATGTATCCATGATATTTAGAAAAGGACTGTATTAGGGGAAAAGGAAATGTATCCATGATATTTAGAAAAGGACTGTATTAGGGGAAAAGGAAACGTATCCATGATATTTAGAAAAGGACTGTATTAAGGGAAAAGGAAATGTATCCATGATATTTAGAAAAGGACTGTATTAAGGGAAAAGGAAATGTATCCATGATATTTAGAAAAGGACTGTATTAGGGGAAAAGGAAATGTATCCATGATATTTAGAAAAGGACTGTATTAGGGGAAAAGGAAATGTATCCATGATATTTAGAAAAGGACTGTATTAAGGGAAAAGGAAATGTATCCATGATATTTAGAAAAGGACTGTATTAGGGAAAAGGAAATGTATCCATGATATTTAGAAAAGGACTGTATTAGGGGAAAAGGAAATGTATCCATGATATTTAGAAAAGGACTGTATTAAGGGAAAAGGAAATGTATCCATGATATTTAGAAAAGGACTGTATTAAGGGAAAAGGAAATGTATCCATGATATTTAGAAAAGGACTGTATTAGGGGAAAAGGAAATGTATCCATGATATTTAGAAAAGGACTGTATTAAGGGAAAAGGAAACGTATCCATGATATTTAGAAAAGGACTGTATTAAGGGAAAAGGAAATGTATCCATGATATTTAGAAAAGGACTGTATTAAGGGAAAAGGAAATGTATCCATGATATTTAGAAAAGGACTGTATTAAGGGAAAAGGAAATGTATCCATGATATTTAGAAAAGGACTGTATTAAGGGAAAAGGAAACGTATCCATGATATTTAGAAAAGGACTGTATTAAGGGAAAAGGAAAGTATCCATGATATTTAGAAAAGGACTGTATTAAGGGAAAAGGAAATGTATCCATGATATTTAGAAAAGGACTGTATTAGGGAAAAGGAAATGTGTCCAGAATATTTAGAAAAGGACTGTATTAGGGAAAAGGAAATGTATCCATGATATTTAGAAAGGACTGAAGTGGAAAAGGAAACGTATCATGAGATTTAGAAAAGGACTGTATTAGAAAAAGGAAATTTATCCATGATATTTAGAAAAGGACTTGTTGTAGGGGAAAAGGAAATTATCCAGAATATTAGAAAAGGACTGTACTAGGGGAAAAGGAAATTTATCCATGATATTTAGAAAAGGATTGTTGAATGGGGAAAAGGAAATTATCCATGATATTTAGAAAAGGACTGTATTAGAAGAAAAGGAAATTTATCATGATATTTAGAAAAGGATTGTTGAAGGGGAAAAGGAAATTTATCCATGATATTTAGAAAAGGACTGTACTAGGGGAAAAGGAAATTTATCCATGATATTTAGAAAAGGATTGTTGAAGGGGAAAAGGAAATTTATCCATGATATTTAGAAAAGGACTTACTAGGGAAAAGGAAATTTATCCATGATCTTTACAAAGGATGTTGGAAAAAAAGAAAGTTATCCATGATTTTAGAAAAGGACTGTACTAGGAGGAAAAGAAATGTATCCATGAGATTTACAAAGGGACTGTACTCGGGTAAAGGAAATGTATCAGAGGTATGGAAAGAGACTGTGCTAGGAGTTTGGAGTTAGTTGAAGAGGAATTCATCCATATTCAAAAGGGATTCATGGCGCTCGTACTATTCCACATACGCTCCAACTAAATTCATCAGCTGTTATCTGGCAGACTCTCTACGTGTGCAGAACTGTCTGCAATGGCAAGGGTTTGAAATGGGGAAAGGGGAACAGAGTGACGTCTGAAACGCTAAGCTGACACCACCAGAATAATGGAAACATTAAGGTGGGCAGCAAACAGGTCGGTTGTTACTGGTGTGGACAAGGACTGAAATCGCAGTATCAGACCTTGAGTCTGTGACTCAGGGTAAAATAAAATGTATTGGTGAGGCATGAAAAGGGACAATGGGGGTTTGTTTTATGGGAAAAGGCAGCATGTTAGTAATGTCAAGAAGTGGCCATATTCAGGGAAAGGGAAATGAATTGGTCAGGTGTGTCTAAAGGCATTGTGTTAAGAAAAAAGGAAATGTGTTAGTGAGGTATTGAAATGGACTGTAGTATGGAAAAAAGAAGTGTATTTGTGAGGTATGTAAAGGGACTGTATTAAGGAAAAGGAAATGCATTAGTGAGATATGGAAAGGGACTCTATCAGGGAAACAGGAAACGTATTGATGAGATCTGGAAAAGGACTGTATTACGGAAAAGGAAATGTATCGGTGAGGTGTGTAAAGGGATTGTGTAGGGAAAAAGACATGTATCAGTAAGACATGGAAAAAGACTGTATTAGGTAAAAGGAAATATATTAGTGAGGCATGGAAAGAGATTGTATTAGGGGAAAAGGAAATGTATTAGTGAGGTATGTAAAGGGATTATGTTAGAAAAAAAGGAAATATATTAGTGAGGTATGTAAAGGGATTGTGTTAGGAAAAAAAGAAATGTATTAGTGAGGTATGTAAAGGGATTGTGTTAGGAAAAAAAGAAATGTATTAGTGAGGTATGTAAAGGGATTGTGTTAGGAAAAAAAGAAATGTATTAGTGAGGTATGTAAAGGGATTGTGTTAGGAAAAAAGGAAATGTATTAGTGAGGTATGTAAAGGGATTATGTTAGGAAAAAAAGGAAATGTATTAGTGAGGTATGTAAA
>CM060305.1:9585708-9598208 GCA_030674185.1 Monoplex corrugatus
GACGAAGAAGATCCAGACTGATCACGGCACAAGCCTTAAGCCTGCACATAAACCCACGAGTTGGCCAGGTCCTGATGTCCTACCTAGATAGTTCTATAATTCTGGGGTCGTAGAGGAGTGAGGTGGCAGAGACCTCAACTTTTCCCGGGGCCAGCACCACGAGGGCGGCGCCCATCCCCTCTCCCTCGCTTCAAATTCATATTCATATTCAGGGGGGGGGGGGGGGGGGTTTAACCAAGATTTCAGAAAGGCAAGAAAGCTTATTGGTCTTCAAGGGATGGGACTTGGGAAATCAACCTATCTCTGCAATGGTTTGTTTTGTTTTGTTTTGTTTTTGCTTGTTTTTGTTTTGTTTTGTTTTTGTTTTGTTGTTTTTGGCCAGGAGAGCTGCGCAAAATATGCTGATGAATTATGGTGAAGGACATGTTCAGAGTCTTTGTGTCTCTTCCGTGGTGTCTGTCTATCGTGATAATCAGAGGACAGTTCTCTGTACACTGATGTCTTTGTCCGCTAGTAGTTTGCCATCTTGAACACATGCCCTGCACAGTGTATTTGAATCCTGGACAGCATGACTCAGTGCTTGTAGCTATCCTCAGTGAGGTAGCTGGCCTCAGTACTAGTGGCTGGCCTCAATGTGGTAGCTGGCCTCAGTACTAGTGGCTGGCCTCAGTGAGGTAGCTGGCCTCAGTACTAGTGGCTGGCCTCAATGTGGTAGCTGGCCTCAGTACTAGTGGCTGGCCTCAATGTGGTGGCTGGCTCAATACTAGTGACTGGCCTCAATGTGGTAACTGGTCTCAATGCTAGGACTGGCCTCAGTACTAGTGGCTGCTAATGTGGTAACTAGTCTTCAATGCTAGTGACTGGCCTCAGTGTGGTAACTGGTCTCAATGCCAGGGCTAGCCTCAATGTGGTAAGTGGTCTCAATGCTAGTGACTGGCCTCAGTGTAAATGCTGGCCTCAATGTGGTAACTGGCCTCAATGCTAGTGACTGGCCTCAGTGTGGTAACTGGTCTCAATGCTAGTGACTGGCCTCAGTGTAAATGCTGGCCTCAATGTGGTAGCTGGCCTCAGTACTAGTGGCTGGCCTCAATGTGGTAACTGGTCTCAATGCTAGTGGCTGGCCTAAATGTGGTAACTGGCCTCAATGCTAGTGCTGGCCTAAATGTGGTAACTGGCCTCAATGCTAGTGCTGGCCTAAATGTGGTAACTGGCCTCAATGCTAGTGGCTGGCCTAAATGTGGTAACTGGCCTCAATGCTAGTGGCTGGCCTAAATGTGGTAACTGGCCTCAATGCTAGTGGCTGGCCTAAATGTGGTAACTGGCCTCAATGCTAGTGGCTGGCCTAAATGTGGTAACTGGCCTCAATGCTAGTGGCTGGCCTAAATGTGGTAACTGGCCTCAATGCTAGTGGCTGGCCTTAATGTGGTAACTGGCCTTAATGCCAGTGGCTGGCCTTCATGTGGTAACTGGCCTCAATGCCAGTGGCTGGCCTCAACGTGGTAACTGGCCTCAATGCTAGTGGCTGGCCTTAATGTGGTAACTGGCCTCAATGCCAGTGGCTGGCCTCAATCTAGTGGCTTCCAACTGTTGTGTACGTGAACCTAAACATGCATCGTCTGGTGCCTGGGCGAAATGGGACAACGTACGTTCAGCAACGCCAGAAACAGAGACTGTGAGAAATGGCGTGACTGTTTTGTGGCGACATCTATGGATCCCCTTGTTGACGAGAATATGTCTCCCCACCCCCACCCCCGTCCCCACCTGGCGGGTTGCCTGGTTTCACATCGTCCACAAAGTTGCTGGCTTCGGTTCTGATATCTGTACTGAGAATTTGCATGCTGTTGCCATGGGAACCAGAAGAGAGAGACATCAGGCCGTTCACCGTGAAATGTTTCTGTCGCTTTGTGTTAGGGATATGTGAGGATAGGGATGGAGGATGGACTGGATACTGGGGGGTATGGGGGTAGGGGAGTGGGGGTGGATGGTCAGAAATGCTGGATGACTGTGCCGGCATTTGCTGAGTTTTATATTTCGTGGCTTTGGAATGAAATGCGGGAACGTTGTCATCACACGTTTAGGACTGCCAGCCAGGAATTTTCCTGTTATAAACTTGACTTTATTGTTGGGCATTTCCTGTTATAAACTTGACTTTATTGTTGGGCATTTCCTGTATTTACCAACTTGACTTTATTGTTGGCCATTTCCTGTATTAACCAACTTGACTTTATTGTTGGCCATTTCCTGTATTTACCAACTTGACTTTATTGTTGGCCATTTCCTGTATTAACCAACTTGACTTTATGTTGGGCATTTCCTGTATTTACCAACTTGACTTTATTGTTGGGCATTTCCTGTATTTACCAACTTGACTTTATTGTTGGCCATTTCCTGTATTTACCAACTTGACTTTATTGTTGGCCATTTCCTGTATTAACCAACTTGACTTTATTGTTGGGCATTTCCTGTATTTACCAATTTGACTTTATTGTTGGCCATTTCCTGTATTTACCAACTTGACTTTATTGTTGGCCATTTCCTGTATTTACCAACTTGACTTTATTGTTGGCCATTTCCTGTATTTACCAACTTGACTTTATTTTTGGGCATTTCCTGTATTTACCAACTTGACTTTATTGTTGGGCATTTCCTCTATGTATAAACTTGACTCTATTGTTGGGTATTTCCTGTTATAAACTTGACTTTATTGTTGGGCATTTCCTCTATGTATGAACTGGACTCTGTTGTAGGGCATTTCCTTAATTTTGAAAACACCGAAGTGGAGATCTTCTGTGACTCCTTTTTTTTTAAGTTTCCCTTTCATATTGACCGGAGGCATGTGTGTGTGTGTGTTTGTGTTGTGTGTGTGTGTGTGTGTGTGTATTGTGTGTGTGTGTGTCTGTGTGTGTGTGGTATGTGTATGTGCGTGTGTGTGCACGTGTGTGTGTGTGTGTGTGTATGGTGTGTGTGAGCGCGTTTGATTTATGTGTGTATAGAAAAGTTTACATTTGAAATGGTTGTGTATAAAGGTATGTGCGTGCGGATGTTTGCCTTTTTTCAATTCAACTGCTTGTATCGTAATTATTCATAGCTTCGTGATGTATTCGGTCTGAAACGGTTGTTGTTGTTGTTGTTGTTGTTCTGTTCAGTGTGTATATGCATGTGTGCGGGTATGTGTATCTATGTACGATTATGTGCATTTACATACAGTATATCCATACGTTTGTGTAAATGTATATGCATATTTTGTTGTCGTTGGTACTTTCAATGAGATTATGGTTGGTGACAAGTTGAATGAAATTATGGTGATGGCGTGTTAAAGTTCAGGCTTGTGGTGTGTTGAATGAAATTCAGGATGGTGGAAATGTTGAATGAAATTCAGGATGGTGGAAATGTTGAATGAAATTCAGGATGGTGGAAATGTTGAATGAAATTCAGGATGGTGGAAATGTTGAATGAAATTTAGGATGGTGGAAATGTTGAATGAAATTTAGGATGGTGGAAATGTTGAATGAAATTTAGGATGGTGGAAATGTTGAATGAAATTTAGGATGGTAGAAATGTTGAGTGAAGTTGAGGATGGTGGTATGTTGAATGAAGTTAACGTTAGTGGTTTGTTGAATGAAGTTAACGTTAGTGGTATGTTGAGTGACGTTGAGGATGGTGGTATGTTGAGTGACGTTAAGGATTGTGGTATGTTGTGTGACGTTGAGGATGGTGGTATGTTGAGTGACGTTAAGGATTGTGGTATGTTGTGTGACGTTGAGGATGGTGGTATGTTGAGTGACGTTGAAGATGGTGGTATGTTGAGTGACGTTGAAGATGGTGGTATGTTGTGTGACGTTGAGGATGGTGGTATGTTGAGTGACGTTGAGGATGGTGGTATGTTGAGTGACGTTGAGGATGGTGGTATGTTGAGTGACATTGAAGATGGTGGTATGCTGTGTGACGTTGAGGATGGTGGTATGTTGTGTGACGTTGAGGATGGTGGTATGTTGAGTGACGTTGAGGATGGTGGTATGTTGAGTGACGTTGAGGATGGTGGTATGCTGTGTGACGTTGAGGATGGTGGTATGTTGAGTGACGTTGAGGATGGTGGTCTGTTGAATGAAGTTCAGGATGGTGGTATGTTGAGTGAAGTTAACGTTAGTGGTATGTTGAATGAAGTTAACGTTAGTGATATGTTGAATGAAGTTAACGTTAGTGGTATGTTGAGTGAAGTTAACGTTAGTGGTATGTTGAGTGAAGTTAACGTTAGTGGTATGTTGAATGAAGTTAACGTTAGTGGTATGTTGAGTGAAGTTAACGTTAGTGGTATGTTGAATGAAGTTAACGTTAGTGGTATGTTGAGTGAAGTTAACGTTAGTGGTATGTTGAATGAAGTTAACGTTAGTGGTATGTTGAATGAAGTTAACGTTAGTGGTATGTTGAGTGAAGTTAACGTTAGTGGTATGTTGAATGAAGTTAACGTTAGTGGTATGTTAAATGAAGTTAACGTTAGTGGTATGTTGAATGAAGTTAACGTTAGTGGTATGTTGAATGAAGTTAACGTTAGTGGTATGTTGAATGAAGTTAACGTTAGTGGTATGTTGAATGAAGTTAACGTTAGTGGTATGTTGAATGAAGTTAACGTTAGTGGTATGTTGAATGAAGTTAACGTTAGTGGTATGTTGAATGAAGTTAACGTTAGTGGTATGTTGAATGAAGTTAACGTTAGTGGTATGTTAAATGAAGTTAACGTTAGTGGTATGTTGAATGAAGTTAACGTTAGTGGTATGTTGAATGAAGTTCAGGATGGTGGATATGTTGAATGAAGTTCAGGTCAGTGGTATGTTTAAGAACTGGAATGAGCGGCGTGGAATCAACGCCATTGAAGTCGCGCAGAAGATGAGACAGAAAATAATAGAATGGGGGGGGGGGGTGAGGAGAGAAGGGGTAAAAAAGCACGCCGTTGAGTACCCCGAAATCGAAATCAGGTCATGGCTGGGATGGACAGAAGACGGGCTGGAGATGTACCCAACTCAAAAACTGGAACGGCCTCAGTATGCACGAGCAGCCGGCTGCTACAGCCGTCAATCCCAAAGATGGAAAATCTGCTGTTTCCAATCAGATTTTGGTTGTTGTTGCTGCTGTTGTTGTTATTGTTGCTGTTGTTTTGTTGCTGCTGTTGTTGTTGTTACTGTTGTCGCTGCTGCTGTTGTTGCTGCTGCTGTTCTTGTTGTTGCTGCTATTGTTGTTGTTGGTGCTGTCGTTGTTGTTCCTGCTGTTGCTCCTGCTGTTGTTGTTGTTGTTGCTCTTGCTGTTGTTGTTGCTGCTGCTGCTACTGTTGTTGCTGCTGTTGTTGTTGCTGTTGCTTCTGTTGTTGTTGCTGCTGCTGTTGTTGTTGCTGCTGTGGCTTTTGTTATTGCTGCTGTTTCTGTTGTTGCTGTTGCTTTTGTTGTTGTTGCTGCTGCTGTTGTTGTTGCTGTGGCTTTTGTTATTGCTGCTGTTTCTGTTGTTGCTGTTGCTTCTGTTGTTGTTGCTGCTGCTGTTGTTGTTGCTGCTGTGGCTTTTGTTATTGCTGCTGTTTCTGTTGTTGCTGTTGCTTCTGTTGTTGTTGCTGCTGCTGTTGTTGTTGCTGTGGCTTTTGTTATTGCTGCTGTTTCTGTTGTTGCTGTTGCTTTTGTTGTTGTTGCTGCTGCTGTTGTTGTTGCTGTGGCTTTTGTTATTGCTGCTGTTTCTGTTGTTGCTGTTGCTTCTGTTGTTGTTGCTGCTGCTGTTGTTGTTGCTGCTGTGGCTTTTGTTATTGCTGCTGTTTCTGTTGTTGCTGTTGCTTCTGTTGTTGTTGCTGCTGCTGTTGTTGTTGCTGTGGCTTTTGTTATTGCTGCTGTTTCTGTTGTTGCTGTTGCTTCCGTTGTTGTTGATGTCGTTGCTGCTGTTGCTGTTTTTACTGATGTTGTTGTTGTTACTGTTGTTGCTGTTTTTGTTGTTGCTGTTGTTATTGTTGCTGTTGGTGTTGTTGCTACTGTTGTTGCTGTTGTTGTTGTTGCTACTGTTGTTGCTGCTGCTGGTGTTTTTGCTGTTGCTGTTGCTGTGTTGTTGTTTAGTGATGCTGTTGCTGTTGTTGTTGCTGCTGCTGCTGTTGCTGTTGTTGTCGCTGCTGCTGTTGTTGTTGTTGCTGCTAATGTTGTTATTGCTGCTGTTGTTGTTGTTGCTACTGTTGTTGTTGCTGCTGCTGTTGTTTTTGCTGTTGCTTTTGCTGTTGTTGTTGTTGTTGCTGCTGCTACTGTTATTGTTGCTCCTGCTGTTGTTTTTGCTGTTGTTGTTGTTGCTGCTGCTGCTGCTACTGTTGTTGCTGGTGCTGTTGTTGTTGTTGCTGCTGTTGTCATAACGAAAAGTTTCTGCATGAAATTGGAACTGCTGTCCCTGGCCGTAGTGTAGATCCACTCTTGTCTTTTGATTGTCTTTTTCCATCTTCATGTGTCTGTTATCTTTTTACAGTGCAATTTACTACGTTTTGCTAGCGACAAGACCTTTGTTGCCGCCATGTGTTTAACGTGCACTATCTACATGTGACACAGGCTCCTACATTTATTGTCTGCTCCTAAAGACTAGCGCCCAGACCATCAGTCAAGGTGTAATGGAAGGGAGAGACATACCCTTGTCAGAACCGTAAATTGAACACATGCTTAATGGTTGTGGGTTCGAATCCAGGGGTGCGCTACATTAAAACTGGCCATCTCATTGTCCCATCTTAACATCATTGTTGTTCTGGTGGTGTCAGTATAGGATTAGATAAGTCCCCCTCCCCCCCCCCCCCCTTTCCTAGGATGGTTATCCCCCTCGCCTATGTCACCTGAGGTGCCGATGTAAAAACTGAACCAAATCAATCAATCAATCAATCGAATCGAACACGGGTGTCTCGTGTCCCAGGCGAATTTTTCAACCTTGCGGCTATCGCTCCTTGTTCCATTTCGATTGAGTTTGTAGTGTGGTTAACCCTTTCTCTCCTTCATCCTGTTCACTAGCCTCCAGCATTGTCAACCATGCTAGCAAAGCAAAAACTTAATCCTTTGATTCTCTCACCCTGTCCACCAGCTTCCTGCAGGAAGCTGGTGGACAGGGTGAGAGAATCAAAGGGTTAAATTTTTGCAGTTTGTGGATAGGATGTGGGAGTCAAAGGGTTAATGTAAAAATGGATTTCTTTCTTTAAGAAGGAAAGGAAACATGTTGAAAATCACTTGCACACACACACACACACACACATATACACACATACATACACACATAAACAAACAAATATACACACACATACAAGCACACACGCGTCAACGCAAACATACACACACAAACACACACACAACAAATACACACACACGCACACGCACACGCGCGCGCGCCACACACACACACACACACACACGAACACACACACACACAACACACATACACACAACACACATACACACACACGTGCGCGCGCGCGCGCACACACACACACACACACACTCACACACACACACACACACACACACACACACACACACACACACACACACACACACACACACACACACACACACGAGTGTTAAAAACAACTCTGGCTTCTGATTGCTCGACATGCTTCAGTGAACAGGTTCCTGGATCAGATCTTCCCCAGGGGACTTTTTCAAACAGGGTGTCTGCCATTTGATTCGGCCCTGTTCTCCCCCCCCCTCTCTCTCTCTCTCTCTCTCTCTCTCTCTCTCTCTCTCTCTCTCTCCCTCCTTATTTATCTCTGTCTTTGCCTCTCTTTGTTTCCCCCTCTCTCTCCTTCCCTCTCTCTCCTTCCCTCTGACTCTATCTCTCTGTCTTTCTCTTTCTATGTCTCTCGCTGTTCATCTCTCTCTCTCTCCTCTTTCTCTCTTTCTCTCTCTCTTTCTCGCTCCTCTCTCTCTCTCTCTACCTCTCTCTCAGTCACCCTCTCCCTCTTCTTCTCTCTCTCTGTCTGTCTTTGTCTCTTTCTTCGTCTCTGTCTTCGTCTTTGTCTCTGTCTGTCTGTCTCTCTCTCTCTCTCTCTCTCTCTCTCTCTCTGTCTTCTCTCTCTCTCTCTCTGTCTGTCTCTCTCTCTCTCTGTCTCTCTCTCTCTCTGTCTCTATCGCTCTCTTTCTCTATACATCTCTCTCTTTTTCTCTGTCTCTCTCTCTCTCTCTCTCTCTCTGTCTTTCTCTCTCCCTCTTTCTTTCTCCCCCTCTCTCTCTCTCCTTCGCTCTCTCTCTCTCTCTCTCCCTCTGTTTCTCTGTCTCTTTTCTGTCTCTCTTTTTCTCTCTCTCTCCTCCTCTTTATCTCTCCCTCTATCTGTCTCTCCTGCTCTCTCTCTCTCCCTCTCTCTCTCTCTTTTCTCTCTCTTCTTCGCCCTCTGTCTCTCTCTCTCTCCCTCTATCTCTCTCTCTCTCTTCCTCTGTCTCTCTCTCTTTCTTTCTCTCTCGTCCCCGCCCTCTCTCTCTCTCTCTCTCTCCCTCTCTCTCTCTCTCTCTCGTCCCCGCCCTCTCTCTCTCTCCCTCTCTCTCTCTCTCTCTCTCTCGTCCCCGCCCTCTATCGCTTCGCTCTCTCTCTCTCTCTGTCTCTCTCTCTCCCTCTCTCTCGTCCCCGCCCTCTATCGCTCTCTCTCTGTCTCTCTGTCTCTCTCTCTCTCTCTCTCTCTCTCTCTCTCTCTCTCTGTCTGCTGTCAAGAGACAATAAAGGATCGTCTTACAAATAATTCAACAATTCAGTGCGCACTGTTCACACCCACTCTTCTGGTAAACGCCGCCGTGCATGAAAACGTATTGCGCAACAGAAGCCAGAATGCTTGTAATTTGATGTCAGAAAAAGACATTGTTTATATTTGTAGCAATATTATGACAGCAGTAACAGGCTTGGGAATTCTCATGGTTTCAGCAATGGCCAAGTGTTTTTGTTTTCTGTTCACTCAAATGGAAGCGTTTCTTAAGCTTAATACCCAAAAGTTTAGCAAGTCAGCCTCATTGACTTTTGAAAATTGCGCTTTGATAAACAGCTCTTGGGTACCATTTCTTGATTTCATTGGCTTGTCGATGGCTCGGTTTTTTGATGGTTTTTTTTTTGTTGTTGTTGGTTTTTTGGGGGGGGTTTTTTGGTATGTTGTAGACAGAAAATTTCAGTGTGGAGACATGTGTTTTCTGCGCGTACATTTTTGTTTTCAATTTCCCTTAGAAAAAAAAACGAGAAGTATTGACCAAAGAAAGACATGTTCTCTGAGTGTCTGTGACAAATATGTGTGAACAAAAAGGAATTTAAGAAAAAAATAGAATGTGCTTGAGCAGGATTTATTTAGCTCCTTGTGTGTGGTGGATCTTTCAACGGAGGGAGAAGAGTGGCAGAATGGTTCAGACGTTCGCCTGCCAATAGCTGAACAGATCCTGGCCCAGAACAGACACGTGTGGACAATCTACGTTGCTGCTCTACATACCTATGTCATAAAGGGCAGTAAATCAAACAAGTCTAGACACTGGTATTGTCTCCCGTATGCAAATGTGATCGAACGCGTTTTTAATGGTCGGCCCAGACAAATGGACACAGCAAACACAAAATTGTCTTAGTCTGAACTTCACACAGTCAGTAAGTGGACCAGACAAGATAAGTTAGCAGTGACATTAATTTCTCTTGAACTGTTGTATAATGGAAAGGTTCTAATTCCATCCCCCAACCGCCAGCTCTCACTATTATGACCATTTTTCAGTTTTCCTCAAGTAAAAAAAAAAAAAAAAAAAAGGGGGGGGGGGGGGGGCGATTGTTTCATTTCGACCAAAGTGTGTGTGTGTGTTCGTTCGTTGCTTCTTTTAACGTCTATTCACATTATGTGCTTTTAGACAAAAAAAAAGTGATAGAAATAAGTAGACAACTAAATGCATAGGTAAATGAATAAATAAGATCAGATAAAGAGGTGTCTACAGGGGGGATGAATCTATGGAGTGCGTGTGTGTGTGTGTGTGTGTGTGTGTGTTGTGTCTGTGTGTCTGTGTGTCTCTGTATGTGTGTCTCTGTATATGTGTGTGTGTGTGTGTGTGTGTGTGTCTCTGTGTGTGTGCCTCTCTCTCTCTCTCTCTCTCTCTCTCTCTCTCTCTCTCTCTCTCTCTCTCTCTCTCTCTCTCTCTCTGCGTATGTGTGTGTACGTGTGTGTATGCGCGCGTTTATGTGTGTGTGTGTGTTGTGTGTGTGTGTGTGTGTGTGTGTGTGTGTGTGTGTGTGTGTGTGTGTGTGTGTTGTGTGTACATTGCTCGTTCCATTCCTATAAAGCACAAATGAGCACGCCTTTGACATGGACTGTTTTCTCTGTAGAAATGAGAGTATTGAATTAAACTGACAACAATGTCTGAATTCTCTTTGCACTGTTGTAACCGTCTACCATGGTCTGTGCTTGGCGTCCTTTTTATTTCATTTGATTCTTCTTCAAGGTCACAGTGACCTTGAGAAGTACAGTGTCTGGATTTTGTTCAAGGTCACAGTGACTTGAGAAGTACAGTTTCTGCATTTTCTTTCAAGATTTTTGTTAACGAAAAGATAGTTTTAGAAGTGGCTTGGCCTGACCTCTAAGGGAAAAAAAGTTATTGATCGTTGGCGTTTGCCTTTCTGTGTTTCTGTGTTTCTGTGTGTCTTAGAAATGACCTCTGCGGAAAGTGTCGGTATTTAAATGAGTCAGTTTTTGATGCTGTGTGTGTGAGAGAGAGAGAGAGGGGGGGGGGGGAACAGGGAGACAGACAGATAGACAGACAGGACAGAGCCCGAAAGTAAGAGTGAGAGAGAGAAGAAAGAAAGAGAGAGAGGGGGGGGGAGGAGAGAGAGAGAGAGAGAGAGAGAAGAGAGAGAGAGAGAGAGAGAGAGATGTATCCATCGTTTTTGTATTTTATAAACTTTTTATTTCCGATTTATGTATCCGATAGAAGTGAATGCCTTATTATGTTAATTTTTGTTGCTTCTGTAACATTGTGTTATAACATGTCGACTGTTTTTTTATCATATCTGTAGGGGATGACATGTATTTCCTGTATGTTTGGTATCACGTTTCTGTGAAGTGCTTAAGGCCCTAATGAGACAAGGCGCTGTATAGCAGTCATTATTATTACATTATTATTTATTATTATTATTATTATTATTATTATTATTATTTATTGTTATTATTATTATTAGTTATTATTATTATTTATTATTATTATTATTTATTATTTTTATTATTATTATTTATTATGTTATTTTTATTTATTATTATAGTTGTTGTTGTTGTTGTCGTCGTCTTGTTTTGCTTCTTCTTTCTGTGAAATGCCTGTTTTTACGATTAGTAGCGATTTACTTCAACCATATTTACGTGTTTAAAATTGCTAAAAAAAATTCTTGTAGGTACATTGTAAACAGAGAGACTGAGAGGTACTGCACTTGTCTTATTACTTATTATATAATATATATATATATATATATATATATATATACATATATATAATTCATATGTGTATATTTCCTTTTTTTTTTTTGAAGATTAGATCGTAGATACACATGTAATTTACATGTAACCAAGATTAATCCAGTGATAGGTTGATACAATACTAGTAAAAATTCAGAGTAGGCAAAACATAGGCTAAGTAGGGCCTCAGGACCTGGCCAGCTCATGCGTTTATGCACAGGCTTAAGGCTTGTGCCACGATCAACATACGTATGGCACCTGTGACGTTAGTGCATATGGAATTTGTTCCGAGAGCGGAGACATCATCTTGAGAACTGAAACTGAAACTGAAACATGAAGAATATTTTCTCAAAAAAAAGTTAAAGTTCAAAACATAAGTGAATAAACACTGGGCTGTGTTTGGTAATTTGTTCTTCAAGGGGATTCTTTTTTTTCGGTTTCACAAGCTTCACTGTAGCTGTTTCTGCTTGATAGCACTCAATAATCTCTCTACAGCAGTGAGAGTGTATCCAGCAGAAGACAGACGGACAAACAACAGATAGACAAGCAGACTTGACAACAGACACAAGGAGGAAAGTTGGGCATTTTTGACATGCCCTAGAGGTTGGTTTGACACAAAAATCACAAAAATATTTTAAACACTTAAGAAGAAAACGACATAAAGCAAGAATGAAACTGTGTGTTAGGGTTTTTGTATGTGTGTGTGTGTGTGTGTGTGTGTGTGTGTGATTCTTTTACCTTGAATGGGTTGTTAAAAAAATAAACCACAACGACAAAAAAAAATCTGTTCTAAAATCTCTGGGAATTAGAAATCAGAGAAATAAAGAAGGAATGAAACACACACACACACACACACTCCACACACACAACACACACACACACACACACACACACACACCACACACAAAACATACACACACACACATACACACAACACACACACAACACACCACACACACACACACACACACACACACACACACACACATACAAACACACACAAACACACATACACAAACAAACACACATACACACACACACAAACACCCACACACAAACATCCACACAC
>CM060305.1:9600708-9633208 GCA_030674185.1 Monoplex corrugatus
CCCTCACCAATACAAGTTCCTTTTGTCACCACTACAGTCCCAATCCATCCGTTACCATCTCACACCGTTGTAAACACAAAGCGTTAGGACGACAGGAGACTTGACACTTTCACACGTCTGGCCCCAGCCATCTCAAAGACAGCAAAATGTCAATACCTCCACCAGCAGCACAGGGCTGACAGAAGCAGTTCACACAACCTGACAACTCTCCAGTGACCGCTATGAGAAGAGGTGTAAACCTTTCTCCACAAACATGACTTACAGTTGGCTACAGATGGCGCTTCACACCACGTCACTTACAATTACGTCACTTCTTTCCTGCGTTTTACGCTACGTCACAGCTGGAAAGGTCACTCACTTCAGCTTGCTTGGGTCCGTTGTTGGACATAAGCCTTCCTCATCGCACGCCACTGTTGCCGGTTAACTGCTGTTCTGGTCCATTGTTTGTGGAACTGTTCTAGATCGTCTGGCCATCTGGTTCTCTGGTGACCGCTGTTCCTTTTTTGGCTTCGAGGGATCCGGTGCGTCACTTCGGTGGTGCATCTGTTGTCAGATCTCCTAATGACGTGACCAGCCCAGTTCCACTTTCGTTCACAAACTGTGTCTACTATGTCTGGGACCTTCGTTTTTTCCTCTTACCCATGCCGCCGTTTTTCTGGTCCTTCCAGGTGATTCCCATCATGATCCGTTCGTGGGCCCTTTGCATGGTTCGCAGTTTTAGGAGCTGACGTTTCGTCAGGTTCCATGTTTTGGCTCCATATGTCACAGTCGGCGTTATGTAGGCGTCATACACAGTAAAAAAAAATTCCTGTACAGCATAGGAAAAGACGAAAAGAAAAAAGGAAAGGTCACCCAGTAACTAATTCCTTACAGGTCATAATAGGTCATTTACAGCAGGGTGCTGTTATACAGAATGTTCTGATATGGGGTGTTCTCATACTGAGTGTTCTCATATGGAGTGCTCAATACAGTGTTTTTATGCTCTCATGTGGAGTGTTCACATACATACAGTCTCATATGAAGTGTTCTTATGTGGAGTGTTTCCAAACAGTGTTCTCATATGAAGTGCTCTCATACAGAATGTTCTCATATACGGTGTTCTCATATAGACTGCTTCCATAATAGTGTTCTCGTTCGGGTGCATGGTCTGCAAACAAATATAATTCAGTAGTAGATTATGTTTGATTGAGTGCTGTAATGTATGTGGTGTGTGTGTGTGTGTGTGTGTGTGTGTGTGTGTGTGTGTGTGTGTGTGTGTGTGTGTGTGTAGATAGATAGACAGATATAGAGAGGTAGATAGATCATAACACCAAAATTTCTCATTTGTGTATGAAGAGTCCTTTGTGAAACATAACACAAATTTGAGAATTGATATACATGACAAAATGAAGCACATTATTAGAAAGAAATTACGGATTCGTTGTGTTTAAGAAAAGGTCAAGTTGTCCTGACAATCTTTCTATTAACAGAGAACTATCCTCACTCATGCTTCTGTGTCCACGTCTCTTGTTACTGTACAGACAAGACCAGATCAATATGGATTTAACCCCACAATCAGTCGGTACAGTCTGTGGATCACATGTTTTCACTGATGACACGTGAAACACAGAGGCTGTGGGTCTGTATCGATACGTGACCTTTCTATCTCAGACAAAATGAAACACTGAAATCTTGTCATTGGGAATGTGGAAAGACCTGGGCAACCCACACACCAGATCTGCCATCATGGCAACGACAAGGTGATCCAAAGGAATGATATGAGTATTACAGTTTTGACGTCAGCATGGCTGCAACAGCTACCGAAAAAAAGCTGAGTTGGGGTCCTCTCTTCTGTGATCTGCTAGAGATTACTCCTTCAGTCTTGATCTTAATGAGAAGTTCACAGAAACCACAAGTGACATGAACATGACAGTCTTTGTCCATTCTGGAACCAACACAAGACATTGCTGTCTTTTAATCCATGACTTGGAAGGAATCTGCGTTTGTGGGCACCAGAATGTAGTCCATATTCTGGTGAGTCACAGTGCCACACATCTGGAGTCAGAGCTTTCCTGAGGCCTTTCAGCGTAGCCCAAGTTCATCTATCGCTGCATGGATACATTGAATAATACAAGACTTATTTGCAGAAGACTGAGTTTTCGTCCTTAGTCCATCTCCACACCCAAATATGAGTTTTCTTCCTGAGTCTATCTCCACACCCAAATATGAGTTTTCTCCCTTAGTCCATCTCCACACCCAAATATGAGTTTTCGTCCTTAGTCCATCTCCACACCCAAATATGAGTTTTCTCCCTTAGTCCATCTCCACACCCAAATATGAGTGTTCTCCCTTAGTCCATCTCCACACCCAAATATGAGTGTTCTCCCTTAGTCTATCTCCATACCCAAGAGGCTATGTACAGTAGATATCCACGGGGAGGTGGAGCTAGTGATGGTGATGATAACTGGAAAAGGAGCAAGAGAAAAACAGAACTGTGGAGCAATGGAAAATAGAATGTGGATGTTCTTTTTCTTTCGTTCCCACATCTGGAAATAAAATAGTGACTTTTTCCGACTCCTGCTGGCTGCCATGACGCTTGGTTGTTCAGTCAGTGATAGTGGCGACATTACTGTAAGGTCAGCTCATGGGTTTGTGTGCAGGCTTAAGGCTGTTGCCATGATCACCATCACATGACACCTGTGACGTTAATGCATATGGAATTCATTCCGAGGGTGGAGAAATCATCTTGAGAAACTGAAACAGACGTTGCTGCAATATCTGTTCAGCTGTCTGGTCTTCTTGACTGCAGGGGCAGATTTGTGAAGGCATCGAGTAAAAGTTGGCGGTTTACGTGTGTATTGAGATGGCTGTGGCCATGGAACAACAGGCAAAGAGTGCTGTCAAACAGGAAGAAAACAGAGCTATGGAGCCATAGGAAAGGCGAGCGATGGAAGAGATACACAATCAAACGTCCAGCAAGGCCAGGCTGTCAGATACGGCCAGTGAAACCAGCAATGAAGGTCTCATTTGTCGCCCTGTAGCGGGCAGAACCAGACACCAATTCAGACAGAAAACGATTTTTCCCTCACGGTTATATTTTAAGGGTTGGTCCGATCGAAAAGGTACGACGTGAAAGCTCCCAGCCCTGCCCCACACTCTTTGTTCCACTAAAGTCGACAAGTGTGTTGGGAGTGAAAACTTTGCTAACTGCATTATCGTCTGCTTGCTAACTGCATTATCGTCTGCTTCAATTCACCACGTCAGGTCCAAGGAACATAACGATGGGGCGGAGCACAGTGGTAATCGATAATCTGCAGGTGTCAGCTCTGTCAGGGTGTGGGTTCCAGTCCTGTCAAGAGTTTGAATTATTCCAATCAATAAGCGCATCATTAGTGAGACAACTCTTGTAAAATGCCAGCCTCTGCTTCCTTCCCTTGTGCCTATATTTCATAGGAAAGAAATCGAAAAAAAGGACAAATGAATTACAAATTCAGTAACTGAATCAAGTTAAGCTGTTCCCTTAAATCTTTGAACATCATTGCTACGTCATATGTAATGTGTGCGTGTGTGTGTGTGTGTGTGTGTGCGTGCGCGCGTGCGCGCGCGTGTGTGTGTGTATGTGGAGGGGGGGTGTATTTGTGTGTGTGTCTGTCTGTGTGTGTGTATGTGTGTGTTGTGTTTTGTTTTCTTTTTTCGAATGTTTGTTGCTATTACTTTAGGAAAAGAAATAAGCACTTTAATATAAGGCTTCGTTTACAACTCACTCAGTTATATAATTACACGTTGATTATACAACACACATTCACATCAGTAACAGACAGAGACCGAAAGAGGCTGAGAGAGTACACGTGCTCTCAGTGAAGTAAAAGTACGCTCCAAATGAGAAACATGCTCTGGAACACCAATCGTGTAATTACGAGGTTCCTTCGATTAGCATTCATGGCACTTGGGTCTTGTGTCCTAGCTTACTACCGAACATGGGGTCTGTTGGTGACATTGGGTATCTTGTAACAAGGATTGACCTGTCCACTGTTTATTGTAACAAGGATCTGATTTGAGCAATGTTTATCATAACAAGGATCTGGTTTGAGCAATATTCATCATAACAAGGATCTGATTTGAGCAATGTTCATTAGAACAAGGATCTGATTTGAGCAATGTTTACTAATAATAAGGGACTGATTACAGCTGTGATTGTTGTAATAAGGGACTGATTACAGCTTTAATTGTAATAAGTGATTGATTACAGTTGTGATTGTTGTAATAAGGGACTGATTAGAGCTGTAATTGTAATAATGACTGATTACAGCTGTTGCTGTTGAAATAAGGGACTGATTACAGCTGTGATTGTTGTTATAAGGGAATGATTACAGCTGTGATTGTTGTTATAAGGGAATTATTACAGCTGTGATTGTTGTTATAAGGGATGATTACAGCTGTGATTGTTGTAGCAAAGGACTGATTATAGCTGTGATTGTTGTAATAAGGTCTGATTACAGGTGTGATTGTTATAACAAAGACTGATTACAGCTGTGGTTGTTGCAGGGGACTGATTAAAGTTATGATTGTTGTAAGAAGTAACTGATTACAGCTGTGATTGTTGTTACAAGGGACTGATTACAGGTCTATCGTGTGTCCTATCAGCTTTCGTTAACTAAAAGTGTCTTGAATGAATACCTGCGTATCCCTGTCATTAACCCTTTTATTCCCTTAGCTGATGTCCATGATATATCCCATACTTCACTCCTGCACCTTACCCACCAAGTTCTTGTATCAACTGTTAAACTGCTGTCTGTCTATTACATAGAGGCCTGATGAAAAATTAAATAATTCGAGAAGGGGAGTTTGGAGTATATTAATCGTTTACCTCCCTCTTCTTCCTTATTCACAGAGGTCTGAATAGAAACGAGGAGAATCCCTGGCAAAATCTACCGATTTCCTGCTTAATTCTATCGCTTCCTCCCCTTATATATATATATATATATATATCAGCTTCCTGCATTAATCCTGTCACTCTCTCAGCCCATCTAACGGCTTTCTATATGAATCCTATCACTTCCTTACCCTGTCCAACAGCTTCCTGCATTAACCTTTTCATTCTCTCACCACATCCACTGCTTCTTGCATAAATCCTATCCCTCCCTCACCCTATTCAACAGCATTAACCCTTTCATTTGTGACCCTATCTACCAGCGTTCTGCTTAACTCTTTCATCCACCAGCTTCCTTTATTAAATTCTCATTCCCTCACCCTTTTCACCAGCTTCTGTATTAATCTTTTCATTTCCTCATCTTAACATCAGCTTTTTGCGGGAAGCTGTTAGATGGGTTGAAGGAGTAGAAGGGTTAAAGCAAGGGACAGCGTACTGTAGTGCACGTCGCTGTCTCTTAAGGAGCAAGGAGAAGTCAATTACGGGACTTATGAATACCACAACAGTCACTGCACACACAGGGGAGACTACTGCCTGTCAAAGAACGGCAATCCATGTGATCAAGCTTGTCATACCACCAGTGGCTGAGGTCTAAAGGACTTCCGCTTCCTTCCTGCCGTCTCCTTACCTTATCTTCCTGTTGTAACCCTTTGACTCCCTCACCCTATCCACTGGCATCCTGCATCGTCGTCGATGATAGTACAGCAAAAACTTAACCCTTTGACTTCCTCACCCTTTTCGCCAGCTTCTTGCAAAAAGCTGGTGGATAGGGTGAGAGAATCAAAGCGGGAAGATGGTAGGGAGTCAAAGGGTGAAGTTTTTGTAGCTGATGGATAGGGTGCCGGAGTCAAAGAGTTAAAGAATGATAGAGTCAAGGAAGACTCTCTCTCTCTCTCTCTCTCTCTCTCTCTATATCTATCTATCTATCTATCTATCTCTCTCTCTCTCTCTCTCTCTCTCTCTCTCTCTCTCTCTCTCTCTCTCTCTCTTTCTCTGTGTTCGTGGGAGAGAGAATGTGTCTGTGTGAAGTTTATATATGTCTGTATGTTCCTGTGTGTATGCGAATAAGTATTGTGAGGTTGTTGTGAGTCTGTGTCTGTGTCTGGGTGTGTGTGAGTGTGTGCGCGCGCGCGCGTGTGTGTGTGTGTATGTGTGTGTGTGTTTGTGTGTGTGTGTGTGTGTGTGTTAGTGTGTGTGTGAGACAAAGAGAGAGAGAAAGAGAGGGAGAGCGAGGGGGAATGATAATTATACATTTTAGAATGATTATTATGGACGAATTTTCTTAATGCTTAGTATTCTTCATGTCTTAATGTCTGAAACGTTTAAGGATTGAGTGAGTGAGTGAGTGATTGAGTGAGTGAGTGAGTGAGTGAGTGAGTGGTAAGATTTTCTTTCTTTCTTTCGCTAATGTGTGTGAATGTTGACCTTTCTGATTCAAAGATGATAAAGTTGACAGGGCCCGACTTCAGTTGATATGAAACAATCTCCTTTTCATTTAATTTAAAAAGGGAAATCGAAAAATTTCAAGGTCAAGGACGATGTGCAAACTGTACTCCAAAGAATCAACAAAGGGAGAATTTCAGTATGGTTTAAACATGTTATGCCGACTTCTATATAGTTCAGTTCGTGTTGCTTACTCTTATATCCCAGCTGACCACTGCGGCCAGGATACTTACTTTTACTTTTACTTTTTCCTTCGTATCGGTGGGCGTCGCGGGGAGATACAGTCGTCTGTCAGCAGCAAGGCGGGTGGCCTGGAGAAGGGACATCTCGTGAGCTCTGAGGGTGTCTGCCACGGAGTCGCTCCATCGTCGTCTTGGTCTTCCTCTGGCTCTCCAGCCAGAGTATCTGGTGTTGTATGCCCGAAGAGCTGGTTGGTTTAGGGGCATACGTGTGAGGTGTCCGAACCACTTGATCCTCATATGTTCGATGTGTTGTAGGATTGGTGTTGCTCCTACCATGTCTCGTATCACCTCATTTCTGATCTTGTCCCGCCTTGTCTTGTTTACTGCTTTCCTCAGGCATTTCATTTCACAGGTGACCAGTTTTCTCTCGAGGACTTTAGTTAGGGACCATGTCTGGCACTGGTATGTCAGCGTTGGTAGAAAAATGGTGTTGATGAGTTTCGCCTTAGTGCTGGTGGGAATGCTGGGGTGTTTCAGGAGAGGGGCAAGTTGGTAGCTGACTGCGTTGGCTTTCTGGCATCTGGTCTCGATTTCTCTGTCTATGAGGGTTTATGATTATGAGGGTTTATACCACGTTATGCAACTTCATTAGAATGATAGCAGTAGGCCTTTGACAGGAGAGAAGCCAGGGACATTGAAGTTGTGACATTTCATTCAAGGAACCATCACACACAGACACACACACACACACATACACACACACACACCCACACACACACACACCACACACACACACACACACACCACACACACACACACACACACACACACACACACACACACACAGACGCAGACAGACATTGACACACAGACGCCACACACAACACACACACACAGACGCCAGACAGAACATAGACCACAGACGCACACACACACACACAGAGACTCAAACACAGACACGCACACACAACACACACACAGAGACTCAAACACAGACACACAGACTCAAACACAGACACGCACACAGACACACACAGACACAGACACACACACACACACACCACACACACACACACACACACACACACACACAAACACACGCACACACACACACACACCACACACACACACACACACCACACACACACACACACACACACACACACACACACACACACACACACACACACACACACACACACAACACACACACATATGTCAACAGCCATCCATGTCACCCTTTCCCTTCCTATCTATCTTATCACATTACTTTCCATTTCAGCACACGCTTCACAGCGATTAACGTCCCCTGAACTGTCCACACGTGAAGACACCCGAGAATGAATATGTAAGCAAACTTACAAAAATGAAAACAAGAAATCAATAAATAAAGTTGTCACACCATACGAATACTGACTTTTCTTTCTTGCAAAAATGTGGCCCCGTTAGCGTAGTTGGTTAGACACCATGTTGATTGCCCAGAGGTCCTGGGTCTCTCTGTCTGTCTGTCTGTCTGTCTCTCTCTCTCTCTCTCTCTCTCTCTCTCTTCTCTCTCTCTCTCTCTGTATTTCTCTGGTTTTTTTTGTTTTGTTTTGTTTGTTTTTTGGTTTTTTTTTTGCTTTTCTGTTTCTTTTTGTCTTCTCTCTCTCTCTTTACTCTCTCTCTCTCTTTCTCTCTCTCTCTCTCTCTGTTTTTCTCTGTCTCTTTCTCTCTCCTTCTTTTCTCTCTCTCTCTCTCTCTTCTTTCTCTCTCTCTCTCTCCTTTCCTCTCTCTTCTTTTCTTTCTCTCTCTCTTTCTGTCTCTGTCTGTCTCTCTGTCTGTCTGTCTGTCTCTCTTCTCTCTCTCTCTTCTCTCTTCTGTCTTTTTTTTTCTTTCTCTCTCTCTCTCTCTCCCTTCTCCCTCTCTCTCTCTTTCTCTCTCTGTCTCTCTCTCTGTCTGTCTGTCTCTCTCTTCTTCTTCTCTCTTCTCCTCTCTCTCTCTCTCTCTCTCTTTTCCATTTCTTCACATTTCTTCATCTCACCCCTCCCCCACCCTACTCCTTACTTTGTCTACAAAGATTATTTCCTTCAAATGAGTGTGTGTGTGTGTGTGTGTGTGTGTGTGTGTGTGTGTGTGTGTGTGTGTGTGTGTGTGGTGTGTGTGGATATTTACAATGGACGGGTTTTTATAGATTTTTTTTTCTACTGTCATTGTCACAGCCTTGTGGTCTGGTACATTTGGTGAGAATATAACGAATGTATAGACATTCTGCTTGTTCTTCCTTTCTTCAATTCCAAGCTGTTCTTGCTGAATGTAGTTGACGGGGTAAACAAACATTGATAGGGGTCAAACTTAGGCATTGTATGTGTGCGTGCGTGTTCGTGCGCAGCATTGTGGTGTTTCTGCGTGCGTGCGTGTGTGTTTGTTTGGTGTGTGTGTGTGTGTGTGTTGTTTTGTGTGGTGTGTGTGGTGTGTTTTGTGTGTGTGTTGTGTGTGTGTGTGTGTGTGTGTGTGTGTGTGTGTGTGGTATACGCGTTCGCGCGCGCGTAGATTCAATATTTAGGTGCATCTAATTTTCCTGTTTCAAAAACATGAGCGAGAAAGAATGTGCATCTCATTTTCTCGTTTCGAAAACACGAAAAGAATGCAGAAAAAGCCAATCGCCGAATCTCATATCAGGCGTTTGATTAAACCACTATTGGTTTTCAAAGAAGGGAGGAAAAAAAGCTCTGGTGTGATTTTGTGCCTTCAACAAAACATCATTTCAGCTCTCACAGAGTCAGAACAAAGGTTTTCTTATCGTCTGCGCCAGAGAAATTCAAGCCCCGGAAATAAAATTACTGGATTCAACAAATCACGGAGCGGAAAATAAACGACTGGGGGCAGATACTTCAACTTGCTCTCCTACGTTTCTTTGCCCAGCGGGGAGCGTCACAGCAGGCCACCTAAAAAGTTGGTGTCCACACAAAACAAGCAAATTCAATCAATTATCTCAATTTTGCGCTGTAGGCTCTTTGATATGCACGCCCCTTGTTGCTTCCTATAGAATCAATACAGCCAGATTTTTTTGTTTTGTTTTGTTGTTGTTGCTTTTTTTTTGCTTTGTTTTTTTGCGATGATTTGACCGACAAACGGATGAGGGAATTGACGTAACATGAGAACTGTTGATAGTGTCAGATAGCCGTAAGATCAATCAGGTCAGAAAAATGTCACGTTATATCACGATCAATATCACATGGCAGCATCAATAACAGGAGCATGAAAACATTATCAGATTACACCAAGATCAAGCACAACTCTATTAGAAAAGTGTTAGAGGGGAGGGTGGGGGGGTTCAGAAAAGGTGAAGGTTGTCTCCTTACGTCTGAGATGGTAAGGAGTGAGGTGGTAGAGATCTCAACTTTCATGAGTATTACCAGTATTATCAGGGAGGGCGGTACCCATCTCCTCTCCCTCGCCGCTTAACATTTCCCTAACCTTGAAGAAAGTCAGGCACCCATTCACAGCTGGGTAGGCTGGAGGTTTACAAGCTTTGCTCGGGTGAGGTTTGCACAGAATCTGTACAAATACGGCAGTCAGGATGGAAAGCAAGTGTTCTACATCTACACCAACCAGGCTTCTGGAGTCACAGCGATCAATCTGACAAAAAGCTATATCCACAGACAGAAAGGGACGACTACCACCTTGTGTCCACAGAGCAGCAAGAGGTTCTGATCAGTGTTTACACTAACCACAACCGTTTAACGTAATATGAACTCCCAAGTTCAAACTTGACGCTTTTACCAACCTGCCCCTGCAATCAAGAGGAACATTTGACCATGTATATGATAACAAGAAACTCCACGAGGGACCCGGAGCACCAATGCCTCGCCATTCTCGGGACACTCACCTCCCAAGCTCCCGACGACACTCGACAGTCATTTCCTTAAGCAAATGGGGGGCTATTCATACGTTGCATGACCCGTTCGGACTTAACCATCAGTTACCTTGCTTACTGTGCCTAAAACAGTATTGACCAAGGAGTTCTCCAGCCTACTACCAGCTGATTCTGGGACTCCATCACTTGAGGACATGACGCCCAAGATGACACGCCAGCGCCTGATGCCAGTCCTCAACTAAGAAGATGGAAGCGAATCGTCAAGCCAGCTGACAGACTTCATCTCTAAATCAGTTTGCTCATTTTCAGAGAGAAGGCTGATGTCCATGAAACTGAAATGTAAAGACCTGTAGGAAGAGAAGTCTGACTCAAATGGAACAAAAACAAAAGTGACTTAAAGCTAAAGTTCAGTGTAAAAAAAGTCCATCGTTATGACAGAAAAGGGGCGATGTGACATAATGTGTGTGTGTGTGTCACATGACGTTATTGTCGCATGACTGTCACGTGATGATTAACATTACTCACACATCTTGACAGAAGCCGCTTTGTGTTCACACTCATCCTTTTTGAAAAAGATCATATCAACATCATCCTCTCGTCTGAACGATTATTTGACATTTACAAACCAAATGGCAAGGTGGGGGCGATGACAAAGCCCCGGGACATCGCCACACAACGCGCATCAACCACGTCCAGCGTGTACTTTAGCGATGTTGCCTGTATCATATGGAACGACATGAAGTATAATTGACTCCTCTGACCACCATGCTGTGTATAAGCAAACAGAAAACAATAAAGAAAGCTAATAGAAAACGATAAAATAAGCTAACGGACAACGTTAAAATAAGCAAACAGAAAACGATGAAAAAAAAAGCTAACAGAAAACGATCAAATACGCTTACAGAAAACGATGAAATAAGCTAACAGAAAACGATCAAATAAGCTAACAGAAAACGATGAAATAAGCTAACAGAAAACGATGAAATAAGCTAACAGAAAACGATGAAATAAGCTAACAGAAAACGATGAAATAAGCTAACATGAAACGATAAAATAAGCTAACAGAAAACGATCAAATAAGCTAACATGAAACGATGAAATAAGCTAACATGAAACGATAAACTAAGCAAACAGAAAACGACAAAATATGGTAACAGAAAACGATAAACTAAGCAAACAGAAAACGACAAAATATGGTAACAGAAAACGATAAATAAGCAAACAGAAAACAAAATATGGTAACAGAAAACGATAAACTAAGCAAACAGAAAACAAAATATGGTAACAGAAAACGATAAAATAAGCAAACAGAAAACAAAATATGGTAACAGAAAACGATAAAATAAGCAAACAGAAAACAAAAATATGGTAACAGAAAACGATAAACTAAGCAAACAGAAAACGACAAAATATGGTAACAGAAAACGATAAAATAAGCAAACAGAAAACGACAAAATATGGTAACAGAAAACGATAAAATAAGCAAACAGAAAACGACAAAATATGGTAACAGAAAACGATAAAATAAGCAAACAGAAAACGACAAAATATGGTAACAGAAAACGATAAACTAAGCAAACAGAAAACGATAAAATCAGCTAACATAGAACGGTAAAATAAGCAAACAGACAACGACAAAAAAAGATTATCACAGTCATGGCCAGATGTGTCTTGACACTGTAGACGGCGGAGGAAAAAAGAACAAGGTGAAAACTGTGTAAGCCGGTCAGAGAAAGTCTGTTTGATCCCTTCAAATTCCTGCATACAGCTGGCATCCCAGGGGGGGCACTCAGATGTACAGTCACTCCACAAGGATGGTCATGTTTCATTGTTCACGCTCATATTTCATTGTTCAGTGTCAAGATGGCTTATTTCATTGCTGTGGAGTTGAAGCAAGGATGCGTCTTGGCGCCACTGCAAATAGCACAGCAACTATCCGTAATGAAGACGACACCGTACGTGGAGGTCGGTTAAGGTTATACAGAATATAATACCCATTTACGTTGCTTTATAATCAATGTATTACACCTATGGAACTCACAGATGGACAGTTTTGGTGCCAGTTACATATGTACAATGATGCATTGAGTTTCAGTGTCAATGCTAGTGGGAAATGCCTCAGGCAACAGTAATTATTTTCGTTTCGCTTTTTTCTCCTATTCTTGTCGTGTTATGTTTCGCACCGTCCCATTGGTATTATTCTGCTTCACAGCTTGTAGAAAATTGTCTTCATTTGCAATTCCATTGGGCCAAGTTTCCTCAAAACCAAGAGAATATTTGTGGTCCTTTACAAATTTGGCCGAATTCTGTTTGTGCCGACTCTCTGGGCTACTATCGTTTACTAACAGATTTAGCACTTTTTAAAAAAATAAACGTGTTTACATTGTGTGCTGTAGGGTAACAAGGACTGGCTGTAAGACAGGTCCAGTGGGAACTGTTACTGCTGTCCTTCAGTTATAAACTGTTTTAAAGTTTTTCTTTTAAGTTTGAAGTTTAAAGTGTTTTTGATGGGTTTTGTGTGTGTTTTTGGTTTTATGTTGGTTTTTTGGGTTTTTTTGGTTTTTTTGCTTTTGTTTGCTTTGTTTTGTTTGTAACCTTGAGTCTAGGGATTTGATTAAATTTAACCAATATTTAAGTGTAGAGAGAATATCTTATATGTGCTATGCAGAGAAACCTGTATCGTCGTATATCACATTACTGGAAGTTCTATTACTTTCTGCTAGAAGCCTTCTGCAGGCAAAACGGTGGACCAACTTTATACACGACAAATATTTGCACGATTTCACAGTTGTACTTTATGAAAATTTTAATGATTATGATTTCACTTTGCTCTTTTGTCTTGCATTTGTTTGTATTATTTGTTTAAAATGAACAAAAAGAAGTGTGAAAGAAAAAAACTTTGTGCACGACAACCTTGACATTGTAATGTAAAGTGCTTCACATGAATGATTCTCGCTATTGACATAATAAACTTTGTTGAGTACGAGTGTTCTGTAAGATTCTAGAATGAAACATTGTAAATACACGTTGTTCGTGTGTCAAACTCATTTCAGTTTGTAATAGCGCAAACTGTGTTAGATTTGAGAAGTTCTACAATACATGGGAGATAATTCCTAAGAGTTATGTCCTTTGATTAATATCAGTTCAGTACAGTTTGTGCTGCGTTCGTCTAGAATGCACAGCTGAACTTTTACGCTTCTCACGTCAGAATAAGTTCAGAGTGTTATGTGTTCTTCTGTTTAATTCTAGGATGAAATAAAACACGCAGTACATTCGTTTTGCAATGTGTTCTGTGCGATTTTAAAAAGCGCTTTTGGCTTGTAATAGTGGGCAGCTTTGGGTGCAGAGGGAGAGAGGGACGAGGAGAGCATTAGAGAAAGTATCAGAGCGCTGATTGTAGTCGGTCAATGTACATTGCTTGGAGCACTGTACACATGTTGAGGATATCTTGATACTAGAGTAAATTGCTTGTATGACTACATTTGCTGCTGTTTTGCTGGACGATAAATGTGAACTTCAGTTCCTCGTGTCTTCCTACTTTGGATGTAGTTGAAGGCAAAGATCAAAACAAACTTAGTGTTCAGGTCTACTACCTCTTCATTATTCGAGCGGATAGCTTTTGACATGATGATGTCTGTCTTTTGTCATTCTAAGTCCAACATTCTCAAAGAAAACATTCTCCTCCTCCTTCTCTTTCCTCTCTTTGTCTTCTTCTTCTTCTTCTTCTTCTTCTTCTTCTTCTTCTTCTTCTTCTCTTCTTCTTCTTCTTCTTCTTCTTCTTCTTTCTTCTTCTCTCTTCCTTCTTCTTCTTCTTCTTCTTCTTCTCCTTCTCTTCTTCTTCTTCTTCTTTTTCGCTTCTTCTTCGCTTCTTGCTTTTTCTTTTCTTCTTTTTTCTTTTTTTTCTTTTCTTTCCCTTCCTTCCCCCTTCCTCTGGTTCTTTTTGCTTCTATGTTCTTCCTCTTCTTCATTCTTTCTTCTTCTTCTTCTTCTTCTTTTTCTTCTTCTTCTTCTTCTTCTTTTTCTTTTTCTTCTTCTTCTTCTTCTTCTTCTTCTTCTTCTTCTTCTTCTTCTTCAAATTCTTCTTCTTCTTCTTCTTCTTCTTTTTCTTCTTCTTCTTCTTCTTCTTCTTCTTCTTCTTCTTCTTCTTCTTCTTCGCATTCTTCTTCTTCTCATTCTTCTTCTTCTTCTTCTTCTTCTTCTTCTTCTCCTCCTCCTCCTCCTCCTCCTCCTCCTTCTTTTTCCTCTTCTTCTTCTTCTTCTTCTTCTTCTTCGCATTCTTCTTCTTCTTCTTCTTCTTCTTCTTCTTCTTCTTCTTCTTCTTCTTCTTCTTCTTCTTCTTCTTCTTCTTCTTCTTCTTCTTCTTCTTCTTCTTCTTCGCATTCTTCTTCTTCTTCTTTAGTTCGCCGTCTCTTTGGCCAGGCCACATCTGGCGAAAAATGTAGCCGGTTTTGTTGTTTGTTTTTGTTTTGTTTGTTTGTTTGTTTATTTGTTTGATTGATTCCCTTACCCTATCCACCAGCTTCCTGCAGGATGAGGGTTAAGTTTTTGCTTCGCTAGCATGGTTGGCAATGCAGCATGCTGGTGGACAGGGTGCAGGAGTCGGTGCCCACTGACAGCAAGGAAAGGATTCTAGAACTACACAACGCCTTTCTAAATTGCAGCAGTGTTCAGCATTGGCTGCAGCAAACCAAAGGTTCTACTAAAAAAAGAAGGATTTGTTTGTTATAAGGCGTTTCAAAACTCCTGCACCTAGACGATCAATTTCTTTATCGTGTAAGTCAAATGAAAATAAATCACATAGAGGCATGCCTTTAGTTTTCTTATAAGTGAAGAGAGAAAAGACCAGTCACACTCGTCGATCACATATGTAGCCCGTTCCAGAGTTTGTTTTGCGTATCACAAAAAAGCTTGCCGATTTTTCTCCAGCTAGGACAAAGTCTTACGTATTCTCTTAGGATGGTAATTGTATTTACATGTATTTAATTTCGGAAGCGATTTTAGGTAATTTAGGACCGTTTTTATAAATGTTTTGGTGTCCTTAGTTATGTTTAAATTTGTATTCAGGTTTTTTTTTTCAATCCCCTGTGTGATAATTGGACGGAGTGGTCAATGCCAGGGGCATTTCCTTAGATATGTGTGCAAATGCATTGATATGTGTACTTCATTTTCTCCACACCCACCCCCCTTATTGAAGTAGTATGTTTTGGAACGGGTTTTAGCCCTGATATGGCTCTACGCAGTCGGCTGGGCTTTAAACAAAAATAACAGTAACAGACTGCAAATGTCGCAGAACGTTGCAGCTAAGAAACGCCATGTCATCCCTTTGAATCGTTAGCCGACGAAACAAAACGCCTCAAATAAAGAAACGCGCTGCTTGTCGCGTACTCACAGTCGAGAACGACAACTCGGCGATGGCTGAATGAGTTCTGTCCCCCTTGTTCTCCACTCCATCGGCTTCTTGGCCATTTCCATCTTCTGTTTCCGGAGGAAGAAAAGAAAAACAGAAGGGAGAGAGGGGGAGGACATGCGCAGTGTGACTGTTTATGTGTAAACGTGTTGTGCTTATTAGGAAGGGCAGTTCGTTTTTGATCCAAATAATTAGGAAACATGTGTGGGTGTGTCTTTAGGAAGAATGGTTTGCTTTTGATTAAAATGGCTGAACATGCGTGGGTGTTTCATTCATCGTTATTTGTTTTTGTTTAAATTGTTAGCTGTGGTGATCTTTTGATTATTTTTTGGCGTGACCTCTTGTGATCATCAGCTCTTTATATTTCTTTCACCCTCCATTCTTTTATCTGTATGTGCAAGCCTGACTGCGTGATGGCGGTCTTTGGAGTCAGTATGTCAGGCAATATATATGGCTGGCCCCAATGATCCAAAAGCGAGTTGCTAAAATCAAACTTGTTTGTTTGTTTGCTTGCTTCTTTCTTTCTTTCTTTCTTTCTTTCCTTCTTTGTTCGTTCATTCGTTCGTTCATTCGTTCGTTTGCTCTTTCGTTCGTTTGTTCGTTCGTTCGTTCGTTTGTTTGTTTGTTTGTTTGTTTGTTTGTTTGTGTATAGCACATTCCCCATAGCACATTGTTGTTGCACGCTTGATCAGAAAACATTCTATTTGAAACTGACGTTATTTTGAGGCAGCAGAACCGTTACAAGAAATAAGGATCGGTGTTCTCTGTGTAGAAACACAAACACACGCATAGGCGTGAAAACACGAAAGCAACACACGCACGTACAAATAGACAAACATGGACACGCATACACACACACATGCACGCACACATAGGCACACACACTTCTCTCACACACACGCACGCGCACACACACACGCGCGCGCGCACACACATACATACATACATACATACATACATACATACATACATACATACATACATATAAACATACATACATACACACATAAATGTATACATACACCACACACACACACATACATACATACACACATACATACATACATACATAAATACATACATACATACACACATACATACGTACAAACATACATGCTTACATACATACATGCATACATACATACAAACATACATATCACATACACACACATACACACACACAAACACACATACACACACTTCTCTCACATACACAACGCGTGCGCGCGCACACACATACACACATGTATACATACACCACACACACACACACACACATACACCACACACACACACACACACACACACCACACACACACACACACACACACACACGCATACAAACACACTCAAACCGACATCAGTCACCGTTGTGCCAATTCTCATTAGTTTTATCAGCCCCTCCACGTCAAAGGCCATAATTTGATTGTGTATTGTTTTGTATGGCCAATCTCATCTCAGGAACCAGCACATTTATTGGAACAAATGGACGAAATATCATGGAACTGACACAAAGGTCTCACGAACATTGTCACGTTGTTGATACCGCCTCAGTTATTCCTGGATCTAGTTTGGAGTTTGCAGTTTGTTCATACGAGATTCATTGCACTCGGGCAACTCCATTTGCGCTCCACCCATATCTTCCAGCAATTATCTGGCAGAATCCTTGATCCTGTACGAAGTTAGGAGTTTGCAAAGGTTTGAAATACGGGAAGATGGAACCGGGACTGTAAAACACTGACATATCTTGAATGATTGGTAACTGGAACATTGAGATGGACAACGAACAATTCATCTTTTCTGTTAGGGAATGATGTTGAACTCGAGACGTGAGACTTGAATCCACGGCTCTGTCAAAACGACCAGCCAACCACCAGCCAACCACCAGCCAACCACCAGCCAGCCAGTCCTGCAAAAACCAGAAGTCTTGTGAGGCACACAGGGATCAAATCCACGACTTCTGCATGGTCAGCGGAAGTTTCGCACAGGCGGAAAAGTCTTCAACCTTCGGAGAATCCAGGCCAAGACCTAACAGCTCAAGGCTGTCCTGCAGAAATTTTTCTTCGCAGATGACTGTTTGCTGGCTGCACACACGAGGAGATCCAGCACATCACCGACCTATTGCTTTGGCCTGCAAAACGCTCCAGCTTTACAGTTGGCTTCAGCAGTTCAGAGGCTGTGTTTCAGCCAACACCATCTGGGGCTTCGGGCGCTTCACCGCATCCGAGTTTCATCAATAACCAGGAGATCAAGACTGTGGACAAATACTCTACTCTGACTATGGACAAATACTCTGACTATGGACAAATACTCTGACTATGGACAAATACTCTGTGGGCAAAATACTCTATGGACAAATACTCTGACTATGTACAAATACTCTGTGGGCAAAATACTCTGACTATGGACAAATACTCTGACTATGGACAAATACTCTGACAATGGACAAATACTCTGACTATGGACAAGTACTCTGACAATGGACAAATACTCTGACAATGGACAAATACTCTTACTATGGACAAGTACTCTATAGACAAATACTCTGACTATGGACAAATACTCTATAGACAAATACTCTGACTATGGACAAATACTCTGACTATGGACACATACTCTGACTATGGACAAATACTCTGACTATGGACAAATACTCTATGGACAAATACTCTACGGACAAATACTCTAACTTGGGCGATATATTGAGCAGCAGTGGATCTCTTGATGCTGAGGTGACACTGCCCATCTCCAGGGCGATCTCTGAAGAGGTTGTAGCAGGAGCATAGTTTCAGGCTGGCCACATAGATGATGTATAGAGAGCATTAACTTGAACGCCCTGTGTACATGTACTGCTGCAACACCTGGACTACCTACCGACGGCACATTCAACAGCTGGAACTATTCTGGCAAAAATGTCTGCGCAAGATGTACACATCATGTGGCGAGATCCAACCTTGTTGAAGTGTTGCTCATCAAGTTTAGAGAGTCTGTTCATGAAATAACAGCTTTGTTGATCAGGACACGTTGTTCGTATGGAAAATAACAATAATAATAATGACATTTATAAGACGCCAAATCTTGATACAAGAATCAAACCAAAGCGCGCTCTGTCATCGTTCACCAAAACAATCACCCAACAAGGACCAAAATTCCAGGGCACAAAGCACACGCAAACTCGGAGAGAGACGACAGTTGGAGCGTGGGGCAAAAGAAACCCCATACCTATCCGTTCGCCGTATCGACGGAAAAGCCCATACCTTCGCATTTGCCGTATCGACGGGAAAGCCCATACCTTCGCATTTGCCGTATCGACGGGAAAGCCCATACCTTCACATTTGCCGTATCGACGGGAAAGCCCATACCTTCGCATTTGCCGTATCGACGGAAAAGCCCATACCTTCGCATTTGCCGTATCGACGGGAAAGCCCATACCTTCACATTTGCCGTACCGACGGGAAAGCCCATACCTTCACATTTGCCGTATCGACGGGAAAGCCCATACCTTCGCATTTGCCGTATCGACGGGAAAGCCCATACCTTCACATTTGCTGTACCGACGGGAAAGCCCATACCTTCACATTTGCCGTACCGACGGGAAAGCCCATACCTTCGCATTTGCCGTATCGACGGGAAAGCCCATACCTTCACATTTGCCGTACCGACGGGAAAGCCCATACCTTCGCATTTGCCGTATCGACGGGAAAGCCCATACCTTCACATTTGCCGTACCGACGGGAAAGCCCATACCTTCACATTTGCCGTATCGACGGGAAAGCCCATACCTTCACATTTGCCGTACCGACGGGAAAGCCCATACCTTCGCATTTGCCGTATCGACGGGAAAGCCCATACCTTCCCATTTGCCGTATCGACGGAAGAGGCCATACCTATTTCGCCATAGCCCATACCTACCCATTCGCCGTATCGGCGGATGAGCCTATCATAATCACTCGCTCCACACAAGAAAAATCGGCAGAAACTTTTTGTGATGGCGTCAAAAAGAATATGATCCTGACCATGAGGTACGCATGGCGTTTTTGATGGCAGTCCGAGACCTATGTTCATGCTAGTAATGTTGTGGAATTGATTTTTGATAAAGACGCGAGAACAAAACTTTGTTTCTGCTTGCATAGTCGTAACATGATGTTTTGTTTTATGGTTTGTGTGTGTGTGTGTGTGTGTTTGATATTTCGCCTTTTGGACAGTCATAGCTATTTTCTTTGTTGTTCAAAGTGTATATGGGCATGTGCACACTCGTGTGTGTGTCTGTGGCGGGGGGGTTGCTAGTGTGTGTGTGTGTTAGCGTATGTGTATGTGTGTGTGTGTATGCGTGCGTGCGTGTGTGTGTGTATGTGTGTGTGTGTGATAGCATGTATATGTGTGCGTGTGCTAGCGTTTGCACTTGTGCATATTTCCTTGTTTTTGTGTGTGTGTTAGCGCACTGTGTTTGTGCTAGTGTTTGTGTGTGTGTGTGTGTGTGGCGCGCGCGCGCGTATGTGTGAGTTAGCGTGTGTATATGTACGCGCGCGTGTGTATGTTTGTGTGTGCGTGTGTGTGTGTGTGTGTGTGCATGTATTTGTGTCCGTATATCCATGAGTATATGTTTGTGTCTGCATGTGCACGTTGGCGTGTGTGTGTGTGTGTATGTGTGTGTGTGTGTGTGTGTGTGTGTGTGTGTGTGTGTGTGTGTGTGTGTGTGTGTGTACCCGCGAGCGTGTTTTCATGTGTGCATGTTGTATATGTTTCACTCTGTGTACGTGTGGGTGTGCGTGCGCATGTATGTGTAATGTATGTTTGAATTTCTGCGTTATTATGTATGTGTGTGTTTCAATAAGATACTCTTTGCGTGTGTATATTTATGCTCTGCGTGTCAGTATACGTGTGTGTGTACTGCATTTGTCGTGTAAGAGAGAGAGAGTGTGGGCATTTTTCCAGTGGACATACAAAGTGGCATCAGCTTAGCGTTTCATATGCCCCCCCTCCCCAATTTCAATGCCTTTCCAACTCATAGATTTTGCGCTGTCTCAAGGAGTCTGTCAAATACCAGATGGCAGAGTGGGTGGAGTGCATATGGGATTGTCCGAGTGCAATGAATCCCTCTTGAATAAACTCCCAGATCCCAGATCCCAATTCCCCGATGAAAGGGGGATTCAGTTTTACCCCTGGACAGGGCATCAATCTACACAGCACAATGAATCTCACTCTCAGAGAACAAGAGCAGACATTACTAAGGGGGAAGAACTTTCAGGAAAGATAACACGGAATTGAGTTGGCCATCGTTTCCTGCTGTGCTGGCATCAAAAGACTCCAAGTAGCGAATGAAACTCAAAGGGAGGATTCCCTCCTGAACGACTTCTGAATCGGCGCAGAAATTTATATCGTAAGTCTCAAGGAGATTTTAAACACTCAGCGGAAATCGAGAAAGAAATGAAGCGTTCAGGCCATACTAAAAAATCTTTTCCTGCTAGTTTTGGCTTTTTTTTTGTACTGAGACATTGAAACATGTCATTTTTAACTATGTTGTGATTCCTTGGTGTCATTTTCAACCACGTCATGACTCTTGGAATATGACTAAAAGAAAATAAGATAACTTGTAAAAGAAAGTTATTGCCGGGGATTGCACTGTAAAGTAGAGTAAACGCAGGCACGTATCTTCGGCCCTAAGAGAGAGACGCGAGGTTGTCTTTCTTGCAATGAAAAGAACAATCAAACAGAAGAAAAAAACTGAACATAACATAGGAGTTTGGAGTTTAGATGGATTCGTCGAGCTCGGATTATTCTATATGCGCTCTACCCAAATCTCCCATCAGTTATCTGGCAGACTCCCCAGGCCTGCGCAAAAAAAACGAGGCACTGGCAAGGTTTTGAAATGTTGGGGAAAGGGAGGGGGAGAAGGTATTTATGAAACACTGAGCTACCATCACCAGAAGGATGGAAACATTAAGACGGATGGCCAACAGGCCAGTTTTTAATGTTGCAGCATGGGATTGAACTCGAGATGTCAGATTTTGAGTCCATAGCTTAACACGAGAACCATGCAGCCTGTGTAAAGAGGACACCCAGAAAGACCAGCAAACACAAAATGACGTTCATGTTTCGATGGCTGTGATTTAGAAAGACAGTCATACTGATTCAAAGTACAAACGACTTTCCATAAGAGCTGGATGTGTTACTCAGTTCTGATTCTTATTATATATTCTGTCATACACACACAATGAGTGAGAGCGTGCGGATTTGTGTGTGTGTGTGTGCGCGCGCGCGCGCGTGTGTGTGTGTATGTGCGTATGTGTGTGTATGTGTGTATGTATGTGTACATGTGTGTGTTTGTGTGTGTGTGTGTGTGTGCGTGTGCGCGCGCGTGTGTGCGTACGTGTGTGTGTTGCGTGCGTGTGTATGTGCATGTGCGTGTGAGTTGCACTTGTGGTCGACTGAGATACCTTTCCCTTACCTCTGTTTACTTACTACCCGCTATGCCATGTAGGACAGCAACGAAAATTCTCCACTTCTATCTGCACAGGTACAAACTGTGTATGGTACCCCAGGTGTGCTACAGGGCTTTCAGCTGTCCATCTCCTGGCCATCGCCAGGTGTTCCTGGATCTTTCTTGTATTTTCCGTCTGGTGACCAGTGTAGGGCAGTCTGGGTCATGGTATCCTGCTGTCTTGAGATGATGTCCCAGTCCATCTCTATCGTTAGTGTCTGTCTCTTGTCTCTGTCTCTGTCTCTGTCTCTGTCTCTGTCTCTTCTCTCTCTCTCTACTCTTCTCTCTCTCATTCTCTTATTCTCTCTTCTCTTTCTCTTTCTCTCTCTCTCCTCTCTTCTCTTCTCTCTCTTCTCTCTCCCTCTCTCTCTTCTTTCCTCTTTCTCTCTTTTCTCTCTCTTCTCTTTCTTTATCTCTCTCCTCGCTGTTTTCTGTCTGTCTTCTCGTCTTTTCTCTCTTTCTCTCTTCTCTCACCCTCTCCTTCTCTCTTTCTCTCTCTGTTTTTCTCTCTTTCTTTTTATCTCTCTCTCTCTTTCTTTTCTCTCTCTTTCTTCTTTCTCTCTTTTCTCCCTCTCTTTTCTCTCTCTCTGCTCTCTCGCGTCTCTTCTTCTCTCTCTTTCTCTCTCTCTTTCTCTCTCTCTCTCTTTTTCTCTCTCTCTTTTTTCTCTCTTTCTTCTCCTCTCTCTCTCTCTCTCTCTCTCTCTCTCTCTCTCTCTCTCTCTCTCTCTCTCTCTCTCTCTCTCTCTCTCTCCATCGTGTGTTCGTGATAATGGTGTCTATACTTGCTTGATTGCATTGAACGAGTGGTTGGTGGTTGAAGATTGTCTTATGCCAGAAGAATCGTATGATTCTTAAGAGATTTTCTCTGTATGTGTAAGGCCGATAGCTTGGTAAGGTCTCTGTCATCCTCCAGCTTTGTGAGTCGTAAAGTGGGGTGAAGATGATACAGCTCTGCTACAGTCTCAGTTTGGTGTTGATGCTGTATTTGCGGGACCTCCACACGTTGTTCAACGTTCTGAAGATGTTTCTGGCCGTCGCTGATATGGCTCTTGGTGTATCTGCTGGATCCTTTTCCCTTATCTTGTAGTAACCATAGCCATCAGATTGTGGTCAGTTTTAAAGGAACTCAGTGTGCTTGGAGTGGTTGTTGGTGAGATCCATCTCCACCTTTTTTTTTTTTTTTTTTTTTTTTTTTTTGGCTCTCTTGTTGAGAAAGGGAGGCAACTTTAGATGTACGGATTGTGGGATTCTTTTATCAGGAAAATGGGAATATCTGTATGGTTTGGCTTTCTAAAAGCTAATTTTCGACTGATTTTCTTTTCTGTTTCTGTCTCTGTCTCTGTCTGTCTCTGCCTATCTCTGTCTGTCTGTCACTCTTTCACCTTCCCCTCCCTCTCTCTCTCTCTCTCTCTTTCTCTCTCTCTCTCTCTCTCTTTGTCTGTTTGTCTCTCTCCTCTCTCTCTCTCTCCCTCTTTCTCTCTCTCTCTCTGTTTGTCTGTCTGTCTGTCTCTTTGTCTGTCTGTCTTTCTGTCTCTGCCTCTCTGTTTCTATGTCTCTGACTCTGTCTCTGTCTGTCTCTCTCTCTCTCTCTCTCTCTCTCTCTCTCTCTCTCTCTCTCTCTCTGTCGTTATCTCTGTCTGTATGTTTATCTGTCTGTCTGTCTTCTCTCTCTCTCTCTCTCTCTCTCTCTCTCTTTCTCTGTCTCTTGTCTCTCTGTCACTCTGTCTGTCCATATCTCTGTGTCTCTCTGTCTATCTGTCTTCTCTTTGTCTGTCTGTCTATCTCTCTCCTTCTCTGTCTCTCTCTCTCTACTCTGTCTCTCTCCTCCCTCCCTCTCTCTCTCTCTCTTTCTCTCTCTTTGTCTCTTTCCCTGTCTCTTTGTCTCTCTGTCACTCTGTGTGTCTATATCTTCCATGTCTCTCTGTCTGTCTCTTTGTCTATCTGTCTGTCTGTCTGTCTCTCTCTCTCTCTTTCTTTGTTTCTTTTGTTTGTGTGTATTTGTTCTTGCAAAAGAAAAGAAAGATTTATGTTGATAATACATCACGAGAAAATAAGTTTAGGGGAGAGGGGAGGATGCAATGGTGAGGGTTTTGTAATTTTGTTCTAAAAATAAAGGAATCAAGCCAATAACGTGTGGAAACGCCGGTCGCTGCAGCAAACAGGAAAATAAAAAACTGAATGTTTATTCCATTAAAACACTGACGATTTATGCTTCCGTCAACTGCGTGGGGTTTATCTAATATCCCTTTTTTTCCGACAGAAAAAGGTGACATTATTTGATATCGACAGGAGACAGGGAGGGAGGTGTCCGTCTGTCTTGTCTCATCTCGTCTTATCTCGTCCTGTCTCGTCTTGTCTCGTCTTGTCTTGTCTTGTCAGTCGTTCGTTTGTCTGTCTTGTCTTGTCTATTTGTCTGTCTGTCTGTCTGTCTCTCTGCCCGCCTGCCTGCCTGTCTGTCTGTCTTGTCTATCTTGTCCATCTGCCCGTCCGTCTGTTTGTTTGTTTGTCTGTTTATGTCTGTGTTTGTCTTTGTCTGTCTGTTTTATCTGTATGTATGTCTGTCTTGTCTCGTCTGTCTGTCTGTCTGTCTGTCAGTCTCTCTGTCTTTCTGTTTCTCTGTATCTCTCTCTCTCTCTCTCTCTCTGTCGGTCGGTTGGTCTGCCTATCTGTCTCTGTGTCTGTGTCTATGTGTATGTCTGTATTCACTGCTGATGTTCATATGTTGTATGGGAAAACTTTATGACTGTGACATAACCATGTGTGTATGTCTGTATTCACTGCTGGTGTTCATATCTTGTATGGGAAAACTTTATGACTGTGACATAACCATGTGTGTATGTCTGTATTCACTGCTGGTGTTCATATCTTGTATGGGAACACTTTATGACTGTGACATAACCATGTGTGTATGTCTGTATTCACTGCTGATGTTCATGTCTTGTATGGGAACACTTTATGACTGTGACATAACCTTGTGTGTATGTCTGTGTTCACTACTGATGTTCATATATTGTATGGGAAAACTTTATGACTGTGACATAACCATGTGTGTTTGTATTCACTGCTGGTGTTCATATCTTGTATGGGAAAACTTTATGACTGTGACATAACCATGTGTGTTTGTATTCACTGCTGGTGTTCATATCTTGTATGGGAACACTTTATGACTGTGACATAACCATGTGTGTATGTCTGTATTCACTGCTGATGTTCATATGTTGTATGGGAACACTTTATGACTGTGACATAACCATGTGTGTATGTCTGTATTAACTGCTGATGTTCATATGTTGTATGGGAAAAACTTTATCACTGTGACATAACCATGTGTGTATGTCTATGTTCACTGCTGGCGTTCGTTCATGTCTTTATGTGAGAACATTTACTGACTGTGACATAACCATGTGGTGTGATGGGGATGTTTCAGATGGTCGTGACTCATCGATACGCACACCACCCACACCTGGTGAGTTCAAACTCTCTCCCTCTCTCTCATCCTCTGACCCTCCACCTACACCTTCCTCCTCACACCCGTATCCTCCACCCCTATATTTCTCCCCTCCATCTTTCTACATACCCCATATCAAAACTATTTTAGTTTTTTTGTTTTGTTTTTATCTTTAATTTTCTTCGTGTTTCTCGTTAACTTTTCCCTATCGATTTGACTTTTTTATTTTGTACTGTCAACTGGTTTAACGTTCTACTTTATGTAATACATTTTCGTAATATAATCTTAATCGTTTGATTGTACTGCACATGATTTGCAGAGCTCTTGTATGTGAATTGGTGTTCTTCTGTTGTATAAGTCTCCGTTTCTCTGTCTGTCTTTATGTTTGTCTCTCTCTCTATCTCTATCTCTGTCTCTGTCTGTCTGTCTGCCTATCTGTCTGTCTGTCTGTCTCTCTCTCTCTCTCTCTCTCTCTCGTACACACTCACAAACACACACACACACACACACACACACACACACACACACACACACACACACACACACACACAGTCTTAAAATGTTCTCAAATGCCTGCTATCGTAGATATATTCCAAAACATATATTTGCAAATTATCTCCAGTTTGCATATCGCTCGCTTTTAGCATATTGTATTTAGAGCAAGAATTATTGATTTTTTTTTTTAATTTTCAGTCTTGTCTCTATATATATGTCGAGACAATAGTAATTGGAAACGAGCTGGTAGCTGTGCGAGCTGGTGGCAGGGCGGACTGCCCGAAAAAGAGAGATGAAAGTCCAGAGTAGGGTAAGAGATGGTTCTTTCATTCTGTCTTGGTCCGGTGACTGGGCTGGACCTGGTTGGTGCGTGTTGTGTGGCTATGTCCCGGGGTTTGTCATCTCCCCACCTTGCCATTCGGTTTGTAAACAAGGAAACTGATGACTGGATCCGAATGGGTCACGCAACGCATGGACAGTCCATCCCTACCCCCACCCCCACCCCCAACTTTGCTTGATGAAATGGCTATCGAGTCGGGAGCTGGAGAACGATTGTCGGAAAAGAGGCGAGACATTGGTGCTGTGAATCCCATCCGTACCCTCGGGTGTTTCGTGTTAACTTATTAATTACAGCAATGTAGAAAACGAAGTTCATCTTCAGTGTCACTATAAGCTGTACATTCACCGCGTTGTGTATCTGCCTCTGTCAAAAAATATGAATATGAATATGAATTTGAAGCGAGGGAGAGGGGATGTGCTGGCACCGGGAATAGTTGAGGTCTCTGCCACCTCACTCCCCTACGACCCCAGGGTTATGGAACTGTCTAGGTAGGACCTCAGGACCTGGCCAGCTCATGGGTTTATGTGCAGGCTCGGGGCTTGTGCCGTGATCATTCTGGATCTTCTCCATCGCATGACAGCTGTGACTATGGTGCATATGAGATTCATTCCGAGTGCGGAGACGTCATCTTGAGAAATTGAAACTGAAACTCTTTGAGTTTATAAGTCGTGTGCTGATATCAACTCGAAGTCGGCATAGAGCTTTTCTGTGATTTAACTTATGGTATCTATTAGGCATGAATGTAAGTTATTCATATTGTTGCTTAGAGCCGAGCCGACCGCGTAGAGCCATGTCAGGGCTACTGACTGTAAGTGGTAGTGTGTTGTAAGTACAATATAGAAAAGTAACTTTAAGTGCTTATACTTTTCTGTTGATTCCAAACTCAAACATACTTTTGCATTGTTGTTTTTATTTGTTACTTTATGAAAATATCATTTCAGCTTGTTTTTATTCAAAGCTACTCATTCTTCCATATATGATTGATTTCAGCAGCTTGGAGGATTGTTTTAATGAAATCAAATCAATGGTGTGTGTCTGTGTGTCTGTGTGTCTGTGTGTGTGTGTGTGTGTGTGTGTGTGTGTGTGTGTGTGTGTGTGTGTGTGTGTGTGTGTGTGTGTGTGTGCTCTCTTTCAGTGATAAGCTTGAGCAGACAACTCCAAGGCAGCCTTAGTATTGTTGATGGCCCATTTTCTGTATATAAAAAGGAATATGAAGACATCTCCTCATCCTCATTCAGCCTTCTTCTCAAGTCCTTTCAGTTTAAGGTCAGTGTGTGTGTGTGTGTGTGTGTGTGTGTGTGTGTGTGTGTGTGTGTGTGTGTGTGTGTGTGTGTGTGTGTGTGTGTGTGTGTTACTGACGTTGTTGACAATTTGCTGGTTCGTTGATTGGGTGGGTGGGTGGGCGATTGGTTGGTTGGTTGGTTGGTTGGTTGGTTGGTTGGTTGGTTGGTTGGTTGGTTGGTTGGTTGGTTGGTGCGTGCGTGCGTGGGTGGGTGGGTTGGTTAGTTGGGTGGGTGGGTGGGTGGGTGGGTGGTTGGTTTGTTCGTTTGTTCATTCATTCGTTCGTTCGTTCGATCGTTTTTTCTTCGGTTGGTTGGTTGGTTGGGTCGTTCGTTCGTTCGTTTTTTGTTCGTGTGTTCGTTGACGAGTTAAGTCATTGAAGTCAGTTCAGTGGCTTAGTCAGTCACTCAGGCATTTATTGGTCGATCGTTTAATGGTACGTTCATTGATTTAGTTGGTGGTTGATTGGTTCGTTCGTTCGTTCATTGGCTGGTTTATTTCTTCAACATTAGGTGATTTGGGTTAGTTTGTCGAATGATTATTTCGGAGATTATTTGATTGTGCTTCGTAGCTTACATATGTAGTTTTCATTTGATTTGTTTGATTGGTTGGTTAGTTTCGTTTTGTTTTGTTTGTTTTTGTTGTTGTTGTTGTTTTGTTGTTGTTGTTGTTGTTTCTTTCTTTTGGGGGGATTGCGTGCACATGTGTTTGTGCGTGTAGGAACGTAATATGATATATTGCTGGTTTCTTTTCTGTGCAGATGAATACTATTTTTACGCACAGTCGTTTTAGAGATGTGTACAACAGATCAGATATTATGAGAGTCAGGTAAGTTGTGTGAATGGAACTGTTAACATGTCCATCAAGGTTTTCCGATCGTGTGTGTGTGTGTGTGTGTTTGTGTGTGTGTGTGTGTGTGTGTGTGTGTGTGTTTGTCTGTGTGTGTGTGTGTTTGTCTCTGTGTCTATGTCTTTGTCTGTGTGTGTGTCTGTATCTGTGTCTGTGTGTTTGTGTAAGTGTATTATTGTGTCTGTCTGTCTATGTCTGTGTGTGTGTGTGTGTCTGTTTGTCTGTCGATCTGTATCTGTCTGTCTATGTCTGTTGTGTGTCTGTCTGTCTGTCTGTATCTTTAGTGTATCTGTCTGCCTCTCTTTCTTCTCTTTCTCTGTCTGCATGATAGACCTGGTTGGCACCAGTTGCAGTGTCACTTTTCTCAACACATTGTTTCAAACTCGGATTAAATTCCCTCTGCACCATCTCCGCTGATGCCATATAGTGGGAAGAGATTTTAACATTATCATGGCATTAGCCTTAAGCTGTAAGCGGGCATAAACCCTATGTGCTGGCAATATCTAGCTCGAGGTCCTGCCAAGTGTATAGGTTCTGTCTACTGTTATGCCAAGCTGTTTTGTTTTTTTTAAATAATTTACGTTATATTGTTAGTGAAATGTATCACTCCATCAGTGATATATCTTTGTACTAGTTCTGTGTTTTCCCTTGAATTAGTTTGTCGTTGAAACAGACTTAAGCCCTGAGAATTTGAAAAACTATAGACCTGTGTCAAATCTTCCTTTTCTTTCCAAGGTCTTAGAGAAAGTTGTTCTTGACCAGCTGTTAAACCACCTTCATTCCAATAACCTTGTCTATTCCCTTCAGTCTGCTTACCGTTCTGGACATAGTACCGAAACTGCTCTTCTCAAAATCTGCAACGACTTACTGACTACTCTCGACTCTAACAACGTATCACTTTTGACTCTCTTGGACCTATCTGCTGCCTTTGACACTATTGACCACTCTATCCTTCTCTCCCGTCTACATCACTCTTTTGGGCTCCATGATACTGTCTTGAACTGGTTTCATTCTTACATCACCAATCGTCTGCAAGTAGTTTCTGTCAATGGTCTTTCTTCTAATCCTTCCTGTCTGACTTACGGAGTGCCACAAGGATCTGTTCTGGGCCCCCTACTTTTCATTCTCTACACCTACCCTGTCTCCTCTATTGTCCAAGAACACCTGCTTCAGCATCATTCTTTCTCGGATGACAATCAGCTGTATGTCTCTGGGCCTCTCCCTGACCTTCCCATCATGATCCAGAAAACCCAATCTTGTGTAGCTGACCTGAAGGATTGGATGACTGAAAACAAACTGAAATTAAATGAAGAGAAATCCGAATTGATCTTGATCACCCCACCCAAACTCCAAAATCACCCCTCTCTTCCAACCTCTGTCACACTTGTTGACTCATCTATCCCTCTCTCCCATTTTGCCCGTAACCTTGGTGTAACTCTTGATCAAACCCTGTCCTTCCACCAGCATGTGAGCAACGTCTGTCGGACTTGTTTTCTTGAACTCCGCCGAATTGCTTCTATCCGTCACCTCCTCTCAGAAGACACGACAAAGGCTCTTGTCTGTGCATTTGTTCTATCCCGTCTCGATTACTGTAATGCTCTTTTTTCTGGTTCCCCCTCTCATCTCATTAACAAACTTCAGAAAGTTCAAAATCATGCTGCCCGTCTCATCTTCCGCTCTTCAAAATTTAACCATGTTACGCCATTGCTCTGTTCTCTCCACTGGCTCCCTGTTCAGCAAAGAATATCCTACAAGATTGCCTGCCTCTGCTTCAAATCTATTGAGTCTTCCTGTCCTGAGTATCTCACCCATCTGTTACATCTCTACACGCCATCTCGAGCTTTGCGGTCCTCATCTGATACCCGTCTCTATAGTATCCCCATAGTCCGCACTAAAAGGTTTGGGCAGCGTTCTTTTTCCTATCAAGCTCCAACCATCTGGAATCAGTTACCTCGCTCTCTTAGATACTCACCCTCTCTGTCCACATTCAAACGCTCCCTCAAAACTCACCTGTTTCCCAAAACTGGTAATCTCTGCCCCCTTCCCCCCATGTAATGTAATGGTGACATTATAGTGTCTTAGTGTCAATGTGTCATTGTATTTGCATGTCATGCTGTGTGTGTGTTTGTGTGTGTGTGTGTGTGTGTGTTTGTGTGTGTGTGGGTGCTTCTGTGGGCGTGTGTGTGTGTGCTTGTGATTCTGGTTATATGTTTTGCCATTGTAAACGCTTAGGGCATTAATTTGATTAGGCGTACTAAATGTTCATAATAATAATAATAATAATAATAATCTTGTAGTGAAGTGTATGTCTATCCCTGTGCTGGGTCTATGCCTATAATGACAAGACTTTACAACTGGCAGATGATATTGACAGGACTTTACAACTGGCAGATGATATTGACAGGACTTTACAACTGGCAGATGATATTGACAGGACTTTACAACTGGCAAATGATAATGACAGGACTTTACAACTGGCAGATGATGATGACAGGACTTTACAACTGGCAGATGATATTGACAGGACTTTACAACTGGCAGATGATGATGACAGGACTTTACAACTGGCAGATGATGATGACAAGACTTTACAACTGGCAAATGATAATGACAAGACTTTACAACTGGCAAATGATAACAAGAAATTACAATTGGCAACTGATAATGACAAGACTTTACAACTGGCAAATGATAACAAGAAATTACAATTGGCAACTGATAATGACAAGACTTTACAACTGGCAAATGATAACAAGAAATTACAATTGGCAACTGATAATGACAAGACTTTACAACTGGCAAATGATAACAAGAAATTACAATTGGCAAATGATAACAACAAGACTTTACAACTGGCAAATGATAAAGACAAGACTTTACAACTGGCAAATGATAACAACAAGACATTACAACTGGCAAATGATAACAACAAGACTTTACAACTGGCAAATGATAACAACAAGACTTTACAACTGGCAAATGATAAAGACAAGACTTTACAACTGGCAAATGATAACAACAAGACATTACAACTGGCAAATGACAACAACAAGACGTTACAACTGGCAAATGATAAAGACAAGACTTTACAACTGGCAAATGATAACAACAAGACTTTACAATTGGCAAATGATAACAACAAGACTTTACAATTGGCAAATGATAACAACAAGACTTTACAATTGGCAAATGATAACAACAAGACTTTACAATTGGCAAATGATAACAACAAGACTTTACAATTGGCAAATGATAACAACAAGACTTTACAACTGGCAAATGATAACAACAAGACATTACAACTGGCAAATGATAACAACAAGACTTTACAACTGGCAAATGATAACAACAAGACTTTACAATTTGCAAATGATAACAACAAGACTTTACAATTGGCAAATGATAACAACAAGACATTACAACTGGCAAATGATAACAACAAGACATTACAACTGGCAAATGATAACAACAAGACATTACAACTGGCAAATGATAACAACAAGACTTTACAACTGGCAAATGATAACAACAAGACATTACAACTGGCAAATGATAACAACAAGACATTACAATTGGCAAATGATAACAACAAGACTTTACAACTGGCAAATGATAACAACAAGACATTACAACTGGCAAATGATAACAACAAGACATTACAACTGGCAAATGATAACAACAAGACTTTACAACTGGCAAATGATAACAACAAGACATTACAACTGGCAAATGATAACAACAAGACATTACAACTGGCAAATGATAACAACAAGACTTTACAACTGGCAAATGATAACAACAAGACATTA
>CM060305.1:9648208-9673208 GCA_030674185.1 Monoplex corrugatus
ATGAGAATGTGTGTGCTTTGATTTGACTTATATATATCAAGATTTGACGCCTGATGAATACCCTGATGATGATGATGATGATGATGATGATGATGATGATGATGATTGATGACGACGACGACGACGACGACGACGACGACGACGACACGACGACGACGACGACGACTTATAAATATCCTGAAGACAACGACGACGACGATGATGATGATGATGATTATGATGACGATGACGACGACGACGACTACTTATAAACATCCTGATGATGATGACGATGATGATGATGATGATGAGACGAATGACGACGATGACGACGACTTATAAATATCCTGACGACGACGACGTCGATGGTCAGAATTTTGTATTCTTCGTCACCACCATCATTATCATCATCACGCTCATAACCATCATCCTGTGATAATTCAATGAAGGATCCATGTTTGTTTATGCCAGTGCCGTGTTGACCAACTCACTGGAGATGGGGACTGCAGGCCGTGGTAAGGCGGTACTGGACACACTGAGACAGGACGCCCATCACGACAGGCTACAGAGCTACCTCACCCTGGGGTAAGTTGAATTCATTGTCTTTTCCCTTCCTTTATATAGAGTTTAAAGTTCTACCACTCTCAGAGTTACTGCTATTTTTGTTTAAAGCCCAGCCGACTGCGTAGTGCTCCCACATCAAGTGTGGCAGATTTATGAAAGTGCAAGAAATCGGTTTCTCTTGGGTTTTTATTGTTATTATTATTCTTGTTTAAAGCCCATCCGACTGCGTAGAGCCATGCCTGGGATATAACCAGTTCAAAACATACACAATAGTTCAACAGGAAAATAATGAAAAGGAAAACAAAATTAAGTACACATATCAATGCATTCTCATATACAATACTTCAACAGGAAAATAATGAAAAGGAAAAGAAAAGTAAGCACACATATCAATGCATTCGCACACACATTATTTCAAAAGGAAAATAATGAAAAAGAAAAGAAAATTAAACACACATATCAATGCATTCGCGCATATAATCTAAGGAGATGCCCCTGGCGTTGACCAATCTATCGCGCAGGGAATTTAAAAAAGATACCTGAATACAAATTGGAACATAACTAAGGACACTAAAACATATCTAAAAGCGTGCCAAAACTACTTAAAATTACTTCCGCAAATCTCACTTCTCTAGAGCCAAAAATGCACTTAACACATGTACCCAATTATCAATCCTAAGAGAAAGTTGGCAAGACTTTATCGAACACATAACGATGATTGGACCAGCAAGGCAGAAAATGATACGAAGAAATGACAGAAAGCAAAGGAGGAAGAAAGAAACAAAGAGAGTGACAGAAAAGAGGAAATTTCTAGCACAGAATTTCCAGAAGGTGGGGTTACTGTTTATACTGTAAGAGCCCCCGACATCCCCACGGGGGCACTCTCAGAGTACATGAGGACTAGCTATAAAATGTTGTTAACAGAAGCTTTAAAACACAGTGCCCCCCCCCCCCCCTCGTTTGTTTTGTTTCGTTTTGTGTGTGTGTCTGTGTCTGTGTGTATCTATGTGTGTGTGTGTCAAATTCGATTTTATTTGTTTTTAGCAAGATTCAAAAACAAATGCTATGAGCAAACTAGAATCATTTGTGTCCAAGACAAGAAGTTCAGAACATGCAAGGCATCCTCACCTCCATCAAGGAATCTATGTGCATGAAGTACCGCCAACCAACAGTGAAGAAGATGAATAGCTAAACCTGCGAAGGAAGATCATAGAGAAATCATGTATATTTGTCTTGAAGAAATATGGGGTCATATCAAATTCTACCTGAAATTTCTGTTTCGAATTGTTTGGTTTGGTGTAGGGGATTTTATCGTTGAGGGGAATAATTATTGTTTACGTTGGCATGGTCACGATGGATTATCATGTTGAAGAAATGACGATGGCTTAAAATATGAATTGTTAACCTCAGGTATGCAGTTTCACTTCTGATCTAAAATTATCTCTGTGTGTGTGTGTGTGTGTTGTGTGTGTGTGTGTGTGTGTGTGTGTGTGTGTGTGTGTGTGTGTGTGTGTGTGTGTGTGTGTGTGTGTGTGTGTGATTTCAGGCACACTTCATGTCCGGGTGGTGACAAATATGTTGTCAAGCTGTCCTGTTGGGAACCAGGTAGGACAAGTTTATCTCTAGCTGTTTGGCTGTGACCGCCCCCCCCCCTCCCCTCTCTCTCTCTCTCTCTACTCTCTCTCTCTCTCTATCTCTCCCTATCTCTCTCTCTCTCTCTCTCTCTTCTCTCTCTCTCTCTCTATCTATCTCTCTCTCTCTCTCTATCTATCTCTCTCTCTCTCTATCTCTCCCTCTCTCTCTCTCTCTCTCTCTCTCTCTCCTCTCTCTCTCTCCTCTCTCTCTATCTCATCTCTCTCTCAGTTGTCTAAACGTGAAGAACCCCTCTTGGATGAAGTCGAATTGCGAAAACCAGTGCCCTCAGTGAATTTTTCGGGTTTTTTTTTCTTTTTTTAAGTCTCTTGGTGTGTGTGTGTGTGTGTGTGTATTTGTGTGTGTGTGTGTGTGTGTGTGTGTGTGTGAGTGTATGTGAGTGTGTGTGTGTGTGTGTGTGTGTGTGTGTGTGTGTGTGTGTGTGTGTGTGTGTGTGTTGTTATTGTTGGGTATTGTTGGTGATAGTGACGGTGTCGTTGGGCCGTTCAGTTTCGTAACTGATTTCTTTCATTTCTTCTTCTTTCTTTCTTTTGTTTGTTTTGTTTTTTTTCTTTCTTTCTTTCGTTTTTCCACTACATATGTAATACTACAGAATGTCATTGTTTAGCAAAGAGCAGTGTGCAATTTTTATCCGTTCTTTTTTCTTTTGTTTTTCAACTACATATTATGTGTAATATTACAGAATGTAGTTGTTCAGCAAAGAGCCAGTGTCTAATTTTTCATCCGAAACATATGTTTGTCCCCAGTGTGTGGTATTCGACCAGCCAACTACGAGAGTGCATTACGGGTGGTGGGTGGCGATGAGGTCAAGCCGGGTACCTGGCCCTGGTTGGTGTCCATGCATGGAGGATCTGACCAAAAGTTCTTCTGTGGGGCCTCTGTCATCAGCCCGGAGTGGATACTGACCGCTGGTCACTGCGTTGGAGGAGGGTGAGTATCTCTCCCATTTAACCCTTTGACTCCCCCACCCCACCCCACCCTTTTTACCAACAGCATAAACTTAACCCTTTGATTCCTCACCCTGACCCTTTGACTCTCCTCCCCACCCTATTCACCAACAGCAAAAACTTAACCCTTTGATTCCTTCACCCTGTCCACCAGCTTCCTGCAGGGAACTGATGGAAATGGTGAGAGAATGCAGAAAGCTGGTGCACAGGGTGAGGGAATCAAAGGGTTAAGTTTTTGCTTTGCTAGCATTGGTGACAATGCAGGATGCTAGTGGACAGGGTGTGGGAGTCAAAAGGTTAAAGCTGGTTTGGGGTTGGGGAGGTTTTTTCTGTCCCAGTTTTTTTTCCACCTCATTGGCGTTGATCTTACTTTGCTCATTCCGGCTCCTCAACGCACCGCCGACCCCTAAGTATGTTCAGTCGAAGTCCCAGTGCCAGGAAGCCCACGGATACCAGCAATGTGAAGCAGCATGAGGCCACTCACCAGAGAAGATTCTGCCCTGCTGTTGGGTCACTTTGATAGAGTTCAGCAGTGCCTGTTCTGATCCATAGTTCTAACGACGCTGTCTACTAAGCCCCCTACTAATGACAGTAGTCACTCAGTCGGGGAGCCAAACCAAGCTAGGGACCTTACATTAACCCTTTGACTCCAACACCCTATTCATCAACAGCAAAAATTTAACCCTTTGATTCTCTCACCCTGTCCATCAGCTTCCTGCAGGAAAGAGAAATTAGAGCACCTGGTCACAACAGTTTCAGTTTCTCAAGATGACGTCTCCGCGCTCGGAACGAATTCCAAATGTACTAACGTCACATGTGCCATGTGTATGGTGATCATGGCACAAGCCTTAAGCCTACACATAAACCCATGAGCTGACCAAGTCCTGAGGCCCTACCTAGACTATGTTTCACCTGTACTGGTATTTTATCAGCCTACCACTGGAATAATCTTGGTTACATGTAAATGACATGACTTTGTGTATGTATGTATATTACCTTCAAAAAAGGAACATATAAAGTAAATAAATAAGTAAAGGTCTGAATCAGAACACAACTAGCTATTCTGTATAAACTGTCGTCTCACATGACAGAACCTCCCCCCCCCCCCCCCAACCAAGTCAGTGCCCAAATGCTCAGCTGTCTATCAACTAGGTGAAGACAATATCACAACAGGAAAGCTGGAGGGAAAGAGAACACCAGGTAGACCCAGGGAGAAAATATTGGACGGACTTGCAGGGTGGCTGGGACAGAGAGGGTGGGAAATGTTCTTGCAACGACAAGGAATAGATTCGTATGGAGGGTAATGATCGCCAACGCCATGCGAAAGGGTACATGATGATGATAATGATGATGATGACATTTGAAAGTTTATTTGTCTACACAATTTTGCCGGGAACAACTTTGTTGCCTTGGGATCTTTAACGTGTGCTAATCGCTAGGCCATTCATGACACATGATTATATAATGCATGTTGAATAACTGCCTCTGCACTGTTCCATGTGTGTGCTGTGTGCAGAACGCGTGAAACCAGTTACTGGACTCTGATCGCCGGCCACACCCGCCGGCCCGCCTACTCCCCCTACCGACAGGTCCGCAAGCCTAAAAGGCTGTTCCTGCACCCCGAGTTCGATCCCACCACCGTCAACAACGACATCGCCCTCATCCAGCTGGACACACCTTTCGTCCTCAACGACTACCTGAGACCTGTCTGCCTGCCCCAGCCTGGCCAGGTGCCAGACATTGGTACCAGGTGTTACGTGGCTGGCTGGGGCAAGACAGACACTACAGGTGAGAGGGATGGGAGGGAGACAGACAGGCAGACAGAGATACAGACAGGCAGACAAGCAGACAAGCAGACAGAATGCTGGCAGGTGGGCAGGCAGGCAGGCAGACAGACAGACCGGAAAACAGACAGGCAGGCAGGCAGACAGATAAACAGGCAGACAGACAGACATACAAACAGGCATGCTGGCAGACAGGCAGACAGACAGACATAGAGACAGGCAGAAAGATAAACAGGCAAATAAACAGACAGGAAAGCAGACAGATAGACAGACAGACATACAGACAAGCAGGGTAGGCAGACAACAGGCAGGTAGACATACAGACAGGACAGATGTTCACAACAGACAGGCAGACAGACAGAGCAGAGACACATACAGACACACCACACACACACACACACACACACACACACACACACACACACACACACACACACACACACACACACACACACAAAGACATAGACACACAGACAAACCGAATCACCAGTAAAAGTGTGTAAGTGGTTAGTCCAATGGACCACCAACTGGGAGGTCGTGGGTCCAAACCGTTATCCAAAAAATAACTTTTTTTTTCTCGGCTGTCACGTTTGTTTGTTTGTTTGTTTATTTATTTGTTTTTTTGTTTGTTTGTGTAATGAGCCATTTAGCATCAAGCACCTTCTTTATCAAATGCTGCGACTTGAACGATGTGAGACATAAGCACTCTACAGCTGACTCCTTAAACAATCTCTTAAGAGATGTTCCTTTAGACATAACTTTCAAGCTTTTACAAGAAATCAATGTATTCCATCTTGTATGATCCTACATACGCGAAATATTTTAACCCTTTGACTCCCGCACGCTGTTCACCAACTGCAAAAACTTAACCCTTTGACTCCCTCAACCTATCCACCAGCTTCCTGAGGGAGGGAGTCAAAGGTTAAGTTTTTGCATATTAGCATGATTGACAGTGCAGGATTCTGGTAGACAGGGTGCGGGAGTCGAAGGGTTAAATGCACATTGGAGTTGAAAGACTGGTCATGTGCATGTTTTTGTTTGTTTGTTTTGTTTTTGTTTGTTTGTTGTTTGTTTGTTTTGTTTGTTGTAGCTATTGTCTTTCCAATTAAATTGACATAGGGTTTAACGTGGTGTTAGCCCTGGTATGCTGTGGTAGTCAGCTGGGCTGGAGTTTCAGTTTCAGTTTAGTTTCTCAAGATGACGTCTTCGCGCTCGGAACGAATTCCATATGCACTAATTCACAGGTGCCATGTGTATGGTGATCATGACACAAGCCTAAGCCTGCACATAAACCCATGAGCTGGCCAGGTTCCTGGGCCCTACCTAGACAATGTTTTACCTAGTCTATGTTTTATACTGGTATTTTATCAGCCTACCGCTGGAATTTGTCTGGGCTGTAAACAACGTGAACTGTTTGTTTATAACTTTTTTTTTTCGTATTTGTCACCAGCGGCAACATACGAGGACGCTGTTCGAGAGGTCAATCTGGACGTGGTGACGTGGGACTCTTTTATGGCGGCTGTCCAACGTTCACAGCTACCTGTCCCTTACAAACTGACACATAACATGTTCTGTGCTGGTGGTGCTGCTGGTCATGATGCTTGTCAGGTGAGTTTTGGGTGCTTGGTTGGTGGGTGGGTGGGTAGGGGGTGTTGCTTGGTCGGTTGGTTATTTGGTGTTGGCTGGTTGTTGGTTGGTGGTGGGTGGTGGTGGGTTGGTTGGTTGGTTGGTTGTGGTTGGTTGGTTGGTTGGGTTGGTTGGCTGTGTTATGGTTGGTTGTTGGTTGGTTGGTTGGTTGGTTGGTTGGTGTTGGCTGTTGTGGTGTTGTGTTTGTGGGGTTGTTGATCGATTGGCTGGGTATTGGTTGTTGGTTGTTGGTTGGCTGGTTAGTCTAGTTAGTTTGTTGAGTTGTTGGTTAGTGTTGGTGGTTAGTTATTCATGGTTGGTTGTAGTGGGAGTTGTTAGGTTGTTGCAGTAGTTGTTGGTTGGTTGGCTTGATGTTGCTGGTTAGTCTGTCGTTATCTGTAGTTGGTTGGTTGGATTGCTGGTGGTGTTAGATTGATTGTATCAGTTGGTTTTTGTTGGTTGGATGGTTAGTCTGTTGACTGTTGAGGGTTGGTTGGGGTTGGGTTTTGTTGGTGGTTGGTTGGCTGGTTGTCTGGCTGTTAGCTGGTTGTTTGTTCGTTCGTCGTGCGTTCGTTCATCGATTGGTCTGTTGCTTGGTTGATTGGTTTTGCTGGTTGGCTGGTATCCAGTCAATCAGTTAGTCTCTTTAGTTGTCAGTTGGTTGGTTAGTTGATTGGTTGGTTAGTTTATCACTCATGGTTGGTTGACTAGTGAAGTCAGTTAGTTTATCAGTCAGTAAGTTGTAGGTTGGTTGACAGCTTGATGTCTGCTTGGTTAGTCTGTCAGTTTATCGTCAGTTGGTTGGTTGGATTGCTGAGTGGTCGCTTAGACCTCTAAGATTGTCAGTCAGTTGGTTTATTGATTGGTTGGATGGTCAGTCTGTTTGACAGTTAGAGGGTTGGTTGGTTGGGTATTTAGTTAGTTGCTGATCAGTTAGTTAGTCGGTCAGTCAGTTAATTAATCAGTTGATTGGTTGGTTGATGGTGAGTTGAGAGGTCCAGCTGTCCCAGTTATCTGTACTTTACAAACTAAAACTCGGTATGCTCAGCGCTTGGTTGGGGGGGGGGGGGGCTGCCCGCCATGTCGTTTAGTTCGTTGGTTCGTTCGTTTGTTTGTTTGTACGTTCGTTCGTTTCTTCGTTTGATCGATCGATCGATGGATGTTGACTGATTGAGGTGTTAGTTGTTTTGTTAGTTGGTTGGTTGACTGATTTCGTGCTGCTTAGTTATTTAGCCTGTTGGTGAATATTTATCATCTTTCTATTGACTTCTTCCGTCTTCTATAAAAATGCAGCCGAGATATTTGAATTCACTCACTTAGTGTCATTGATGCTGATACTAATCTTGCCTGATGTCCTTGCAGACTTTCATCATTTCGGTTTTGCTGATGCTGATGTTTATATTATAAAGTTTTCACAAGTGGTATTTAGATTGTTCCTGTGTTCCTGCAGTCTTTTTTCTTTTTTGCGTGCTAAGCTCTGATCGTCTGCAAACAACATTTCTGGTCCTTCAAGGATTTTAGGCCTGTGTTTGCTTCTTTTGTGATTTTGTCCCTTTGCTTCTTTTGTGATTTTGTGCATGTAAACTGTAAACTATTGAAACAGCGGTGTTAGAACACAACCTTGTCTTACTCCGGATGTGACTTGAAACTAGTCAGTGAGTCTTGCTGGTGTGCGCACTGCATTTGTGCTGTTTGTGTAGATGGCTCTGATGTTGTCTGAAGGCTGAATTTTGACGTTGTAGAGTTCTGGCACTTTCCACAGCTTGTCTCTTTGTTGGCAAATGCTTTTTCTTAGTCTATGAAAACAAGGTTCAGTTCTGTATTGTGCTCGATTGCCTCTTAGAAAGTGACTTAAAAGTAGTAATAGTAATAGTAGTAATAAGTTAGTAGGAGTAGTAGTATCATCATCATCGTTATTGTTATTATTGTTGTTGTTGTTGTTGCTGTTGTTGTTGTTGTCGTCGTCGTCGTCATTATTATCGTAATTGATATTATCATTTGTACTATTATTGTCATCATTATGGTTGTGCAGGGAGACAGTGGAGGACCGTTCATGTGCCGGAAAGTGAACACTACAGACCAGTGGTACCAGGCGGGCATCGTGTCCTGGGGCATCAGCTGTGCCATCCCCAACGCCCCGGGCATCTACACCAAGCTGCCCCTGTACATGGAGTGGATTCAGGACACCATCAGCAACAACACCAGTTCTTGATCATATCGACAACAACCGCAAAGGAGCAATAACAACACCGGTTCTTGCTAACACGAACTACCACTCTAAAGAAGAAACAACACCAGTTTTTTTTGTTCATATCAACAATTACTCCACCCTCCTCACCCCCCTCACCCCCATTGAAAAGCAACATCAGTTCTTGATCATACGAACACTAACCCCAAGAAAACAAAGTACCAGCTCTTGATCACGTCAACTACAACAACCTCAGTAGAGTGAGAACACCAGTTCTTGATCACGTTGACCATAGACATGGATAAAGAGAGAGACATGTAACTCGCTCTGGGTCGCGCTGTTTGTATCTGCTTCGCTGCGGCAGTCGCAGTTAGGCTCACACTGCGCTGCAGAAGGTTTGGGACTACACACAGCGCAGATATTCGTTGCTCTGCGAGGTATTTCACAGACGTGCGAGGTATTTTACAGACGCGCATTGACCATTAAGCGGCGATTTCACAAGACCTGACTACTTGTGGAAGTGTGAAGTTGCTGATCTCTCTAGTGTATGTCTTGGTTTGGCTCATGAACAGCTCCAGTTCATGATCCCACGGGTTCTGTTCCCCTGATTCTATCACTGCTGACACTGCCGCTCTCAAAGACATGGCCGAGGCAGAGAATTCCACGTGTGTATTTGTCGTTCCTTGTGCTTGAAAGTTATCAGACACATTAACCTGAGTGTAATCGGGTGTATTTAACTGACGTACAGGTAAGAATGTCAAACTGATGTACGTCAAGCGGTTTGTTAACGGTTCTCTACGGTATTTTCTGGACACAAGAACGCCGTGTGACAGCCATGTTCCTGAATGACTTGGGCCCTGTGGCAGATTGATGTATTTGATGATAACTCTTGTCTCCTTTTTAAATATTTATTTATCATTTCATTCTATATGGTCACTGAAACGTTTAACAGCTGATAAAACGAGGTCGGAATGAAATGTGTTTACTGTGATCATTTGTACCGGGCTGTTTCCGACTGTCGCTCTATTCCTGATCATTAATTAAAAGAACGATGGTAGTGAGGATACAGTGCTTAATTCACGTGTGTTGATGAGGCCCATAAAATATCTACTGAAGATTCTGTGACAATTTTCTACAATAAGCTGCAGATGTGGTGGCGCTCACATCACAGCAATCCATGTGCAGAACGTGTAAATTGTGTACCTCGTCTTCAGTTTTCCTGCTAGACATTGACACAAGTGATGGGCCAACTGACATACTGTTCCAAGGTTGCTGATAGCCGTGATGCCAAATCTTCGTTATCAAAGTGCAGGTCTCCCTGCCAACAGACTGTGTGTAGACGTGTTGTGGATTGTGGACACAGAAAGCAAAAGATGATGTTGACTTTAGTGATTTAAATAAAAGATGTGATACAACGGGTCGTTTTCATTCTGCTGGTCTGAGATTAAAGAATGGTTGAAAATTCTGTGACAGTTTCAGACTTCATGAAATGGCAGGTTTGGGTAGAGAGGTGAAAAGGACTGTTATTGTGCTGTTGTTTTAATTTATTTTGAATGTGGGCTGATGGAGGTACGCACTGCACAAAGCCATGGATCTGAGTGTGGTGATGTCAAACATAATCAAAACAATCATGTGGCATCAATGTTATCAGTTGACTGAATTTTATTTAAACAAACATTTTGATTCTGATTTTATTTAAACAACCATGTACATATTAATCATTAATAAAAAGTGTTTTATATTTCATCGTTTTGATGAGTGATGCGCTTGGCATTTGTACTACAGTAACAAACTATATTGAATCATGTGGATATTTGTCAGATGATAATTTCTTTATATCGTTGTTTGTTGTCGTATTTATATTCAGTATAGGACGACTGACCACAAAGCTGGCTGAGTATCAGTCAGTGGGGCAGAGTGGTTAGCACTGCTAGACTGGGAGACAGGGCGTATGTTTAAACCCATATCAGTCGAAAAGAAATATTCTGTGATTTTTGTTTTGTGCAAACAGCCGTCTCTTACCTAGCGTTAAACGTGTTACAGACTTTCTGAATCAGGACCTCACAGTCGTGTCTCGTGCATTTTACCGCTGTGTCAGTTAGACTGTTATTTTAAAGTTCCAGACTAACACCGCAGGTGTCTGTATTTCTCGGACCTGGTTGACACTGGTATGTGTTTTGAAAGGAACCGTGGAGTGCAGCCCGTTGCATAGCCTCAGTGCAAAATTTAATTCCGTTGCATCCTTATCCTTATGTAAGTCATATATTTTATTATCTTGATTCTCATATCATTGTGAAAAACTGTCCCAGATTCTGTGGCCTTCATACGGTTACCCTACCCTCATGGTGACTTAAGTACTTCAGTTTCGATACGTTTGGAGCTGTGTCGTAGAGTGGAAATGAACGGCATGGGTGTATAGACACAGAGGTGCAGGGGATGGGATAGCAAAAAGTAAGTAAAATAAACAAACAGCACCAGTAACAACATGAAGAATCAGACCAAAGCTGTTGATTTACATGGCCGTGTACACAGTTCACCAAACAGTGTGGCAATGTTTCATTATTCTCTCAATCAGTTTGACCCAATTATGTTTCGTACAAAGGAAACTTAACTGCACCCCCCGACAAATTATTTGCAACCATTTCATCATTTTCGGTAGACAGCCCTATTTCAATCTATTGTGCACTAAAGAATGTTTTAAATTCATTCATATGAACAGGTTTGTGGTGTTTCTAAAAACGGAAGGAATGTGTATGAAATATCAAGTGGAATGTAATAATTCTTGCATAGCTTTGCGGGCTGGCTGACCACCGGTGCCAGTGATGAGATACATGTAACAGATCCAGTTTGCGCCCCTCTTCCTTAGCCCATCTTGTCAAGACTTCACACATGGGGCTCCTTGGAGCTCACCGAGTCAAGATGTCGGAATCTGTTGACAGACTAGGCCAGTGCTAAGTGCTCCTGGGGAGGAGTCGTTAATCGAGGTGTGTGGGCTCGAAAACACCGGCTTCCATACCGATCATAGAACGTATAAGTAAACTCTCTATGGTACCAGTACGGCCAAGTACACCGATAAGACGTTAACCCTTTGAATCCCGCACACTGTCCACCAGCATCCTGCTTTATCAACCATACCAGCAAAGCAAAAACGTAACCCTTTGACTCCCTCACACTATCCATCAGCTTCGTCCAGAAAGCTTCATTTCAAGACTTTGCTAACACTTAGGGGTTTGTACAGAACCAAGGATTCTGCAAGATAGCTTCCTGTGGATTTTATGGAATTCTCAGAGTGCAGTGAATACCTTGTGAAAAATCTTCAGATTCCTCCTCTTCCTCCTCCTCCTTTTCCTTTTCCTCTTTCTGTTCCGCTGCTTTTGTTTGTTGTCCTTCTTCTCTTCTTCTTCTTCTTCTTTCTTTTTTCTTTCTTCTCTCTCTTCTTCTCCGTTCTTCGTTCTTCCCTTCTTCCTTCTCCTTCCTTCTTCTTCTCTTCTTCTTCTTCTCTTCTTCTTCTTTTCTTCCTTCTCTTCTTCTTCTTCTTCTTCTTCTTCTTCTTCTCTTCTTCTTCTTCTTCTTCTTCTTCTTCTTCTTCTCTTCTCTTCTTCTTCTTCTTCTTCTCTTCTTCTTCTTCTTCCTTCTTCTTCCTTCTTCTTCTTCTTCTTCTTCTTCTTCTTCCTTCTTCTCTTCTTCTCTTCTTCTTCTTCTTCTCTTCTTCTTCTTCTTCTTCTTCTTCTTCTTCTCTTCTTCTTCTTCTTCTTCGCATTCTTCTTCTTCTTCTTCTTCTTCTCTCTTCTTCTTCTTCTTCTTCTTCTTCTTCTTCTTCTTCTTCTTCTTCTTCGCATTCTTCTTCTCTTCTTCGCATTCTTCTTCCTTCTTCTTCCTTCTTCGCATTCCTTCTTCTTCATTCTTCTTCTCTTCTTCGCATTCTTCTTCTTCTTCGCATTCTTCTCTCTTCTTCTTCTTCTGCGTTCTATTCTTCTTCTTCTTCGCATTCTTCTTCTTCTTCGCATTCTTCTTCTCCCTTTCGTCTTTCTTCGCATTTCTTCGCATTCTTCGCATTCTTCGCATTCTTCTTCTTCGCATTCTTCGCATTCTTCTTCGCATTCTTCGCATTCTTCTTCTTCTTCGCATTCTTCTTCGCATTCTTCTTCGCATTCTTCTTCTTCGCATTCTTCTTCGCATTCTTCTTCGCATTCTTCTTCGCATTCTTCTTCGCATTCTTCTTCTTCTTCGCATTCTTCTTCGCATTCTTTTTCTTCGCATTCTTCTTCTTCTTCTTCTTCGCATTCTTCTTCGCATTCTTCTTCTTCGCATTCTGCTTCGCATTCTTCTTCGCATTCTTCTTCGCATTCTTCTTCTTCTTCTTCTTCGCATTCTTCTTCTTCGCATTCTTCTTCGCATTCTTCTTCGCATTCTTCTTCGCATTCTTCGCATTCTTCTTCGCATTCTTCGCATTCTTCTTCGCATTCTTCTTCTTCGCATTCTTCTTCGCATTCTTCTTCTTCGCATTCTTCGCATTCTTCGCATTCTTCTTCTTCTTCTTCTTCGCATTCTTCTTCTTCTTCTTCTTCGCATTCTTCTTCTTCGCATTCTTCTTTTCGCATTCTTCTTCTTCTTCTTCTTCGCATTCTTCGCATTCTTCTTCGCATTCTTCTTCGCATTCTTCTTCTTCGCATTCTTCTTCTTCGCATTCTTCTTCTTCGCATTCTTCTTCGCATTCTTCTTCTTCGCATTCTTCTTCTTCGCATTCTTCTTCTTCGCATTCTTCTTCGCATTCTTTTTACTGCCGTTTCTGTCCCTTTTTCTTCTATTTCGTCCTCCTCCTTATCGTCCTCTTCTTCTTACTGGCGTTCTATTCCTTTTTTTCCTCTTTTTCGTCTTTCTTCGTTATTATTGTCCTCACCATCGTCTTGTTTCCTTACACAGTAGAAGAGTTGGCTTCTTTTTTGTGTATGTGTGTGGAGGGGAAGGTGTTTGTTTGTTTGTTTATTTGTTTGTTCGTTTGTTCCGTTTGGTTGGTTGGTTGCTTGCTTGCTTGCTTGTTTTGTTGGTGGTTGGTTGTGGTTGGTTTGGTGTGCTTGTCCGTTCTCCTGCCTGCCTGCTTGCCTGCCTGCCTGTCTGCCTGTCTCTCTGTCTGTCCCTGCCTGCCTGTCTCTCTCTCTCTCTCTCTCTCATCTCTCTCTCTCTCTCTCTCTCTCTCTCCTCCTCTCATCTCTCTCTCCTCTCTCTCTCTCTCTCTCTCTCTCTCTGTCTGCCTGCCTGTGAACTGTCTGACGTCCGACAGATGAAGACAATGACGTTGTGTCAGAAACACACCAGTGATCTGGTGGTGTTTTGGTAACTGACATACCTACGTCTGTGTAGCGAGACTGTCACAATACTGTCTGCGTTTGATAACTGTACTGTACGGACGTTTCACAGCACTATGGCGTTTTGAGTAAATTACGTACGTCTGGTGTACGAGACGTTTCAAAACACTATGCGTTTTGGTAACTGTACCTTACGTCTGGTGTAGCGAGACGTTTCACAGCACTATGGCGTTTTGGTAACTGTACATTACTTACGTCTGGTGTAGCGAGACGTTTCACAACACTGTGGCGTTTTGGTAACTGTACTTAACGCTGGTTGTAGCGAGACTTCACAACACTGTGGCGTTTTGTACTGTATTACGTCTGGTGTAGCGAGACGTTTCACACACTGTGCTTTGTAACTGTACTGTACGTCTGGTGTAGCGAGACGTTTCACAACACTGTGGCGTTTTTGGTAACTGTACTGTACGTCTGGTGTAGCGAGACGTTTCACAACACTGTGGCGTTTTGGTAACTGTACTGTACGTCTGGTGTTAGCGAGACGTTTCACAACACTGTGGCGTTTTTGGTAACTGTACTGTACGTCTGGTGTTAGCGAGACGTTTCACAACACTGTGGCGTTTTTGGTAACTGTACTGTACGTCTGGTGTAGCGAGACGTTTCACAACACTGTGGCGTTTTGGTAACTGTACTGTACTCTGGTGTAGCGAGACGTTTCACAACACTGTGGCGTTTTGGTAAACTGTACTGTACGTCTGTGTGTAGACTGAGACGTGTTTGACAAACACTGTGGCGTTTTGGTAACTGTACTGTACGTCTGGTGTTAGCGAGACGTTTCACAACACTGTGGCGTTTTGGTAACTGTACTGTACGTCTGGTGTTAGTGAGACGTTTCACAACACTGTGGCGTTTTGGTAGACTGTAGCTGTAGCAGCGTTCCAAAGTGGGTTTTGTACTGAGACGTGTGTTGTGAACCTTACAAACACTGTGGCGTTTTGGTAACGACTAGTCTGTATCTTACGTACTAGTAGTTGTGAGACGTTTCACAACACTTGGTTTTGCGTTTGTTATGAAACGTTTGTTTCAAGAAGGAGTCTCGGCACTCGGAAAATTCCATATCCGCTCCGCCCAGTCCGTTATCTGCCACATTCCTTCTGCTCAGACAAAACAATATGCGCTGATGCGCTAGCAAGGTCGAAGTGGGGGTGTGGGAAGGGGAGACAATGATCTGTGAAACACTAGCAGACACCACCTTGAATGACCGGTATGTTAGTTTAGAATTCAGAACTTGTTCGAGACAGATTCAACGCATTCGGACAATTCCATATGCGCTCCTCCGAAGTCTGCCAGCAATTTATCTGACAGACTTCCTGGGCCTGTGCAAAGCCATTATGCGCCAAGAGAGTCTTGAAATAGTTTAGTGGGAGAGGAAGATGGACCTATGAAGAACTAAGCTGACACCACTAGAATTATAGAGACATTGAGCCGGGCAGCGAACAGGCCAAGTTTTTTATGGTGTTGGCTGGGATTGAACTCCAGATATCGGATCTTGAGTAGCGGTTGTAATACGAAAGCCAACCAGCTTGCTTGATGAAAGTGAGTTTAAATCATGAACGACCCAGTGTTAAAGACCACGATAATTCCAAATCCCTTAAATCGTTATCAAGGATTTCACCACAACTGGTAATTTAGAGTATGTCTTCTTCAGCCTAATAGGTGTCATCACTACCACTTCACTCCCCTGCGACCTAAGGGTTATGAGACAACTTTTCCCTTTACCAACAAGCAAAAAAAAAAAAAAAAATGGCTACCTGGATAAACGTCTGTCAGTGACAAAAAAGGCTACTTACTGCGTAGCTGTCATCGGCGATCCGGCCGACTTCTTCAGCGCAACAAACAAACAAAACTGAAGGTAAAAAAGTTCTACAGAAACAGAAACCACAAACACGTAGAAGTTAAGTGAGAACGTATATTTGGAGTTTGTTCAAGAGGGATTCATTACACTGGGACAATTCCATATGTGCTCCACCCAAATGTGCCAGCAACATTCTGGCAGACATCCTGAGCCTGCGCAAAACCACCCCGTGCGCTTGCAAGCTCTTGAATAGAGAAGTGGAGGGGGGGAGAGGAGGAAAGACCTATCAAACAGTCAGCTGACACCACCAGAATGAGGGAAACATAGGACTGGCAGCCAATAGGTTTTCAATGTTGCGGGCTGGGATTGAACACGAAATATCAGATCTTGAATCCACGGCTCTAGCAAAAGAACCAACCAGAATACATAATTAATAAAAAAAAATCTTTTTAAACCAATATGAACACAAACGTTGGCCAAATGACCTCTGTCGAGATTATACTAAAAAAACAACAAAGAAACAAATTTACAAGAGTTAGGACAAAAACAATAATACTCGTATAACAACTAACTTACCTGATGTGTTGTTCAGCTGCAGATATTTTTGAATAGATAAAGTACCTCTTTATCTGAAACATTTGATAAAAAAAATACGTACCTATAATAAACAAATATAAAGTTGTCATCCATAATGGTCTGATTTGGCGCAGTCAAATTTTCTAGATTAGAATGACCAGAATCAATGACAATTGCGAAAAGGGACTTTGTTTTTATGGCTTTGCTGTCTTGTTAATTCTTGAGCAGGCAATATTGTGTGTTTCTTTGAATTGGGTGTATTTCTGGTACCCTCCCCCCCCCCCCTCCTTTCCCTCTGTCTGTCTGTCGCTGTCTCTTTCTTTCTTTCTTTCTCTCTCTTGCTTTCTTTCTTTCTCTCTCTCTCTGTCTCATCGCCACGCACACACACACACACACACACACACACACACACACACACACACACACACACACACACATTATGTTTGTTTATGCTTGGATTAGGTGGGTTAGGTATGCTGTGTACTTATGGCTATACTATGTAAATACTTATTGCAGTGTGCACGTATGACAAGACTGTATCCCACTTGATACACATGTTATTTCCGAGTTCAATGATGATCAAAATATGATTGTACGGGTTTCATTTTAACTGTATGCTTTTTATTATTTGTTTGTGTTTTGTATTCTGTGTGAAGGATATCAGAGGTTAATTTTCTATCATATTGATAACATGTCACACTGAAATTCATGATATGTGTTTATATAGTTGTCCCATTTTCTTTGTGAAAGTCTGGAGTGTCCATTGAATTTTTTTGTATTTTGTTTTATGTCATCATAAATAATGGTGTCACGTTCATTGTTAGGGTTGTAGATGTGGATGAAGATTCTGACGGCAGTGAACTGAACTGGCCGTTTTGTGGGAGGAAACAGTGACGTGAGCTTTGACCAGATCCCTTGACCACATCTGTACTAATGTTGGTACAATATATTTAACCTTTTGACTCACGCATCCTGTTCACCAGCATCTTGCATTGACAACCATGCTAGCAACGCAAAACCTTTTGATTCCCTCACCTCATCATCGTCATCCTCTCTTCTCTTATTTGCTTTCTTCTTCTATCTCTTCCTCCTCCTCTTCTTCTTCTGTTTCTTGTTATTACCTTTTTCTTCTTTTGTTTTTCTTCCTCTCCTCCTCCTCTCCTCTTCTTTTCTTTTCTTCTTCTTCTTCTTCTTCTTTTTCTTTTTCTTCTTTCTTTTCTTTTCCTTTTCTTCTTCTTCTTCTTCTTCTTCTTCTTTCTTCTTCTTTTCTTCTTCTTCTTCTTCTTCTTTCTTTCTTTCTTCTTCTTCTTCTTCTTCTTCTTCTTCTTCTTGTTCTTCTTCTTTTCTTCTTTTCTTCTTCTTCTTCTTCTTCTTCTTCTTCTTCTTCTTCTTCTTCTTCTTCTTCTTCTTCTTCTTCTTCTTCTTCTTCTTCTTCTTCTTCTTCTTCTTTCTTCTTTCTTTTCTTTTCTTCTTCTTTCTCTTCTTCTTCTTCTTCTTCTTCTTCTTCTTCTTCTTCTTCATTCTTCTTCTTCTTCTTCTTCTTCTTCTTCTTTTCTTCTTCTTCTTCTTCTTCTTCTCTTCTTCTTCTTCTTTCTTCTTCTTCTTCTTCTTCTTCTTCTTCTTCTTCTTCTTCTTCTTCTCTTCTTCGTCTTCTTCTTTGCCCACTTGCCATCATGGATGTCACGGAAAAGTAACGGTCAGCCGTGAGATGGAAGGCTTGAAGAAGAAAAATGACGCATGACGTCAAGACCACTTTCACGCCATCGATCCAGATCTTCTTTGGTCTGCCTGTTGAATATAATTCAGAAAAGTGGCGCAGTGGTAAAAAAGCATTGTGGCGACAAGGTCACTTCGTCCTTTTTGTTTCATTAGGATTAAATATGCACATCACTGCGAGATCGTCTAGTTCACCGAGTCTATTACCCATGTCAAAGACCTCGCTGCTGAGATGTCTTAGTTCACCAGAGTCCTATTAGCCAATGTCCCTATCCACCTCTGACAAAAACAACAAATTAACACACACACACACACAAACAGATAGACAGACAGAGGCAGAGAGACAGAGAGGGAGGGATAGAGAGAGAGACAGAAACACAGAGGGAGGGAAAGAGACACAGAGAGACAGAGGCAGAGAGTGGAGGGGAGGGAGAGAGAAAGAGAGAGGGAGAAAGAGAGACAGACAGACAGAGAAGCTCGGCTTGGTCAGACACCCTTTCTGAAACAGCTGCGTAAAGACAATTTTGAGTCGGTGTGTCCAGGTGATCGTCAATGTGTTATTGGTCTTAATTGTTGTTGTTGTTGTTACTGTTGTTGTTGTCGTCTCGTCGTTGTCATCTGCTTTTTTATCCATGACATTATCTTTTTCTTTTTTTCAATTTACGATATTTTGCTTTCATTGCTTCATTTTATACCTCCAGTGTAAGTATCCAGTGTACTGTTAGCCAGCGAGAGTTGACTACAACTAGTTAACTGCTGGTTGACTAAAGCGACAAATGTTCTGATGACATGCATGTGTTGTGTGAAAAACTGAGGGAGATAAAGAGAATATAATTATAATTATTATTATATACTGTATGACAATGTGGACAGTGATACTTATATCTTCAGTATTATCTCTTTTCTTCCCCCCCCCCCTTGTTGGATTCTCTCTCCCTCTGTCTGTCTGTCTGTCTCTCTCTCTCTCCCTCTCTCTCTCTCTCTCCCTCCCTCCCTCTTTCTCTCCCTCTCTCTCCTTTCTCCCTCCCTTCCTACGCCCTCTCTCTCTACTTTTCTTTTTCCTTTTTGTCTTCGCTTTTGTTGTTTTCTGTCTCTTTCTCTCTCCCTTGCTATCTCTCTCTCTCTCTCTCTCTCTCTCTCTCTCTCTCTCTCTCCTCCCTTGCTCTCTCTCTCTCTCCCTTGCTCTCTCTCTCTCTCTCTCTCTCTCTCTCTCTCTGTCTCTCTCTCTCTCTACCTTCACCTCTGTTCTCTTTTGTGCACACACAATTTATGTTCCCGCCAAAACGTCAAAGAAATGTATGTACATACATAATGCAGTGATGTTGCTCATGTTTGTCTTTCTCTCATGTTGATCAGTGTCACTGATGGTATTTCACACGGTGGTGGTACATCACGTCAAGATTGTTCTTATTCTGGTTGTTTGCAGTTCTGTTGCTTGTTATCTGTGTTTGAATATGTAATGACGATGTGCAAAATGCCTGAGATGTATCTTTTGGTAACAAAAGTTATCCAGATAGATATGAATACCAGATTATCTCTCTCTATGTCTCTCTCTGTCTCAGTCTGTCTGTCTGTCTCTCTCTCTCTCTCTCTGTCTCTTCTCTCTGTCTGTCTTTCCTCTGTCTCCCTGTCTCTCTCTCTTTCTCTCTCTCTTTCTCTCTCTCTCTCTCTCTCTCTCCCTGCCTCTCTTTCTTTCTCTTTCTCTCTCTGTCTCTGTCTGTCTCTCTGTCTCTGTCTCTCTCTCTCTCTCCCGTCTCTCCATGCCTCTCTTTCTTTCTCTTTCTCTCTCTGTCTCTCTTGTTCTCTCTCTCTCTCTGTCTCTGTGTCTCTCTCTTTCTCTCTTTCTCTGTGTGCTGTCTCTGTCTGTCTGTCTCTCTCTCTCTCCTCTCTCTCCGCTCTCTCTCTCTCTCTATGTATCTATCTATCTACCTCCCTCCTCTCTCTCTCTCTCTCTCTCTCTCTCTCTCTCTCTCTCTCTCCTCTCTCTCGGTCCTTCAGTTGTTAAGTTTGGGTGTTTTTAGTGGCCAGTATCCTTGTTTCTGAACAAAAGTGTGATAAACACACACACACACACACACACACACACACACACACACACACACACACACAACACACACACACACACACACACACAACACACACACACACACACACACACACACACACACTACAACATGCATACAATATGACCTTCACTATAATCATACAGACACAACAGGTTCAAAGGAACAGTTTCGTGTTTCAGAATGGATAACACTTAGAGGCCAGGTTGGTATAGAGGTAGAGCACTCGCATTCCAGTCTGCCTGCATCAGTTGGCATGTGTGCGAAACACACCCTTAGAACTTCATAAGTGCGTGTGACCTCCAGTCCTCCCAGCTGTGTATGGGTCCCTGACTGTCTTCACAGTTAGGGAAAGGTAAAGCAGCCAAGAAGAGGAGATGAGCACCGCCCTCATAATGCTGGCCCTGAGAAAAAAAAGTGAGATCTCCACTTCCTCTCTCCTCTACGACCTTAGGGGGGGGGGGCTGTTGGAGTTTAGTGCTTGTTCAAGAGGGATTCATCGCACTCAGACAATTACATATGCGCTTCACCCAAATGTGCCAGTAATTATCTGGCAGACTCCCTCAGCCTGCGCAAAAACCCTATGTGCTGGCAAGGTCTTGAAATGGGAGAGAGGGAGAAGAGACATAGAAAATAATGAGCTGACATTAAGATGGACAGTAAACAGGCCAGTTTTTGTTGTTTTGTTTTCTTTTTGTTTTGTTTTGTTTTGTTTTTTATATTGGGGTAGGATTGAACTCGAAATATCAGATTCTGAGTCCATGTCTCCATCAAGGTCCAATCTGCCTTCGGCAGAATTATGGAAACAGCCAACCACAGTGAGTCGAGAATTTCAACACTGTGATTTTCTTGTTACTGAGCTGAATATTACAGTATTTTCGTTTGGTTAACATACATCATATTAAAAGTCAAAAACAAGAAAAAAAAAGTTAGCACGCCAAAGAATGAACAAGATATCATTTTGTGTATATGCAACATATGAACCAATACCACGAACAAAGCAATAAGACCAAATGATATCTTTGTTTTACATCATGTAACATTGCGTCGTTTACAATGTTTGTTTGGTTGTTTTTCCACATTTTTGTATTCATATAATGATTTCTGATTTCCTGTTTTCGTTTGTTGTCCGTTTGTTCTGTGAAATGCAGCGTTAGTTAAAGTTGTTGCATTATTTTGGCCCGGTCCCCCGTACAGTCTTAAGGCGTTTCAGGGTCAAAACCATTGTTTGAGGTGGTTTTTTTTTTTTTCTCTGCTGTCCAGCTCTCCCATGAGTTTTTGCTACGTCTCCATGCTTTGTAAATGTGTAATGTGCATTGAGTGAAATGGGTTTGGTAAATAGAGTTATACAAGAATGATGTATTTCGTTATTTGAATATAATGCAACAATGATGTATTACATTATTTGAATATAATACAAAATGATGTATTACGTTATTTGAATATAATACAAGAATGATGTATTACATTATTTGAATATAATACAAGAATGATGTATTACATTATTTGAATATAATACAAGAATGATGTATTACATTATTTGAATATAAAACTGGTTGGGGAGGGGGGAAGGATCGAAAAGTATGGAGGGGGAGCGGATCCCAAGAGAAGGAAGAGTGCTTTTTGTGCTAAGGCATTGCTTTCGAATTAACCGTTTCAATTTCAGTTTCAATTTTTCAAGATGACGTCTCGGCGCTCGGAATGGATTCCATATGCACTAACGTCACAGGTGTCATGTGATGGAGAAGACCCAGAATGATCACAGCATAAGCCTTAAGCCTGCACATAAAACCCACGAGCTGGCCAGGTCCTGAGGTCCTGCCTAACGTGGATTGCACGTCTGTGGATTCATGATCTGATGTCTGCAGTTCAATCCCAACCCACAAAAGAAAATCTGACTGTTCTCTGCCCATTTTATTGTTTTAACATTGTAATGTTTCCATCGTTCTGGTGGTGTCCCTCCCTTCCCTTCAAGACTTGCCAGCACATAGAAATGTTTGCACAGGCTTTGGGACTCTGCCAGATTATTGCAGGCAGATTTGGGTGGAGCGTTTATGGAATCGTCTGAGTACGATGAATCCCTCTTGAACAAACTCCAGACTATGGTTCAAATAAGCTGGAGATGGGCACTATGTAAGAATAATGTACTTGAGTTTAGAACTGGAGGGAGAGGGACGAAAAGTGTGGAAGGAGGGGAGAGGGTCCTGGAAAAGAGTATACAACTCCTTATCCATGGGTTGGTCTTGAACTAACGCGGTCGTCTGGCGTTGTTGACAGAGCTGTGGACTCAAAAGATCTGATGTCTGGAGTTCAATCCCAGCTGGACAACTGGCCTGTCTGCTGGCCGGCTCAATGTTCCAGTCGATCTGGTGGTGTCAGTTTAGTGTTCCGTAAGTCTCTCTTCACACTTGACCTCTGTCGTTTCAAGACCTTGCCAGCGCATAGGGTTTTGTGCAGGCTCAAGGAGTCTGTCAGATTGTCACTGCATACTTGTGTCCTGTTTGCTCTCTATGTGGAAGGCTGGTGACAGACTTCTGGAACTCAGTTATTCTTATATATTTGTACTAGTGAAGAGTGAAGAAGAACCACCGAGGGTGATGGGTGGACCTGAAGCACCAATGCCGGGTACTATAGTTATTCTTATATATTTGTACTAGTGAAGAGTGAAGAAGAACCACCCGAGGGTGATGGGTGGGACCTGAAGCACCAATGCCGGGTACTATAGTTATTCTTATGGTATTTGTACTAGTGAAGAGTGAAGAAGAACAAGCCGAGGGTGATGGGTGGGACCTGAAGCACCAATGCCGGGTACTATAGTTATTCTTATGGTATTTGTACTAGTGAAGAGTGAAGAAGAACAAGCCGAGGGTGATGGGTGGGACCTGAAGCACCAATGCCGGGTACTATAGTTATTCTTATGGTATTTGTACTAGTGAAGAGTGAAGAAGAACAAGCCGAGGGTGATGGGTGGGACCTGAAGCACCAATGCCGGGTACTATAGTTATTCTTATGGTATTTGTACTAGTGAAGAGTGAAGAAGAACAAGCCGAGGGTGATGGGTGGGACCTGAAGCACCAATGCCGGGTACTTTAGTTATTCTTATGTATTTTACTAGTGAAGATGAAGAAGAACAAGAGGGTATGGTGGAACTGAAGACCAATGCCGGGATCTATTATTCTTATGGTATTTGTACTAGTAAGAGTGGAGAACGCATGGACCTGAGCACCAATCGGTATTTAGTTATTACTTATGATATTTATGTACTAGTGAAGATGAAGAAGAAGCCAGGGGATTGGATGAGTGGAATTATTCTTATATTACTAATAAGAGTGGCCGTGAGTGGTCATATGGGTATTCTGGAAATATACTACTTATTCTTATACATTTATACTCTTGTATACTAGCGATAAATGTTTTCTTACGTGGTAAACGTGTTCATACGCTGCCACTGAATTTCGTCTTTGACTTCGGCTATGAATGTGTATCAATGTAATGCTGGTTGTAATTTGTATGAATATGTATTATTGCGTTTGATATGTGTTATTGCGTTTTTGACATAATTATAATGTTATTGGCGTGTTATGTGTTATGTTAATGGCGTTTTTGAAATATAATGATGTTTAAAATAAGTTATTGGAGTTTAAAATGTGATGTTATTGGCGTTTAAAATATAATGTTACGTGGCGTTTAATGTTTTGATTCGTACAGATTATGACTGTGTGTAAATGGCGCAGATGTTCCTCTGTTTAATTAACCCTTTCACTCCCGCACCCTGTCCACCGGCATCCTGCATCGTCAATCATGCTAGCAAAGCAAAAACTTAACTCTTTGACTCCCTCACCCTATCCACCAGCTTCCTTGCAGGAAGCTGGTGGATAGGGTGAGGGAGTCAAAGAGTTAAGTTTTTGCAGTTGGTAGGTAAGATGCGGGAGTCAAAAGGGTTAAGACAGATGTTGAAACTTGTGCGTCTAACTTCCCTGACACAGACTGAGTGTGTCCTTGTGACTGTGACCAGTAACTTGTACCTGTAGGGACCTACCTCCTGTATATCACTGTTACACAATGGTGAACCCAGTGACTGTTTATGCTGTACATAGTCTTGTTAGCATGGTACCTAGGGGGAGGTTTTCCTATAACTCAGACACTGTATCACTCTCAGAACGGTAGGGCAATGACAGCACTATATTTTCCAAGGTAGGAGGTGTTTTCAAAGTTACCGTTGTGTATCTACATACCAAGGGCTGGTTTGTTCATTTGACGGAGCCGTGAACTTAAGATCTGATATTTCGAAGCCCGCAACTTTAAAATCCAGCCTTACTCTGCACATCTTAACGTTTCCATCATCCTGGTGGTGTCAGCTTAGTGTTTCATCGGTTTTTTCCAATTCCCATTTCAAAACCTTGCATAACGCATAGGGTTCTGTGCAGGCTCAGTGAGTCTAACAGATAAATTGAGCAGGTTTGGGCGGAGCGCTATGAAATTGTCCGAGTGTGGTGGATCGCTTTGAACCAGCTCCAAATAAACCTCAAACTCCGGTACGTGGTGGAGAGCTGAGATGACACGACACTGATAACATGTTTTCCAATGGTAAGAAAAAAAATGCGGCAGCAGAGGGGCATACAGGACCCGGATGTAGCCGAGCCCCCCTTAGATTGTCAGGAGTTAAGGGCCGTAACACTTGCTTGACAGGGGTTTCTCCTCTGAGGACCTTTGCTGTCTGGCTTTCCCCAGCGTTTCTTATTG
>CM060305.1:9678208-9688208 GCA_030674185.1 Monoplex corrugatus
CACAGACACAACAACACACACACACACAACACACACAACACACACACACACACACACACACACACACACACACACACACACACGCACGCACGCACGCACGCACGCACACACGCACACACACTTTTTTTTCTTTCTTCTTTCTTTTTTTTTTTTTTTTTTTTTTTTTGCCTGTCTCGTAACAAAAAGAAAAACAAAAGAGACCACGCAAAATTCGGGATGATGTCCCTTGGGAAAGCGCATCTCTACGGCGGAGCATTTTCTTTCATCGGAAGTGAACGACAGACTGGCGGGGCTATGATTAAGAAAATATTGTCTTCACCCAGTTGATACCTGAGGCTTTGTGCATTGACTGGAGAGGGGGGGGGGGGGGGTCGGGCGCTTACTGTCATGTGAGACGAGTTTATACAGAATAGTGTTGTGATTAAGACCGTTATTTATTTATTTCTTTATTTAATATATACGTTCCTCCTTTATCAAGCCAAGACACACAGATACACATGTCATCTACATGTAACCAAGATTATTCCAGTGATAGGCTGATATAATACCAGTGTAAAATATAGACTGGGTAAAACATAGACTAGTTAGGGCCTCAGGACCTGGCCAGCTCATGGGTTTATGTGCAGGCTTAAGGTTTGTGCCGTGATCACCATACACATAGCACCTGTGACGTTAGTGCATATGCAATTCGTTCCGAGCACGGAGACGTCGTCTTGAGAAACTGAAACTAAAACTGAAAGGAGGAGCATCCGCTGAGGGCCGTTTTTTACACACTGGCATACTGGCCTGTTAGTGGCGAGAGAGCGAGCAGCGAGGGCGAGGGGAAAGTGTGCTATGAAACGGAGACGAGACGGAAGTACATTTCAGCCGATGTGCAGCGCTTATATCACAATCTTTATCTCTCTGGAAAGATCTTGTCGATGCTACCGAGCCCTGCCTAGTGAATACCTAGCCAAGCTTGCAGCTAGGCGGAACAAAGAAACGCTCTTACCTAGCGTATCTCGTAAAACCTCGCCTACTGTACCTAGCGTATAAGAAATAGGCCTGAGCATTTGCTTGTAAGCTAACAATTAACCAGAAACACCACCAGGGTACGGATGGGACCTAGATCACCAGTGCCTCGCCACTCTCCGAACAATCACCTCCCAAGCTCCCAACGCCATTTGATAGTCAGTTCATCAACCAAAGGTGGGGGGGGGGGGTGTCCATGCGTTGCATGACCCATTCGGACCCAGTCATCGTTTACCTTGTTTACAAACCGAATGACAAGCCCCGAGACATAGCCACACAACGCGCTCCAACCAGGTTCAGCCCAGCTTCCGGACCAAGAGAGAATAAAAGATCCACACTTCACCAGTTCTATCCACATCTCACGGTTGTGGGCGAGTGCCAGTGCCAGAGTTCTTGCAAATCTCTCTCCAATCCACTTTACGATGTTCTCTATCTTTTTTTGTTTTTTCTGTCTGCCTCTTCTCCTTTTACGTAATACTGTTTCTCGGAGAACGGTCTCTGAAATTCTGCTGGATCTTGTTACATGACCATACCATCTCAACTTTCTCTTCTTCACTGAGGACAGCAAGTCCTAGTGTCTGGTGTGTTGGGGTTATTTGTCTTCTCATTTCGTCATTTGCAGTGTGTTGTTTCTATAGTTTGAAAAAAATGTCTTTTAACTGATAACGTCTCCCGCTGGAAAATGATGTATCATTGTCTTTTCTCTACCTGTATAACCACGCTCACGCCATGAATCATCGTTTGTACAGTTTTCAGCCTCACGAGCATAAAAATGTACACATATATTTTATTCGTTATATGATGTATAAGCCTGTCTCTGTGCGTACATTGATGTCAGACATTTATACAGGCAGACATTTCATCATTAACTACTTCTGCCCCCCTCCCCCCCCCCCTCCATCTTGTTTGTAATACTTTCTTTACTGTCTTTTTTTTCCTTTGTTGAACGATTGTAATTCAAAATCCAAAATCACGGGAACAGAACCAGAAAAAAAAACACGAAAAAAGAATAAGAACGCGTATTTGATACAAGACAAGACAGGCTCAAATTTGGCCTTTGTCGATCGTAAGATCACAAACAAACAAACACCAGATACAAAAATTAGGATAAAAAGACTGAAACTTCCCTACAGCTCCGTCCAGTGTGAGAAAAGGAATCATATAATTCACGTTGTTACAATGTTTTGTAGGATCATCGCATTCAGCGAGATTACCTTTGTGCTCATCTTTGATTTTGGTTTTGGTTTTGTTTTGTTTTGTTTTGTTTTGTTTTGTTTTGTTTTCGTCCCATTTTCTATGCCACCTTAACGGCCACTGAAGCTGGCACAGTTTTTCTTTTTCGATGCGATGATCATGATGATGATGTCGATGAGGGTGATAACCATGATGCTATGGAGTTCCATCAAGGACTGAGACTGTGTGACAGGGCTGTACTCTACGCTTACTGTCATAATATATCCTGCGTCAGAAGATTTGAGCAACACCCTCAATGACGCATCTGTGAAGAGGATGAGACTCGAGCGTGTGGTCCCAGTCTTCCCAATGAGCCCATAGCACCACACGCCCAACTCTGGGTAGGAGCCGGTTAAAGCCGAAAAACCCCACGATGATTTTTGAAGGGACTGATATGGATTCGAACCCACAACCTTCCAATCAATAGTCCATTGCGTTAACCACCACACCACAGCGACTGGTATGTTTTTACAATTCATTTCTGTCTCGTATGATTAGTTCTAAGCAGTACATTTTATATTTATGTATTTCAGTGGAGGAAGAAAGAGCTGACAATCACCAGCGAGCTGGATGGCCTGAAGATGAGAAATGCCATGTGAGGTCAAAGTTTCCTCTACACAGTTCATCCACAACGTCCTTGGTTTGCCTCTTGCATTAAATGGGGGTGTCTCTTTATCCATATGCTTGTTTAGCCAGATGGTTGGGTTGTGTTCGGGTCAAACGACTAAACCACTTTACTTTCTGATAATGAATGTGATGGTGGACTGGTGTTGTTCCCATCATATTTCTCTGATCTTGGTGTTTGTGATCATCACATTACTTGTTGACAGCTACCTCTTCTCAAACAACATATCTCAGAGACGGTAATGTTTTGCTCCAGAGTCTGGATCTGACAGTGGTGTATGTCATATGGCAACGAAAATGGAAATGATGAGCTTGGCTTTTAGTTTCCATGCTGTGATTTGCTAATTATTAATCAAATTGGCAAAAACTGAAGCTTACCACACACGAGAACCAACACCAGCAGCAGACAGTGGAGTACAGGGCAGACTTTCATCGTACAGCTTTGTGTCGCTTCTTTCTGGAATAGTCAACACACACACAAAGAACTAATTAATCCCTTCTTCAATTCATCACTCAATTAACTGATCATTTCCTCTCTCTCTCTCTCTCTCTCTCTCTCTCCTCTCTCTCTCTCTCTCTCTCTCTCTCTCTCCTCTCTCTCTCTCTCTCCCCCCATCTCATTGACTCTCTCTTTCTCATTAACTCTCTCTTATTAACTCTCCCCCCCCCCCGTTTTCTCTCCCTCTTTTCTTTCTTTCTCTCTCACTCTATTTGCCTTTCTCTCTTTCCATTTTTCTCTAAGGACAGCAAATGCTGTTACTTTTTGATTTCTTTATGTATTACTTTTAATGTTACTGATTCATTTATATCCTTTTCAATATGTTTTAGTTCTAGGTGCATATGTACATTAGCTATGGCAATTTGAAAAATAGCTCTTGTCCAATAAAGTGTTCAAAGCCGTCCTGTGGAAATTTCTCTTTGCAGATATCTGACTGTGCACTGGGTGCACTCCCACTTCAGCCTTACAATTATCAGTAGTTTGGGCTGTCTTGAGAAACAGGAATTTAATTCACATGATATCATGTTCATCATGATGACAATGATCTGATGATGAAGATGATGATGACGACAACGACGACGACCACGACGACGACAATGACCATAAGATGATGATGATGATGATGCGACGATGATGATGATGATAATGATAATGATGATGATGATGATAGACGACGACGACGACGACGATGATGATGATGACGACGATGAGGAGGAGCAGGATGACGACGACGACCGTATAATGATGACGACGACGATGATGATGATATTGATGATGATGATGATGATCTAATGTTTTGCAGATGTTGTAAAATGTTAAAGACAGCCCAATCACTCACCTGCAAAACCAGTTGTTAATAAAGAACTATTGTAGTCAACGCAAGGAATGCCACCACAGAAGTGAAAAACGTCTTTCAGTAACCTGTCTTTTTATATCGACAAAAACCACAGCACACCAAATTCTGTTTATCTGATCAGTTCATAACCGACTGTCAATAGGAAAGAAGATCAATGTTGTCAACAGCAGATCCGTTTTCCACAATCCATAATCACAAGTATTTGTAACAGTCAATGGAGATGACATCTGACTGACGTCATAATCCCTGTGCCTACACAATCCAGGGACATAAAGTGTTATTTACGACAAATAATAATGATGCTGTGCGATGCTGATGCTGATGCTGATGTGATGCTGATGCTGATGCTAATGCGAGGCTGATGATGATGACGACGACGACGACGATGACGATGATGATGACGCTGCTGCTGCTGATGATGATCATTGAATGATCATGATGATGATCATGATGATGATGATCGCTGACGCTGACGCTGATGACGATGACGATGACAACGACGATGATGATGATGACGACGACGACGATAATAATGATGACAACAATAATAATAATAATAATAATAATAATGATAACAATAATAATGATAATGATAACAACAACAACAACGATGATGATGATGACAATAATAATGATAAGAAGAAGGTGATGATGATGATGATGACGACGACGACGACGACGATGATGATGATGATAGTAACAACAAAAACGACAACAGCGACAACAATAATAATGATAACAACGATAGTAGTAGTAGTAGCAGTAGTAGTAGTAGTAGCAGCAGCACAGCAGCCAGCAGTAGCAGTAATAGTAAGTAGTGTAGTAGTGACAGTGAGGAACAATGGACAAAGTTGAGAAATTCGATAAATGAAGCTTGTGAAGAAATCCCTGTAGTAGATAGAAAAGCAAAAAAGAACTGGATGACAAAAGAAATGTTAGGCTTGATGGAGGAACGGAGGAAGGCAAAGAGAAACGAGGAAATATACAGGAAGATAAACAAAGAAATCAGGAATAGGTGCAATGAAGGTAAGGAAGCTTGGCTGAACACAAAGTGCAAAGAAATAGAAGACCGACACAACACGGATCCTCAGAGTATGTACAGACGAATGAAGAAATTGTCCACAGGAAAAATACATGCACATCAACTGGTTGCTTAAAATCGAAAGATGGTACGATTCTCATGGAAAAAGACAAAATATTAGACAGATGGGGAGAGTACATTTAAGACCTTTTTGAAGATGACAGAAACGCAGAACACATTATCAGAAAGAACTTTGAAGACCACCCATAATGAAAGATGAAGTTAGAGCAGCATTGAAAAAGATGTAAACCAGGAAAAGCCCAGACCAGACACATTACACAGAGATGATTGAAGCCCTGGAGGAATTCGATATAGAAAAAATAACAGTCCTCCTAAATGAAATTTACGACACTGGAAAAATCCCCAAAGATATGTCAAAATCAATTTTCATTGCACTTCCAAAGAAGACAGGGGCTATAGAATGCGAACTCCATCGCACAATCAGTTTGATGAGTCATGTAACCAAGATCCTATTAAGAATAATCATGATGAGGACAAGAATAGAATCAAAAGAGAAATAGCAGATGAACAGTGTGGATTTGTGGAAGGGAAAGGAACTATTAATGCCATATACATCTTAAGAACTATCATAGAGAGGTCAGTCGAGGTGAACAAGGATTTATATACCAAGGCTTTCGATCGGGTAAGACATGAAGAATTGATCAACCAACTAGAAAGACTCAGCATGGCCTTTGTCAAGCGTGAATGTAAGATCACAAACAAACGCCAAATACAAAGATCTGATATGTCAAGTTCAATCCCAGCTTACAACAATAATAATGGACCCGTTCACTGTAGCGTTTCCATCATTCTGGTGGTGTCATCTTACTGTTTCATAGATCCCTCTATTCCCTCCCTATTGCAAAACCTTTGCAAGTGCATAGTGTTTTACGCAGGCTCAGATAACCCTAGGAACTGGATATTGCTTTCAGAGTGAGCGCTCTTGAACACCGGTATATTCTTACTCTTTAGCACGCAAAATACAGCATTCTGCTAACTTCTAGCTTTATACCTTATTGTTATTGATGTTCACAGCCCAGCCGACTGCGCAGAGCCATATCAGGGCTATAACTAGTTCAAAACATACACAATACTTCAACAGGAACAAAAAGGAAAAGAAAATTAAGTACACATATCAATGCATTCGCGCACATAATCTAAGAAGATGCTCCTGGCGTTGATCGTTTCGTCCAATTTATCGCACAGGGGATTAAAAAAAAACATACCTGAATACATAAATAAGAACACTAAAACATATTCAAAAAACAGACCTAAATCACATAAAATTACTTCCGCATATCTCATATCCCTAGAACCAAAAATGCACTTAACACATGTACCCAATTATCAATCCTAAGAGAAAATACATAAGACTTTATCGAACACATACAAGTGAATGGACCAACAAGGCAGAAAACGACAGGAAAAAATGACAGAAAGCAAAAGAGGAAGAAAGAAATAAAGAGTGTGACAGAAAATAACATATTTCTAATGTGTGACAGAAAATAACATATTTCTAGCACTGAAATTCCAGAGGGTGGGGATACCATTTATACTAAAAGAGCCCCCCATCCTCACGGGAGAAAGTCTTACACTAACTATCTAAACTAGAGTACCAGCAAATGAATCACATACCTCCAAAAAGCTGGATTGCTCGTTTCCCTAAAACACTGATTCTGGCTTTTATAGAAGAAAACAAAGCAGGAAGATTTTCATCGTGCTATAAACATGTCAGCCTGTCAGTCACCTGTCCCTATCCATGAAGCCTGACTGGGAAAATTGGGTAAGTCGTAGTGAAATCATGGCCTGAGGCTACAGTTAATGTCATACCTAATCAATTCAATGTGACTTTCAAAAGATTGATTTCGGATAGCGGTGCTAACTGTCACGTAGCTGCAGTCCCTAATGACTTGTTTACATTTCTTCGTGAGCTCAGGTCCCACTAGTTGATTAACACTTTGACTCCCAAACCAAGTGCGACTGACCGCCTTCAAGCAAACAGGAACGAGAAAAACACGAAAACAGAATCAGAACGCGTATTTAAAATAACCATAACTTTTGTATCTGGTGTTTGTACTCTTATGCTTGACACAGGCCAGTTGACCGAAAATGTGTGCCTGTCTTGTCTTGTTGTATTAAATACGCGTTCTTATTCTTCTTTCATGTTTTTTCTGGTTCCAACTCGCCTTTGTCAAGCATGAATGTAAGATAAAAACAAAAACAAAAAAACACCAAATACAAAAATCAGGAGAAAAAGACTGAAACTTCTCTGCTGCTTTGTCCAGTGGGAGAAAAGGACTAAATGAAAACATAATGTGTTTGTGAGTAATGGTACGAAATGGGGAGAGGGGAGGCAAATATGATGTCAGATCAGAGGGAAGTGAGATGAATTTTGCAATTCGAAAAGTGGTCATGCCATACTGGCATTGTTTAATCCTAAACAGAGTCCAGGGATAAAACTATGAAATCTATGATGCACTAACTAAGAGTAGTTTTGGAATGCAACGTATCTTACTATTAAATAATGCATACGTATACATGCAAAATATACATATGTAAACACATATATCAATATATACATATACATATATACATACATATACATGTACATGTATATATATATATCTGCATACATACATACATACATAAATATATATGCATACATGCATACACATGGATACATATAAATCCCCACATAAATATAAAAATAAGATAAAATATAGGCTTAGGATTGACTGAATGGAAAAACATATAATCAAGAGGTAAGGCTGATGTAAATGGATCGTTCCTAGTACAACGAATCCGGTCTGACACACACACACACACACACACACACACACACACACACACACACACACACACACATACACACACACACACAAACTCACACACACACACGCACACATATAGACACATACACACACACACACACACACACACACACACACACACACACACACACACAGACACATACACACACACATATACACCAAGGTAAAAGTACATGCACAAAGAGCCATAGGAAGAAAAATGCCCTCCTCCATCCTGAGCCTAAGGCTGCCACAAAAGATTGTCCAGTTCTCAGTTTAGTCTATCACTCTTCTATTTACTGTGTAGAAAAGATCATCTTGTCTAACTGGAACATTCTACAATCCAGTCCCACTGTAGCTGAATTTTTTTACCAGCTCCCTTTAATTGTCCACAAAGAGACACGAACTTCCGTGACTTGCAGGTGCGCTCAAGTCTCAGAAAACCAGTCAGCCAATCTCCAGGAACCTCTTCTTGCAACAAACCTGAATGCACGACATGTCCCTTCGTGTGCTCAACCACCACAGTCAGAGGCCCCAAATCTGATATGAACATTACAAAACATTTTAACTGTCAAACCTATAACATTGTCAACGTGATCTTACTTACTTTACTTTACCCGTCCTCCCATACCATCTTGGGCGTCGAGGGGAGAAAGAGCTTTCTGTCTGCGGCAAGCTTGAAGGCCTGGTTGAGTGGGATGTTGTGGGTCTTCAGTGTTTCTTTCACACCCTCGATCCAGGTCTTCCTCGGTCTACCCCTTGCCTTGTACCCTGACACCTTTGTGTTGTAAGCTTTACTGGCAAGCTGGTGAGGTGCCATGCGTGTCAGGTGCCCGAACCACCTGGCTCTCTGCTGTTGGATGTAGTGGAGAATTGGTGTTGTTCCAATCATTTCTCTGATCTTGATGTTCTTGATCTTATCATGTCTGGTTTTGTTGACTGCTCTCCTTAGACATCTCATCTCGCAGGTGGTGATCTTTCTTTCAAGACTTTTGGTAAGGGTCCATGTCTGACATGGTAGGTCAAGGTTGGTCTAAATATGGACTCGATGAGTTTGGCTTTGGTCTCGATGGGGATGTTGGGGTGTCTTAGGAGTGGGGCAAGCTGGTAGCTGACGCTGTTGGCCTTTTGAACTCTTGTCTCGATCTCTCTGTTGAGACGTCCATCTTCTGTGAAGATACTTCCAAGATACTTGAACTCGCTGACTTGTTTCAGCGCTGTCCCCTCGATGTTGATGTTGAGGCGGCCAGGTGTTCTACTGACTTTCAGTGTCTCGGTTTTGCTGATACTGATTTTCATGCCGAAGTTCTCACATTGTGTGTTCAGGTTGTTCGTGTGCTCCTGGAGTTCCCCTTCTTTTTCATGTGCAAGGCTTTGATCATCTGCAAACAGCATCTCGTTCAGATCTTCAGGGTTGGGATTTGCTTCCTTCGTGATTTTGTCCATATATACAATGAACAGCAGTGGTGATAGAACACACCCCTGCCTCACTCCCGACGTCACCCCAAACCATTCCGTGAGTCCATCTTGGGTGCGTACTGCACTCATGCTGTTGGTATAGATGGCTCTTATATTGTCTAGAAGTTGCCCCCTAACGTCATATTCTTCTAACGTTTTCCACAACTTGTTTCTATTTACTCTGTCGAAGGCCTTTTCTTGATCCACGAACACGAAGTTCAGTTCTTTATTGTGTTCGATAGTCTTTTCGCTCAGTTGTCTGAGAGCGAAGATAGCGTCAGTGCATCCTCTTTCTTTTCTGAAACCCATCTGCGCCTCACTCAGTAGAGGTTCCACCTTGTACCTTGTGCGCTTTCAAGGATCTTTGCATACATCTTTCCCGTGTGGCTCAGAAGGGATATACCTCGATACGTGCTGCAGTCTTTCTT
>CM060305.1:9698208-9700708 GCA_030674185.1 Monoplex corrugatus
TCTACAACGACTCACTCCATTCCCGCCTGTCTTTCCTGCAATCTCTGCCTTTCTCCCATCCTTCTTTCGAGCACGTTGAAGTATCCTTCCAATCCACCCCTCACCCCATCACCTTCTCCTGTGTCTATCGACCTCCACCTAGCTCTGCCAACAAGCTCACCACATCCATGTTTCTCTCTGAATTTGATCAACTTCTTGATTACTACTGCCTCTTACCTGGAAATCTCATCATTCTAGGTGACATCAATGTCCACTATGACAACACTCACCGTTATGACACAAGACATATCATCAACTCTCTGTCCAATCACAATATGACTCAACACATTTCTGAACCAACCCATCAAAAAGGTCACATTCTTGACTGGATCATTTCTCGTGATCACCACAATTCAGCTACTGACAACTGCTTAGTTCTTTCTACCCGTCTAACTTCAGCCCTTCCATCTGACCACTCTGCAATTCTCTGTTCTCTTGACATTCCTCCTCCTTCCCGTACCATGCGCACAGTGACTCGATGCAATCTCAAATCTATCGACCTCTCCACATTTTCATCTGATGCCTTCCGTCTCCTTTCTGAAAAGTCACATAACCTTGCCGATGAATTCTATACTACTCTCCACCATCTTCTGGACACTCATGCTCCAGCCACAACCCGTCTTTTACCTGACCGCCCCCCTACCCCCTGGCTCACTCATGAGATTGCCTGTGCAAAACGTGCCCGCCGCAGAGAAGAGCGCCGCTGGCGCAAATCCAAACTCACTGTACATAGGCAACTTTTCCAAGCCTCTAAAACAAAAGTATCCACCCTCATTGCATCTGCAAAAACAAGCTATTTCCAAACCAAAATCCTGAATGCCTCTTCTTCAAAAGAACTCCTTACAACCATGAATCATCTCCTTGGCACACGAAAAGATTTACCTCTCCCAACAAAACACACAATTGAACTCCCATCTGTATTCTCCAAGTATTTCACCACCAAAATACAAACTCTTCGTGACAGGCTTGACAGGATACCCTGTCAACCATGCCCACCTGACCCTTCCTTCTCTGGCACACCTCTTACTACTTTTACCCCAGTCTCACAAGAAGAAATTCTCAACACAATCAGATCCATGTCGTTCAAAACCTGCGAACTGGATCCTCTTCCAGGTTCTCTCTACTCTGACTGTCTCCCTACTCTCCTCCCATTCATCACTGACATCATCAACACTTCTCTTCAGACTGGAACTGTCCCAGATTCTTTCAAGTCTGCTATTGTTCACCCTCTCCTCAAGAAATACAATTTAGACCCAAATGAACTGAAAAATTACCGGCCTATCTCTAATGTCTCTTTCTTGTCAAAACTCATCGAAAAAGTTGTCCTCAACCAGCTGAACTCTCACCTGTGTGCCAACAATCTCCTCAATCCTTTCCAGTCAGCCTACCGCCAGTGCCATAGCACTGAAACTGCCTTGCTACGCATTCTCAACAATCTCCTCCTTGCAACTGATACTGGCAAAGTCTCTCTCCTCACACTCCTTGATCTGTCTGCAGCCTTTGATACCATTCATCATGGTATTCTCCTTTCTAGACTTCATCATACTTTTGGCATCTCTGACATTGCTCTATCCTGGTTCACTTCATATCTATCAAACAGAAAACAAACTGTTCTCATCAATGGCACTTATTCTCAACCTGCATACCTGACCTGTGGTGTTCCACAAGGATCTGTCCTTGGCCCTGTTCTTTTCACTCTTTACACCTCCCCCCTGTCCACCATCATCAACTCCCACTCTATAAAATACCACTTCTATGCTGGTGACACCCAACTTCAAGACAGTGACTCACCTGACAATATACAGCGCCTCCTGACTCGCACCACTGAGTGTTACTCGGACATTAAAAATTGGATGACATACAACAAACTTCAGCTAAATGATGACAAGACAGAAGCTATCCTCATTGGCACCCGTCAGAAACTTTCACAGCTGCCTCCTCTTTCTCTCCCATTATGTAATACATCAGTCCCAATTTCTGATTCAGCTAAAAACCTTGGTGTCTGCATTGACTCTACCCTCTCCATGAACAACTTTGTTTCTCCAACTGCCAGATCTTGCTACTATCACCTCCATCGTATAAGGCTGATCAGGAAGTATCTCTCTGTGGAAACAACTGTAAAACTCGTTCTCTCCTTCATAATGTCTTGCATTGACTATTGCAATTCACTCCTGTCCGGTCTTCCTGCCTCCACCACTCACATCCTACTGCGCATTCAAAACAATGCTGCACGCCTTGTACTCAAAAAGAAAAAAGCTGACCACATATCTCCTCTCCTGGCACAACTTCACTGGCTCCCTGTATCAAAGCGCATACAGTACAAACTAGACACCATGTGCTACAAAAGCCTCAATAACGCAGCCCCCGATTACCTGTCAAGCCTACTTGAGATCTATGTTCCCTCACGTACCCTCCGCTCTGCCTCCGATCCTCTGACTTTTCGCTTTCCACGCACTAAGCT
>CM060305.1:9708208-9720708 GCA_030674185.1 Monoplex corrugatus
TGTGTGATTGTGTGTGTGTGTGGGTGTGTGGTGATTGTGTGTGATTGTGTGTGTGTGTGTGTGTTTGTGGTTGTGTGTGTGTGTGATGTGTGGTTGTGTGTGTGTTGTGTGTGTGTGTGTGTGTGTGTGTGTGTGTGTGTGTGTGTGTGTGTGTGTGTGTGTGTGGTTGTGTGTGATGTGTGGTTGTGTGTGATGTATGTTGTGTGTGTGTGTGTGTGTTGTGTGTGTTGTGTGTGTGTGGTGCGTGTGTGTGTGTGTGTGTGTGTGTGTGTGTGTGTGTGTGTGTGTGGTGTGTGTGTGTGTGTGTGTTGTGTTGTGTGTGTGTGTGTGTGTGTGGTGTGTGTGTGTGTGTGTGTGTGTGTGTGTGTGTGTGTGGTGTGTGTGTTTTCCTCAAGTTAGCTGGTTCTTACAATTGAGCCGAAGACTCAAGATCTCTTATGTTGAGTTCAATCCCAGCTTACAACAATAATAATGGACCCGTTCACTGTAGCGTTTCCTTCGTTCTGGTGGTGTCAGCTTACTGTTTCATAGATCCCTCTATTCCCTCCCTATTGCAAAACCTTGCAAGTGCATAGTGTTTTACGCAGGCTCAGATAACCCTAGGAACTGGATATTGCTTTCAGAGTGAGCGCTCTTGAACACTGGTATATTCTTACTCTTTAGCACGCAAAATACAGCATTCTGCTAGCTTCTAGCCTAATACCTTAATGTTATTGATGTTCACAGCCCAGCCGACTGCGCAGAGCCATATCAGGGCTATAATCACATTACTTCAACAGGAAAGAAAATTAAGCACACATATCAATGCATTCGCACACATAATCTAAGGAGATGCTCCTGGCGTTGACCATTTCGTCCTATTTATCGCACAGGGGATTAAAAAAATATACCTGAATACAAATTTAAACATAAGTAAGGACACTAAAACATATCTAAAAACAGGTCTAAATTACCTAAAAATTTCTTCCGCATATCTCACATCTCTAGAGCGAAAAATGCACTTAACACATGTACCCAATTATCAATTTTAAGAGCAAGTACATAAGACTTTATCGAACGCTTACAGGTGAATGGACCAGCAAGGCAGAAAACGACAGAAAGAAATGACAGAAAGCAAAGGAGGAAGAAAGAAACAAAGAGAATGACAGAAAAAAGGAAATTTCTAGCACAGAAATTCCAGAAGGTGGGGATACCATTTATACTAAAAGAGCCCCCGCATCCTCACGGGAGAAAGTCTTATACTAACTATCTAAACTAGAGTACCAGCAAATGAATCACATACCTCTCAAAAAGCTGGATTGCTCGTTTCCCTAGAAGACTGATGCCTGGCTTTTATAGAAGAAAACAGTAGGAAGATTTTCATCAAGCTAGCCTATAAACATGTCAGCCTGTCAGTCACCTGTCCCTATCCATGAAGCCTGACTGGGAAAATTGGGTAAGTCGTAGTGAAATCATGGCCTGAGGCTACGGTTAATGTCATACCTAATCAATTCAATGTGACTTTCAAAAGATTGATTTCGGATAGCGGTGCTAACTGTCACGTTCGGATAGCGGTGCTAACTGTCACGTAGCTGCAGTCCCTAATGACTTGTTTACATTTCTTCGTGAGCTCAGGTCCCACTAGTTGATTAACACTTTGACTCCCAAAACAAGTGTGACTGACCACCTTCAAGCAAACAGGAACCAGAAATACACGAAAACAAAATCAGAACGCGTATTTAATATAATCATAATTTTTGTATCTGGTGTTTGTTTGTAATCTTACGTTTGACAAAGGCTAGTTGGCCGAAAATATGTGCCTGTCTTGTCTTGTTGTATTAGTTTAGTTTAGTTTAGCAATAGGGACATAACACATTAGCCGTCTGGCTATTTCAAGTCCCATCATTTTTCTTTTTCTTTTCTTACACTTAGCAGAAGAACAGTGTGGATTTGTGGAAGGGAAAGGAACTATTAATGCCACATACATTCTAAGAACTATCATAGAGAGGTCAATTGAGATGAATAAGGATTTTTATTTATGCTTTGTTGACTATACCAAGGCCTTCGATCGGGTACGACATGAAGAATTGATCAACCAACTGGAGAGACTCAATGTTGATGGAAAAGATCTACGAATAATCAGGAATATGTACTGGGAACAAACAGCTGCAATGAGAATAGAAAACAATATAAGCTCTTTTCAAAACATCAAAAGAGGAGTCAGTCAGGGTCACCAGATCTGTTTTCACTGTATAGTGAAAACATCATGAGAAACCTAGAAGAAGACCCTGGATTAAAGGTTGGAGGGAAAATGATAAACAACATTCGGTACGCAGATGACACCGTGCTAATTGCAGAAAGTGAAAGGGACCTACAAAACCTTGTGAATATACTAGAAATAGAAAGCAAAGGTAAGGGGTTGGAACTAAACAGCAGGAAGACTGAAGTCATGGTGATCAGTAAAAAACATGAAATCCCTCATGCAAAATAACAGCAAATGGCACAACCTTGACACAGATTAATAAGTTCAAATACCTGGGAACGGTCATTTCATCAGACGGCAGATGCACATCGGAAATAGCTGGCAGAATCGGCCAAGCCAAAACAGCATTCAAGAAGATGACAAGCATTCTTACCAACAAATGCCTATCAATTAACATCAGAAAGAGAGTCCTTGAATGTTATATAGAACCTGTACTGTTGTACAGATGCGAGGCGTGGACAGTCAGCAAGCAAAGCCAGAGCAGGATCGAGGCAGCCGAAATGTGGTTTCTCAGAAGAATGATGAGAGTTCCATGGACAGCAAAGAAAGCAAACGAGACAGTCTTGATGGAGGCAGACACAAGTAGATCACTCATAAGGAAGATTAGGAAAAGACAAGCAACATTTATAGGCCATTTTATGAGGAAGGGGGTTTTGGAGCACCTGGTCACAACGGGGAAGCTGGAGGGAAAGAGGGCACTAGGTAGACCCAGGGAGAGAATGCTGGACGGACTTGCAGAGTGGCTGGGGATGAGGGGGGTGGGGGAGATGCTGGGGGCAACGAGAGATAGAGATGGTTGGTAGTCCATGGTCGCCAACGCCATGTGGCAGGGCACCTGATGATGATGATGATGACACTCGTAGTTAAGGTTTGTCGTACGCCCAGTTTTTTTTTTATGATTAATTCATCATATTCGTATTTAAGTTCAATGCAATGTTTCCAATGGTCAAGCTGGTTTTTAAACGAGTTTGTGTTTTGTGCTCTTTTAATTTCGTTTGGTAATTTATTCCATACATGTGCAATTCTGTTTGTAAAATAAAACTTTCTAATGTTAGTCTTGCAATACTCTATAAATATTTTATCAGTATTATTTCTTGTTTTGTCATAATTTGTCAGTTTGAAAAATTGTGTTCTATCTACGTCATCTATATTGTTAAAAATCTTGAAACGCGTTCTTATTCTTCCTTCGTGTTTTTTCTGGTTCCAACTTGCCTTTGTCAAGCGTGAATGTAAGATCACAAACAAACAAAAACACCAAATACAAAAATCAGGAGAAAAAGACTGAAACTTGCCTGCTGCTTTGTCCAGTGGGAGAAAAGAACTGAAATGAAATCGTGTGTTTGTGAGTAATGGTAAGAACTGGGGAGAGGGGAGGCAAATATGATGTCAGATCAGAGGGGAATTAATGTCAAACCTATAACATTGTCAACGTAGTCAGCTGATCTAAATGGTTTCAACTGTACATTGGTGAAACTGGATCTACCCAAGGTCTAGATCTATAAACTTTTTAAACTGTGCTGAAATTAATTTTCAAAACGCTTGTACTTTTGTTACAACTGGTAGGCATATGTATGAATGAGCGTATGTACATATTTCAAAGCTTTAGTGTGATCTGTGATTTCGTGCCTTCATCTAACATCATCATCATCATCATCATCATCATCATCATGTGCCCTGCCGCATGGCGTTGGCGATCATGGCCCTCCATATGTATCTATCCCTTGTTGCCACAAGCACATCTTCCACCCTCTCTGTCCTCAGCCACCCTGCAAGTCCATCCAATATTTTCTCCCTGGGTCTACCTGGTGTTCTCTTTCCCTCCAGCTTTCCTGTTGTGATCAGGTGCTCTATTTCCCCTTTCCTCATAAAATGGCCTATAAATGTTGCTTGACTTTTCTTAATCTTCCTTATCAATGATCTTCTTGTGTCTGCCTTCTTCAAGACTGTCTCCTTTGTTTTCTTTGCTGTCCATGGAACTCTCAACATTCTTCTTAGAAACCACATTTCGGCTGCCTCCATCTTGCTCTGGCTTTGCTTGTTGACTGTCCACGCCTCACAACAGTAAAACATTATAGGTTCTATATTATAACACTCAAGAACTCTCTTCCTGATGTTAATTGATAGGCATTTGTTGGTTAGAATGCTTTCCATCGTTTTGAATGTTGTTTTTGCTTGGCCAATTCTGCTGGCTAGTTCTGATGTGCATCTGGTGAGATGATCGTTCCCAGATATTTAATCTTATCAACATGTCTCAAAGTTGTGCAATTTGCTGTTATTTTGTACAAGGGGATTTCATGTTTTTTACTGATTACCATGACTTTAGTCTTCTTGCTATTTAGCTCCAACCCTTTACTCTTGCTTTCTATTTCTATATATTCACAAGATTTTGTAGATATGTTATAGTTTCTCATTAGTTCGGAAATTTACAATGAGAAAGAAATGATTTTTCAAATTGATTTTTACAGATAAAGGGAGATTATCACAGAATGGCTTCCCCTTCGTGTTGATTATTCTTTCGCCATATTTATCCAGTGTACCAGGTGTCAGTGACTGCTCTCAGCACTTAGAGAATAATTATCTGCTTCTGTTCTGTTCTCCCGCTTACTCTCACAGGAGCTCTCATCCCCACCCACCCACACACATACAAACTCTCTCTCTCTCTCTCTCTCTCTCTCTCTCTCTCACTGTCTCTGTCTGTCTGTCTTTCTCTCTCTATACAATACAATAGGCTACAATATTTTATTTGTATAGCGCAAAATCTTGATAAAATCACACACACACACACACACACACACACACACACACACAAAACACGCACACAGCACACGGTTAAAATGGGGAGAAAGAATAAAAGCAATGGAAAATTATAGAGAGCATATTATATACAATTATATATTTCAATGTGATTCCCCTCCGAGTGGAGACAGGCTGCAGAGGGGATTGAGTGAGGTCAGGATTTTATGCAGAGGAGAAAAGGTGAGTTTTGAGAGCGGACTTGAAGGAGACAAAAGTAGGTTGCTGACGGACAGAGAGAGGAAGTTTGTTCCAGGAAAGTGGACCAGAAACAGAGAAGGCTCGTGGACCATAGGTATTGAGCTTAGTGCGTGGAAAGCGAAAAGTCAGAGGATCGGAGGGTACGTGAGGGAACATAGATCTCAAGTAGGCTTGACAGGTAATGGGGGCTGCGTTATTGAGGCTTTTGTAGCACATGGTGTCTAGTTTGTGCTGTATGCGCTTTGATACAGGGAGCCAGTGAAGTTGTGCCAGAGAGGAGATATGTGGTCAGCTTTTTTCTTTTTTTAGTACAAGGCGTGCAGCATTGTTTTGAATGCGCTGCAGGATGTGAATGGTGGAGGCAGGAAGACCAGACAGGAATGAATTGCAATAGTCAATGCGAGACATTATGAAGGAAGAGAACGAGTTTTGCAGTTGTTTCCACAGAGGGATACTTCCTGATCAGGCTTATACGATGGAGGTGACAGTAGCAAGATCTGGCAGTTTGAGAAACAAAGTTGTTCATGGAGAGGGTAGAGTCAATGCAGACACCAAGGTTTTTAGCTGAATCAGAAATTGGGACTGATGTGTTACATAATGGGAGAGAAAGAGGAGGCAGCTGAGAAAGTTTCTGACGGGTGCCAATGAGGATAGCTTCTGTCTTGTCGTCATTAAGCTGAAGTTTGTTGAACGTCATCCAGTTCTTAATGTCCGAGTAACACTCAGTGGTGCGAATCATGAGGCGCTGTATATTGTCTGGTGTGTCACTGTCTAGAAGTTGGGTGTCATCAGCATAGAAGTGGTGTTTTATACACACATATACAACTTTGACTCTAATTCTTATTTACACACACAGGCACAACTTTTTGACTCTAATTCTTATTTACACACACACACACACACACACACCACCACCACCACCACCACCACCACACCATACACACACAGACACACAGACACAGACACAGACACACACAAAGTGTCAGTGGCTGCTCGCAGCACATAGAGAATAATTAACTGCTTCGATTCTATTTTCACGCTTACTCTCACACGAGCTGTCAATCCCACCCACCCACGCAAACACATTAACACACAAACTCTCTCTCCCCTCCCCTTTCCCATGTATGTATTGTGGCCTAAGGCCGATGTACAATAAACATTTTCTGAGTTCTGAGTTCTCTTTCTCTCTCTCTCTCTCTCTCACGCACGCACACACACACACACACACACATACACACACACACACACACACACACACACACACACCACACAACGTCTAATATCACTCATAGTGAAAAGACGTTAAATCAAACAACGAACGAACACACATACGACCACAGCCAGCTGTTCAACACTTGTGGAAGAAATCAACATCCATAAGGATCATGACAATCATTTAATCATTTGGTGCAGCATCCTTGCCATTGTAAGGATGACAACAACAGAAAGAGCATTGTGTACCAGCTTATTCAATGATGACCCAATACTTATATGTGTGTTGCAAGGGGGAGGGAGCACACGTGCGCGCGTGCGTGTATGTGAGAGAGAGAGAGAGAGTGTGTGTGTGTGTGTGTGTGTGTGTGTGTGTGTCTGTGAGTCTGTGTGTGTGTCTGTGAGTGTGTGTGGGTATATGCAGTATGTGTGCACAGAAGAGCACAATTACACTGGAGTGGGCCTCATAGCTCAAGTTGGTTGAGCGTCGGATTCACATGCGAATGGTTGTGAGTTCGAATCCCGGGGTGCAGGGATACATGAAAATTGGCCTTCTCACTCTCCAATCTTAACATCATAGTTGTTCTGACATTCAAGAAGATGACAAGCATTCTTACCAACAAATGCCTATCAATTAACATCAGGAAGAGAGTTCTTGAATGCTATATAGAACCAATACTGTTGTACGGTTGTGAGGCGTAGACAGTCAACAAGCAAAGCCAGAACAAGATTGAGTCAGCCGAGATGTGGTTTCTAAGAAGAATGTTGAGAGTTCCATAGACAGCAAAGAAAACAAACGAGACAGTCTTGATGGAGGCAGACACAAGAAGATCATTCATAAGGAAGATTAGGAAAAGACAGGCAACATTTATAGGCCATTTTATGATAACAAGAACAAGAACAAGATTTTATTTCAGCCCAGTGCACAGACACAAGGAAAATGTTTTTGGCTATACATACAATCACACTCACGCCTCACAACAATTACAATATTCAACATCATAAAAGACAAATTCGTCGGTCATCCACGGAATCGAAGAAACACACGCACACAACACACATACTCTCACGCCAAGGCGCCCATATCCAAACCACCTTAGCTGGCCACTAATTGTTGGTTCTGCCCTGCCAGCTAATTAATTTAACAGCGCCCATCTGTCTTTCCCCCCACTCCACACCACCCTCACCCATCCTGTGGCGAGCCACAGGCACACATTGAAGTATAGACTTACAGATTGACCTAGATTCGACTAGGTCTACCGATGTTAGCGTTGAAAGGGGAATTGGAGCACCTGGTCACAACGGGAAAGCTGGAGGGAAGGAGAGCACCAGGTAGACCCAGGGAGAAGATACTAGATGGACTTGCAGAGTGGCTGAAGAGAAAGAGGGTGGAAGAGATGTTTGAGGCAACCAGAGATAGAGACAGATGGAAGGCCATGATCGCCAAGGCACCTGATAATGATGATGAGTGGTAGTAGTAGTAGTAGTAGTAGTAGTAGTAGTAGTAGTAGTAGTAGCAGCAGTAGTGTGTGCATGTTTGTGTGTGTATGTATATGTGTGTATTTGTATGTGTATGTGTGTGTGGTGTGTGTGTGTGTGTGTTTGTGTGCGTGCGTGTATGTGTGTGTGTCCGTGAGTAATGAGGAAGAAATAAAAGAGAGAGCAAGAGACAACACATGCAGTCATTATTCTGAGAGAAAGACAGAGACAGCCAGCGATCCAGTCAGGCAGACAGGCAGACTCACAAAACACCATTTGGCAAGCAGTAAATATTATTCTCATAGATCTGTATATTATCACTACTCACAATCAAAGATAGGAAGACAAACATGCAAAGCGTTTCAGCGCTACCTAAAAGATCTGCAAGTTATTCCATGTTTGAGAAATTACACAAAAAACACACAAACACATTGTAACATTTTCAAGATTATGACCGTGATCGAAGTACTCTGTAACGCTAACATTGGTACACGGTCACCATTTTGACCGCTTAATTAAACTAGAAGAAACAAAACAAAACAAAACAAAACAAAACAACAACAACAACATAACCCGTCAGTCCACTCTTTTCTTGGCTTTTTATATTTATATGGCAGGTTAGTGGTTCTTTGGCTTGTTGGTTGGTTGGTTGTTTGGTTGGTTGGTTGGATGTTTGGTTGGTTGGTTGGATGTTTGGTTGGTTGGTTGGTTGTTTGGTTGGTTGGTTGGATGTTTGGTTGGTTGGTTGGATGTTTGGTTGGTTGGTTGGATGTTTGGTTGGTTGGTTGGATGTTTGGTTGGTTGGTTGGATGTTTGGTTGGTTGGTTGGTTGTTTGGTTGGATGTTTGGTTGGTTGGTTGGATGTTTGGTTGGTTGGTTGGTTGTTGGTCGGTTGGTTGGTTGTTTGGTTGGTTGGCTCGTTGGTTGTTTGGTTGTTTGGTTGGTTGTTTGGTCGGTTGGTTGGTTGGTTGTTTGGTTGGTTGGTTGGTTGGTTGGTTGTTTGGTCGGTTGGTTGGTTGGTTGTTTGGTTGGTTGGTTGGTTGGTTGGTTGGTTGGTTGGTTGGTTGGTTGGTTTTGTGATTTGGTCGGTTGTCTGGATTTTTCTTTCTCTTTTTCAGCGGACCTCAACAGCTCAGTTGGTTGAGCGTCAGATTAACATGCTAATGGTTGTGGGTTCGAATCCCGGGAAGCAGGGATACATTAAAACTGGCCTTCTCACTGTCCCATCTTAACATCATTGTTTTGGTAGTGTCAGTATAGGATTAGGTAAGTCCCCCTTCCCCCACTTTCCTGGGATGGTTATCCCCCTCGGCCATATCACCTCAGGTGGGTGCTGACGTAGAAGAAAAAAATCAACCAAATCAATCAGTTTTTTCTTTTCTTTGGTATTTATTAGCGGATTGGGAAACTTGAACAAATTTCAATTACAGCTTCACAAGATAGCATCTCCAAGCTTGGAATATATTCCATACACACTGGTGCCACAGATCCCATGTGATGGAGAAAGATCCAAGATGATCATGGTAAAAGCTGTAAACCTGCACAAGAGCCAGGAGCGCTGGCAAGGTCTTGAGGTCCAGCCTAGTGTATGAGTTCTTTGTCTATCCTTGTATCTATCTATCTGTATATGAAACAACTTGGTATCATACTGACTTCAAGATAGAAATCTCTGGCCTTAGGACACAGGCTCTGGTGGTAAACATGTGATACTATGACATTTGGAATAAATTTGACAATATCATCTGGCACACATGTGACACTATGACATTTGGCATACACGTGACACTATGACATTTGGCATACACGTGACACTATGACATTTGACATACATGTGACACTATGACAACTGGCACATGTATCACAGGTGATACTGCCATTTGGCACACATGTGACACAGTGACGTTTGAAATACATGTGACACAGTGACATCTAGCACATGTGATACTGCCATTTGGCACACATGTGACGCAGTGACGTTTGAAATACATGTGACACAGTGACATCTAGCACATGTGATACTGATTTGCACACATGTGACGCAGTGACGTTTGGCATACACGTGACACTATGACATTTGGCATACATGTGACACTATGACAACTGGCACATGTATCACAGGTGATACTGCCATTTGGCACACATGTGACACAGTGACGTTTTAAATACATGTGACACAGTGACATCTAGCACATGTGATACTGCCATTTGGCACACATGTGACACAGTGACGTTTGAAATACATGTGACACAGTGACATCTAGCACATGTGATACTGCCATTTGGCACACATGTGACACAGTGACGTTTGAAATACATGTGACACAGTGACATCTAGCACATGTGATACTGCATTTGGCACACATGTGACACAGTGATTGTTGGCACACATGTGACACAGTGACATCTAGCACATGTGATACTGCATTTGGTACACATGTGACACAGTGACGTTTGGCACACATGTGACACAGTGACATCTAGCACATGTGATACTGCCATTTGGCACACATGTGACACAGTGACATTTGGCACACATGTGACACAGTGACGTTTGAAATACATGTGACAGTGACATCTAGCACATGTGATACTGCATTTGGTACACATGTGACACAGTGACATTTGGCACACATGTGACACAGTGACATTTGGTACACATGTGACACAGTGACATTTGGTACACATGTGACACAGTGACATTTGGCACACATGTGACACAGTGACATTTGGTACACATGTGACACAGTGACATTTGGTACACATGTGACACAGTGACATTTGGCACACATGTGACGCAGTGACATTTGGCACATGTGATACTGCATTTGGCACACATGTGACACAGTGACATCTGGCACACGTGATACTGCATTTGGTACACATGTGACACAGTGACATTTGGCACATGTATGACACTATGACAGTTGGTATACATGTAACACTGACATCTGGCACAAATGTAACAATATGATTTTGGCACAATGTGACACTGTCACATCTGGCAAAGTAGAAAAGTTTAAAACCCCAACGAAAATAACAATATTTGGTGCTTAGAAACGTTTCGGCTGCTCGTTTTTTCAACTATTTCAGATTTTCCCTTTTTTCCAAATGTTGTTTCTTATCTAACAAATCAGATTTTAAACTATTTTGAACTTGATTGAAGCTGCTGATTTTCTAAAGGTGAGCATGGTATTTAACTGTTGTCTTTTATCTTAACTAGGTTGTCGTTTTTCACATGGTGTTAGCCCTGATATGGCTCCAGTAGTCGGCTGGGCTCTATGCAATATGAACTGAAGTGACTAGTTCTGTGGTTTCAGCCTTTGTTAATTCGTATCCATTGTAAACACAACACAGGGAAAGAGACAAGTGGATATCAAACTACTTATGAATTCCGATAACTTGTGAGATGATATATTTTATTCAATGTCTCCTGGCATCTGGAAATAATACTCAACACTTAGATGAGGAAATCAGAACGTGTGTGGTTTCTTTATTAAACAGACAGATTTTTGGTATGGTCTTGCCATCTTACTCCTCTCCCTCCCTCCTCCCTTATCCTAACCTCTTCTCTCCAGCCCTCCCACTCTCTAAAATTAGTGTTGCTAACCGCATTATGAGTTTGTTGAGTAAGTGTTTACAACTTCTGCTAAGGCAGAGAAACACACACACACACACACACAACACACACACACACACACACACACACACACACACACACACACACACACACACACACACACACACACTCTCTCTCTCTCTCTCTCTCTCTCTCTCACTGTCTGACATACACAAGACTCACATATGTTCTTACGTACAAACACACACACAAACTCGATGCACAACCCTTTGACTTACAGAAACAATCTTTCCAGGATTGGACTTACAGAAACAATCTTTCCAGGATTGGACTTACAGAAACAATCTTTCCAGGATTGGACTTCAGAAACAATCTTTCCAGGATTGGACTTACAGAAACAATCTTTCCAGGATTGGACTTACAGAAATAATCTTTCCAGGACTGAACTTACAGAAACAATCTTTCCAGGATTGGACTTACAGAAACAATCTTTCCAGGATTGGACTTACAGAAACAATCTTTCCAGGATTGGACTTACAGAAACAATCTTTCCGGACTGGACTTACAGAAACAATCTTTCCAGGACTGGACTTACAGAAACAATCTTTCCAGGATTGGACTACAAAAACAATCTTTCCAGGATTGGACTTACAGAAACAATCTTTCCAGGATGGACTTACAGAAACAATCTTTCCAGGACTGGACTTACAGAAACAATCTTTCCAGGATTGGACTTACAGAAACAATCTTTCCAGGATTGGACTTACAGAAACAATCTTTCCAGGACTGAACTTACAGAAACAATCTTTCCAGGACTGGACTTACAGAAACAATCTTTCCAGGACTGGACTTACAGAAACAATCTTTCCAGGACTGGACTTACAGAAACAATCTTTCCAGGATTGGACTTACAGAAACAATCTTTCCAGGATTGGACTTACAGAAACAATCTTTCCAGGATTGGACTTACAGAAACAATCTTTCCAGGACTGAACT
>CM060305.1:9725708-9753208 GCA_030674185.1 Monoplex corrugatus
CACAGCCAAGGAAAAGACAACTTTCACCCAGCAAAATTCATTCCAATATCTGATGCTATAATCTCAACCTCTGGGCCATAATCTTCATATTTCTCAATTCAGTTGATAACTGTTGGTAGCCCACAAGATGGAGGACGCGGATCAGTTCATCTGCAGTTGCGTATGGTCCTTTGAATTCCTTCCAGAAGACCATGGCAGCATAGACCCGGCTCGGAAGCTGATCTTTGCCGTGGTAAGTCTGTTCCAAATCCACCATCTTTTCATCGGGGAATCGGAATTTCTTCATCAGGTAACGAAGCTCGTTCTTGTTGATGGCCAACTTCATGGCTTCAAACATTCTTGTCAGCAGCAGATCTATACCAACAGATACACACAGAATGTCAGAAGTTTAGGCCAACATGGCCACACATAAGATTCCGTAAAAAAGATACAGTAAAGTAAACAAACTCTTTGTGGTTGCTTTTTCACAACCTATTACTGAATAGAAAGAACAGAAAAAGCTTACAAATAGTATTTAGTTTCTTTCTGGCCATCAGATTAGGTATCAGTTTGTACAACACAATGAGAAAGACTGAATTCATCAGATTATTTTATCTTTTCTTTTAACTAGTAACAATACCACCTATTTCCAATTTCATGCTATGATCTGTTATTATTCTTGACAAATTACGTTTGTGCTGCATACCAGTCGCCGTGGTGTAGTGGTTAGCACAGTGGACTACCGACTTGAAGGTTGTGGGTTCGAATCCCCATCAGTCCCTTCAAAACTATATCATTGTGGGATTTTTCGGCTCTAACTGGCTCCTACCCAGAGTTGGGTGTGCTATGGGCTCATCGGGAAGACTGAGACCACAAAACCAAGTCTTATCCACTTCATGAATGCTTCATTGAGGGTGTTGCTCAAATCTTATGACCAGCACCGCAAGTGTCTGTATCTCTCGGGCCTGGTTGACGCCAGGATATATTATGATAGTAAGCGAAGAGTAGAGCCCTGTCACACAGTCTCAATCCTGAATGGAACTCCATAGCATCATAGTTATCGCTCTCATCATCATCATCATTATCGCATTGTAAAAACTGTCCAGCTTCTGTGGCATTAAGGTGGCGTACAAAATGGGACTTGAAATAAAAAAGGTGAGCGCAAAGGTAACCTCCCTGAGTGCAATGATCCTGAAAATAAAACTAAAGAAAAAATTGTGCTGCACTGATATAATGACGTCTGTACCCAACTGTATTTATATTGCACTGATCAATGCACTGATATGGCAAACACCCTCTCTCCACCCTCACCCCCCATCCTCATTTTCTTTTTTCTTTTCTTTTTTTTTTTGACACGTAAAGTGCAACAAGTATTCTCTGACATGAATTATTTGCGCTACACAAATGAAATTAGTACCTTCTCTCTCAACGGCACGACGGATGAATCTGCCGATGGGTTGAAGGACCCCTGACACACACACATCCATAGGGGGAGTACGTAGGGGGTTGTTGTGCAAGCACAGGTCCTGTAGCCCGGTCAACTGGTCAAACTCCAAGGGCAGAGTGGGCAAAAAGTTGTCATTCAAGTGCAGAACCTGCAAAATTGAAAATAGCACATAAGTCAAATTAATCTCAGAAGAAAAAGGATAATCACACACACACACACACACACACACACATATACACCACACACACACACACACAGCGCGCGCGTGCCTGCACACACACACCACGCACACACACACACACACACACACACACACACACACACACATACATACACAGCGTGGTAGCAGGAGAGTGATAATGAAAGGAATGGTTATAAAGATGTGAAAAGAGCAGTGTTCAGAGAGGATCTGAACAATGACAGAGAATCAGAACTGCAGAATGACAGACGAAGTGTGTTCCATGCAGATGGGACCTGGAAGAAGAATGAATGTTGACCAGCTGTCTTGGTACGATGGGACATAATGCTATGATGATAGCATTGTGACTGCATGACAGGGCTGTGTTTTACACTTCCTTTCATAATAAACCCTGGTATCAATGAGGTCAAAGAGACACAGACATCTGCAGTGTTCAAGAAGGCATCTGCACAGGACTGTGTAGTCCAAGTCTTCCCAATAAGCCATAGCACAATCAACTCTCAGTATGAGCGGGTCGAGCCTAAAAAATTCCACATTAAGTTTTTTACCAATGAGGGTTCGAATCCACAAACTCCCAGTAAGTATTCTATTGCACTTACTACTTTCCCACACTAACTGGTTATTCTACTGCATTTTCTTTTACTTTGATTACAGCACAGCCATTCCTTAATCAAACCTGAACCACTACTCAACACAACAACGCTTAAAAGATAAATGTCTACTGAACAATTTGACAAGTACAACACTAAATCCACAAAGACAAAATAAATCTACACTTCTCATAACAGAAAAAAGGTTATGCGGAGTACTCTAAATTGTACAAAGCAAGTAAATAAAAAAAAAACGAGAGTAATAACCTGTAAGTTCTTCATATCACAGAGAGTGTCTGGCAGTGCGGCAATCTCATTGTGGTCAGCCCTCAGGTCTGTCAGGTTCTTCATGGCGCTGATGGTGCGAGGCAACGTACGCAACGTGTTATAGGAGACTGTCAGCTCAGCTACTGATGAGAACTCTATTTCATCGGGCAGAGATGGTACCTGAAAAAAAAAAAGAAAAGAAAATAGAAAAAAAAGAAAAAGACAAATAAGAACTCAAAATTTACAGATTCTGGTCACACAAAGTTAGAAAAACATTACAACAGTACAATTGTTTGAACAAAACAAACACTTCATGACATTCATAAGTCGGGTAGAACCTCAACATATTTTAAGTGTGTACTACATGCGCAGGCTAATGGCACTTGCTATAATTACTTTGGATCCTTCTTTAAATAGTGTTATTGGTGTTATGTGATCATCTAAATTTTGTGATGTGATGTCATCTTGAGAAAACTGAAACAGAAAACTGACATGACTACCAAACAAGTTAGTGTCATGTAACATCACTAAGTACTGCACGAAAATAATTATTTTTCATAAACCATATATAGAGGCTGTGGAAACTACAAATTTTGTAGAATGTCCCCAGTACATGATCATTTCAGAGACTGCTCATACACTGATGATTTGAGTTTTTCCCAAAAAAGCATAAATTTACTTCTCAAGAATAATACATCGAACAACAGTCTAATGGCTTTTCAAAACCAAATACTGGCAATACATTGTGTTCTCTGATAAGCCTGGATGTTATAGTATTTCTACTATTCATACTGATACATTTATTGTAAATCTGATAGTTTTAGTTTCAATTTTTCTCAAGATAGTATTTTCATGCTCAGAAGAAATTCCACAAGCACCAATGTTGCAGATACCAAAATTATAATGGATAAAGATCCAAAGTGATCATGGCATTAACCATAAGCCTGCACATAAACCTGATGCGCTAGTAATATGAGATTTCATGTTATATCTATGATTACTATATTTCAGTTAAAAAAAATGCGAAATAATAATAAGCCTGGAATAACACACGCAATCAGAAAATTAATCTGTTCATCAAATTGGCTAAACAAATACAAAGACAGTTTCCATTTCACTGTCAAGTTTCTCAAGATGGCATTTCTGTGCCTGGAATTAATTCTTTATGCACTCACACCACAGATTCCATGTGATAGATAAGAAAAAGATCCAAAATAATAATAATAATAATTACAATATTTATATAGCGCAAAATCTCGATAAAAATCAAATCTAAGCGCTGAACATACACTTATGCACGCGCGCACACACACGCACACACACACTTACACATGTCTATAAATGGGGAAAAAGAATAAAAGCAATGGAAAATTATAGAGAGCATATTATATACAAATATATATTAAAATGTGATTCCCCTCCGAGTGGAGACAGGCTACAGAGGGGGGATGAGTGAGGTCAGGATTTTATGCAGAGGAGAAAAGGTGAGCTTTGAGAGCGGACTTGAAGGAGACAAAAGTAGGTTGCTGACGGACAGAGAGAGGAAGTTTGTTCCAGGAAAGTGGACCAGAAACAGAGAAGGCTCGTGGACCATAGGTATTGAGCTTGGTGCGTGGAAAGCGAAAAGTCAGAGGATCGGAGGCAGAGCGGAGGGTACATGAGGGAACATAGATCTCAAGTAGGCTTGACAGGTAATCGGGGGCATCACAGCATACGCCCTACATCAGCACAGAAGCCTTAAACACTGGCAAGGTCTTGGCGTTCTACTTAGCATATGTTTTCTATGTCTGTCCTTACAAAACAAAAAAAAAGGATTAGGGTTATGACTGCACTGTACAACAACCCATGCATTCACATCATAGAAACCTATCTAAGGGCAACCCCGCGTACAACCATTTCTTACTTTCTAACACAAAGACGGTACCTTAAGACCTTCTGCCTGGCTGAAGACCAGCTTGTGTAGATGAGGGATGGAGCAGACTGTCTTGGGGAACTCAAAGAACTGGTTGTTGGACAGATCCAGCTCCTGCAAGGACCCCAACATTGACACTTCCTCTGGCAAATCCAACAGAGCATTGTCCGAAAAGTCTGCAATCTGCAGCTTCTGAAGGGCGCACAGCTCTGCACTAAACACTGACACTTGATTCTTTTTGAAATACAGTTCTCGCAAGTTACAAAGCTGGGCGACTGCTGCGGGAACTTCTACAATCTTGTTGTCACTCATGTCTAAAGTTTCGAGGGAGGTTATGCTGCAGACGGCATGGGGAAAGTCTTTGAAGGCGTTACGACCCAGGTTAAGGTGAACCAATTTTTTCAGACCTCCCAGTTCTTCTGGCACTTCATATAACTTGTTTCCATCCAGAAGTAGCACCTGCACAGAAAACAGAACACAAAATAACACATGTGCACATACATTTGGACAAATCACAAGACTGAAGTTCGCATATTCACTCTTTTATTTAAACACACTCACATATACACACACACACATACACACACGCATACATATGCACACACACACATACATACGCGTTCCTGCACACACACAAATACATGCACACAAATACAGACATACCCACACACATACACACACAAATACATGCACACAATACATGCACACAAATACAGACATACCCTCGCACATAAAACATACACATGCATGCAACACACACACACACACACACACACACACACACACACACACACACACACACACACACACACACACACACACACACCATCACCACAGGGTGAGGGAATCAAAGGGTTAAGTTTTTGCCTTGCTAGCATGGTTGGAAATGCAGGATGCTGATAGACAGGGTGTGGGATTCAAAGGGTTAAGTATTACAGATACTCACCTCCAGCTCACTGAGAGAGCCGATAGCAACAGGCACATTGATGAAGTTGTTGTCTGACAGGATCAGCTTGGTGATCTTCTTCAGGTTGGAAAACTCCACGGGCAGCCTCTCCAGCTGGTTCTTGGCCAGGCTGAGAGTCTCCAGGTTAGAGCACCAGCAGATACTTTCCGGGATCATCGTCAGCTGGTTGGAGCCACAGTAGACCTCTTTCAGTTCAAACAGCTCAGCAATGTCATCAGGCAGGGCGGTGAGACAGTTGTTTTCCAAACCTAGGATGGTGAGATGTTTGAGGGAACAGATCTCTGCAGGGATGGAGTCCAGGCGGTTGTTGTTCAGACCCAGGACACGGAGTTGTTTCAGACGCTGGACCTCTGGCTGTAGCATGGTCAGCTGGTTGCCGGACATGGCCAGTTCCCGCAACTCTTCCAGCCAAAACACCTGCATGTGACAAAGATTTAGTGTATAAGCTTTGTGTGTGTGTGTGTGTGTGTGTGTGTGTGTGTGTGGTGTGTGTGTGCGTGCGTGCGTGCGTGGTGCGTGTGTGCGTGCGTGCGTGCGTGCGTATTTCATTTTTATTCTATGTGTGAAAGGTGTCTTTGTGTGTGCGGCATGTGTATGTGTGTTTTATATTTTCATTCTCTGTGTGTACGTGTGTGCATATGTGCATGTGTATGTGTGTTTGTACATGAATGTGTATTCCTGATCACTACAAAAACAACATTCTTTGCCTTCACAGGCACAAAGCTATCAGTGAACACACACACACCAGACACACAAACCACATGATTCTCCCTTAAAATAAATATATAACTCCAGCCTAAACTAATAATCTCACTGGAACTGGCACAAACAGTTTTTCACAGTTGTCTGTGAAAAATAAACACAACATGTCATCATCATCATCATCATCATCAGTTGCCCTGCTGCATGGCGTTGGCGATCATGGCCTTCCATCTGTCTCTATCTCTCGTTGCCCCTAGCATCTCCCTCCCCCTCCTCGTCCCAAGCCACTCTGCAAGTCCATCCAGCATTTTCTCCCTGGGTCTACCTGGTGCTCTCTTTCCCTCCAGCTTTCCCGTTGTGACCAGGTGCTCCACACAACATGTACAACACCCCAATCGAGCTAATATCTCACCTTTACTGTCTGTTAAAAATAAACATGATCATATATATATATATTTAGATATATATAGATATAGATATATATATACATACACACATATACATATATATGTATGTATATATGATATATGTACATATACAAATACAGATATGTAGATATATATAGATATAAAAGTACACTCCAGCCTAAACTAATACATTTGTTGTCTATAAATAATAAACATGATTTTATATGTACAACTCTCCAGCCTAGACAAATACCTCACCTTTGCTGCCTGTGAAAAATAAACATAATCATATGTGTACAACACTCCAGCCTAGACAAATACCTCACTTTGCTGCCTGTGAAAAATAAACATAATCATATGTGTACAACACTCCAGCCTAAACTAATGCCTCACCTTTGCTGTCTGTGAAAAATAAACATAATCATATGTGTACAACACTCCAGCCTAAACAAATACCTCACCTTTGCTGTCTGTGAAAATTTAACACAATTTTATAAGTACAACACTCCAGCTTAAACAAATACCTCACCTTTGCTGTCAGTGAAGAATAAACATAATTGTATATGTACAACACTCCAGCTTAAACTAATACCTCACCTTTGCTGTCTATGAAAAATAAACACAACTTTATTTGTACAACACTCCAGCCTAAACAATACCTCACCTTTGCTGTCAGTGAAGAATAAACATAATTGTATATGTACAACACTCCAACAAAAACTACCATCTCACCTGCACAGGGATAAAGTCAAACTCATTGTCGTCCAGCAGGAGCTGCTCCAGACTGATAAGGTTCTCCACCTCCCGCGGCAGGTTGGTCATGTGGTTCCCTGACAGCCCCAGCCTCAACAAGCCTTCCAGTTTGCACACCACAGGGTTCAGAAACTCCAGACAGTTGCGCTCCAGACCCAGAATCTCCAGGTTCTCCAGGTTACCTATGCTGTCTGGGACCTGACCACATGACAAAAACACAGTGTGAGGGAAAGTTTCTCATTACATTCAATCGTCTTACAAGTAAATCTGATAAGACGAAGAAGAAGAAAAACAAACAAAGCAAAGATTCTGCTGAGTGCATGAGATGAAACAAAATAAGTCATTCAACTGTCTACTGGATATAAACAAAGGAACAAAAAGTAAAAGGAAATGGATATACACAAAGGAACAAAAAGTAAAAGAAAATGGATATAAACAAAGGAACAAAAAGTAAAAGGAAATGGATATAAACAAGGAAGAAAATACAAGGAACAGTCTCTGTCTGCAATTGTTAACATTAACTCAACATTAGGTACTCAAGGGAACTAACCCAATCTGCTTCACTGGAAGTCAGAGGAGTAACTTCACATCCCTATGTGACAATGAGGCCATAAACGCACACTGGAATAAACCCTGCAGAATCTGCCTTCTATTCAAGAATATCTAACCCCACGGACCATAAAGTCCTATAGCCCTACACCAAGTCTGTATGGGGAGTGAGGTGGTAGACACTTCACTACCTCCTGGGGCAAGTTTCCGAGGACGGGTCCAACTCCTTTCTGTCACTGCTTTTATCCTTTCCCCAGTCTGAACTGGGACAGGAACCCATTCACAACTGGATAGACTGGAGGTTGCATGCGCAATGTTTCTCAGGCCAGAATCAAACCTGTGCAAACCTGTGCAGACAGACTGGAATACAGAAGTTCCACCTCTGTGCCCTCCTGGCTTCAAACTTGAAAAAAGAAAAGATTAAAAAGGTAACCATAAAAGTAAAGGTTTTCCCATAACCCTGAGGTCATACGGGAGTGAGGTGGTTGAGACCTCAGTTTTTCTCAGGGACTGATTTGTGAGGAAAGTGTCCATCTCTTCCTCCTCAAAGCTTTACTGTCCCTAACTTTTGGGCAGATTCAAGCACACACACACACACACACACACTCTATACACACACACATACACACACACACACACATTCACTCACTCACACACACACACACACATACACCACAACACAACCATACACAAAAACACATGCACAACACACACACATGCAACAAACACAAATACACACACACACACACACACACACAACACAGCACAGTACAGAATTAATATATCCAGGTCATACCTCATGCAGTCTGTTCTCATTAACTCCAAGCACTTTCAGCTCTTTCATGAATCCTATGGACCCTGGGATGGCTTCCATTTTATTCCCATTGAGAATCAGCTGTGTCAGCGTCTGCAGCCCTGATAGCTCTGAGGATACAGCTTCGATGTCATTGTTGGAAAGGTCTAGAATCTGCAGTTTCGGGAGACGGAAAACTGATCGGTTTACTGCCTGAAGCTTATTTCCGGCCATGACCATCACCTCCAAGTGATCCAGGTGTGAAACAGCATCAGGGATCTGCCAATATATTGTTTAATTTATACACCTGGATGTATGATGTGTGCAGGTGTATGCTGCTTGTTCATGATGTTGTGCGTGCATTTGTTGTGTGTGTGTGTGTGTGTGTGTGTGTGTGTGTGTGGGGTGTGTGTGTGTGTGTGTGTGTGTGTGTTGTGTGTGTGTGTGTGTGGTGTGTGTGTGTATGTGTGTGTGTATGTGTGAGTGTATGAGTATGTGTGTATGCATGCAAGCACGCATGTGCATGCCTGCATGTGTGTGTGCTTGCATGTGTGTTTAATCATGTTCACTTATTACATTTGTACATTTTCTGTTGTTCAGTTTATGTGTATTGCTGTGAAACAAACTCACTTGCAAGAATACAATATCTGTTATCTGCTATCAGTCTGAGGATTTAAAGAATACATACTGAATGTTTATGTGAACAGATATTTACACACAAAGTCATACACACATGTGAATGAAAAAAAAAGTGCTTAAGTGAATGTAAGCCTTCATGCTCATATTGCACACACACACACACACACACACACACACACACACACACACACACACACTCACACACACACACACACACACACACACACACACACACACACACACACACACACACACACACACACATACACACTCAGTTCAAAGATGAACAGATTGGGGCATAGAGGTTTTGTTGTTCTCATAACACAGTTTCCTACTGGTACTGACTTACAGGGTCGGTGGGGCCTAGATGGCAATAACAAAAAAACAACATGAAAACGCACATGGACATGTTGACTGACTGACAGACTAATCATAGTAATGGCAAGATGTTGCTGCACAGACTACATACTCTGTCTTCAGTAGGTGTGCAACATCTGGGTATTTTCATATTTCCATAAGCTACAGGATCTTTGACATGCATATCGATGTCCTGCATTTGTATGTGTACACACGAAGGTGTTTTAGGCACTTACAGGTCTGCACACATGTTCGTGTGGGAGATTGGAAAAATCTCCATCCTTTGGCAGGTTTTAGCCACCAGGTTGAAGGTATCCAGGCAGGACTGATCCCATTCCTTCTGAACAGTAGTCTGACATCTTAACCTAAGTTTCAGTCTTTTTCTGCTAATTTTTGTACTTAGTCTTTGTCCATTTGTGATCTTACATTTACACTTGACAAATGCCAGTCAGCCGAAAATGTGCGCCTGTCTTGTCTGGTTATATTAAATACTCGTTCTGATTCTGTTTTTGTGTTTTTATGGTTCCTGTTTGCTTGAATCTGGGCAGTCACACCTGTTTTGGCTTTCTTAACCTATCTGACTATTATAACTTTCCCACCACAATGTACAAAACAAAACTTCACATTTCCAAACTCACGTACCTCTTTGATCCTGTTGTTGTTTAAGGACAGACACACCAACTGATCAAGGTCAAACACCTGGTCTGGTATCTGGGTCAAATGCAATTCAGCAAGATCAGCACATAACTTGCTGCCCTGTACATAGAGCATGGTGTTGACGTCAAGTTCTTCCATGTTCTCTTCTTGAAGGAAATTGTTGGACTCGTTGTGTGCAGCATTCTCATTATCATCCATCATCTCCCCATTCACCTGAACCTCTGGAATGTTGCTGAGGTCTCCTCCCTCACCTGGGCTGCTGGCAAGCTTGTCTGTTTCCATGGTTGTATCTGTAACATCCACAACATGAAGGTATGTGACCATGTATGTTTTTAAGTTTAGTCAGGCTGAGAAAGAGTTCAACACATGCTGAAGTGGAACTTGGAATTTGCTCAAGACAGGTTCATCACACTCTGATAGTTCCATATGACAAACTACTCCAATTTTTAACATCATCGCTCAATGGATCATCTTTCCTTAGCCTCCACCACAGCCATACACCTGTCAACCTGCTGTCCTTGATCCTTTCACCATCGCTCTATCAACCAGAATTTTTTCATTCAATTATACATCTTGTCACAATCACTTCCCAAGTGAAATTCAGGCTGCTCTTTCTGGTGAGACATTGCTGAAACACAGTGTCGTAGTTTTTTTCCTCTAGGTATATATCTATATTGATACACACACACACACACACACACACACACACACACACACACACACACACACACACATATATATATATATATATATATATATATATATATATATATATATATATACACAGATAGATAGATAGATAGATAGATAGATAGATAGACAGATACTAAGATAGATAGATGCCTATATATCTATCTATCTCTCTCTCTCTCTCTATGTATATATATATATATATATACACACACAAATGGGTCAAGCAGAGCATGGACACCCCCCCCCCCCCCCAATCCCCTTTGCTGATTGAAATGGTTATCTGTGGCATTAGGAGTTTGGGAGGTGATTGTCCGGAGAGTGGTGAGGCATATACCTCCGAACCAGGACAGACGGTAAGCTCTTCAACCTCTCCAGACTAAGAGCCAAGACCAAAGTCCAGCTGAGGTGCCTGCGTGACTTCATCTTTGCAGACGACGCGGCAGTAACCGCCCACTCAGCTGAGGACCTACAGCAGCTCATGACTCGCTTTAGCGATGCCTGCCAAAACTTTGGGCTTACCATAAGCTTGAAGAAAACACAGGTCATGGGACAGGATGTTGACTCTCCCCCAGCCATCAGCATCAATGACCATGAACTGGATGTCGTCCATGACTTTGTTTATCTGGGCTCAACAATCTCAGACACCCTCTCACTTGACATAGAGCTCAACAGGCGCATCGGCAAGGCAGCTACCACCATGACCAGACTGACGAAGAAAGCATGGAACAACAGCAAGCTGACTGAGCACACAAAAATCCAGATCTACAGAGCCTGCGTCGTGAGCACCCTCCTGTATGGCAGCGAGTCCTGGACTTTGCGTGCCCGACAAGAGCAAAAGCTCAATGCTTTTCACATGCGTAGCCTCCGACGCATTCTAAACATCACCTGGCAGGACAAGGTCCCGAACAACACTGTCCTGGAAAGAGCTGGATGCACCAGCATGTACACGCTGCTGAAACAGAGACGCATGCGCTGGCTTGGCCATGCCGTGCGCATGGACGACGGACGGATCCCCAAAGACCTCCTCTACGGAGAACTGGTGCAGGGAAAACGTCCCACAGGCAGACCACAGCTGCGATTCAAAGACGTGTGCAAGAGGGACCTAAAAGCCTTGAATATCGACAAAGACAACTGGGAAGCAACAGCCCTCGAACGGTCAGCCTGGAGACAGACTGTGCAGAAAGGTCTCTCCAAGTTTGAAGAGACACTCGCTCAGCGGCACGAGGAAAAGAGAACGAGAAGAAAGGCTGCAGCCCAGGCAGACAGACCAGCGTCAGACTTCATCTGTGCCCTCTGCCACAGGGACTGTCATTCCCGCGTCGGACTGGCCAGCCACACCCGGCGCTGCACCAGAATAGGCACCCAGAGCGCAACTCCATAGTCTTCCGAGACTGAAGGATGCCTATGTCCGGAGAGTGGTGAGGCACTGACGTTCTGTGTCCTATCCAGCACCCTCAGGTGTTTCTTGTTAACTTTAAACTTATAACTACCTATAAATCATGTAGAAGACAGATTTTTTTTTAACAGAATTCTACCAGGTAAAAACTTCTTTGTTGCCAAGGGATCATCAATATGTGATGAGCGCACGCTGCAGTGTGTTGCCTAATCCAAAGGACTAGCATCTACACCATCAATCAAGGTATCTGGAGGGATTGGCGGAGAAAAATCCCAGTCCAACACTGTTTTCTTGCATCCTATGAAGGTGCTTTAAACACTGGGCCACACACACCCCCATGCACTGATGCACTGGCTTCAGACAGCTAGAGAACAGCTGTACACTGGCTATAAATGAGACCAATGGATGGTCACCGAAGCTATTCTTATTTTTATCTTTTTTCTTTTTCAGCATTCCAATTTTCTTGGGTACTTGTATGCATGTTATTTTGCACACAGTGTGCAAGTCTGCATACTCCATCTTTGGTGGGCGTGCATGCTGGGTACTTCCATGTTTCCATAAGCCACCAGACAGTGACATGACTTACAGGATCTTTAACACGCAAATCTGATATTGTGCATACACATAAAATGTAAATGGGGCTTAGTACTGGTGGGTATGTACACATGCAGACTGGAAGATCAGAAGAATCTCTGCCCTTCACAAACCAGGGAAAAATCACACCCCAGCAGTAAACTGTCATAACTCTGGAACCTTTCAATATATATGCTCATATTTATTTGAGTAGAGTAGCAAAGACAACCTGTGAGACAGATCCAATGGAATCTAATGCTACTAACCTCGGGTGATAAAATGTTTTCAAGTTTGAAGAACTTTACTGTCTATAGACATATTTCGGTCAAGCCTTGCACAACAAAGAGCAACATATAAAGTGACATCAACTAGTTGCTTACCGTTATCAGACAGAGAGTCAACGGTAGTCTACTACAGTTCCAACAACTACATTTAACCCTCAAGTTGCCAAAATTAGGTGATGTAAGGGTTAAAATCTTTTTTTGGATATTAGTCTGAACACCTAAAAAAGTTTGCTCTTACTTTACATATTGTTATCACATTGTGATTGTCCATGAGGAATGTATCATTGTAATTATTAAACCAAAAGTGATAGCTGCATTCTATTGAATTAAAATGTGGTGGTTGCAAGAAACTGATGGCTACAAGTAAGAAGCACTAACTAAAATATGAAACAAACTGAAATATCATTGAATTGCCAGCTGCTCTACCAGTGATTTTAATCACAGATGTTAACAGGCCTATGTATCCAATATATTAAAGTCTCTCTCTTTCTCCCCTTGCTCATACACTGATACATGCATGCATACAATGGATGTTTGCACATAGATAAATGCATGCACACACTCAGGCAGATTCAAACACACACACATGCATGCACACACTCATGTGGGACCATAGACACACACATACATACATGCACACACTAATGTGACTAATGCGCTGCAAACACATACTCGACACACTCAAGTGGGCACACACACAAACACACATGCACTCATTCACATAGGCACACACACACACACACACACACACACACCAACACACACACACACTACACACACACACACACACACACACACATACCCAGTGGAGTCTTGTGACTGATGATACATTCACTCATATTATCATACAATACTGATCGACACACTGCTGGTATAATAGTTTAAAGTTTGTTCAAGAGGGATTCATCATGCTCGTAAAATTTCATACATGCTCCACCCAAAACTTGCCAGTAATTATCTGGCTGACTCCCAGAGCCTCTGCACTGGCATGGTTTTGAAATGGGGAGAGGAACCCATGAAACACTATACTAACATCACAATGAATACTGGAAACATCAAGATGGGCAGCCAACACGCCAATTTTTAAAACTGTGGGCTTGAACTGAACTCCAGATATCAGATCTTCACTCCACGGCTCTATCAAAAGAACCAACTTGCCCGCGTAAAATGGTAACAACACAGGCCCTGATTATAATCAATAAAATAAAACTTTACAAAACTAAAGCACACACAAAAAAATTAACGTTTAACTCATCAGTCACCAATCCTAAACCTTCCGTCATATTCATTCAAAATTTTACAGGAAAATACCTTGTGGCCGAACTCCGTATTGTCTGTGTGTTCGTAAGAGAGAGCCCCAGTGCTGGAGGATCACAGATGAGGCTGTCCCCCCGCCGGACGCTTTACGTTGCCAGGTGAAAACACTCTCGCCCCAAGTGCCGCACCACACGAGTAAACACGGTAAGTGGGAGGAACTCTGTGCGCAGTCGCATCAAGCGGAAGTGATACAACATGGCAGCCTTCTGCTTCTTTCTCAAACGTAAAACTTAATTTTCTTTGCCTGTGGATTATATTCTGGACATTTTGCATAACAGGCAATATGCTTTAGTTGACGATTGGATGTTGAAATATAAATCTGCTTTACAGTTGTTTGCGTAATATTCAGGTGAGTGCATTTCAACTCGGAAATGTTTTACCGACTAGTCCAAAGCAAAAGTTGCCAGACGAAAAAGCCGAATGAAAATGTCACATGACATTCACAACTCGAAACTAAATATAATTTTACATTTATCTTTACCATGGACCATTTTTGGATTACCATGTTTTAGTATATTATGTTTCGATGACAATGGATAAATGTAGAATTATAAAGAATGAACGATCATGAAACGATTGCTGATCCGATGCCGGAACTGACTGAGTCTGATGCATAATTGACAGGGTCCCGAGTGGGTCGCCCCTCTCAGCAGACCTTGTTCATAGTTCGTCATTGAACTAAAAGCGCACAAGTATCACTGTCGTGTGCGGGTTTGTCATGTGTGTTGTCCGCAGGAATCGAAAATGAATGCGTTGTAGCATTGAAGGTTTATTATTATTATATTAATTTAATGTAGGTACACTGACCGATTGCTTCAAACTTATTATTAATAACACATTAACAGCTCACCTCCATTTGTTCTGGTCTTAACTTTTGTCTTTTCTGTGCTATTTCATAGACTTTCAAACTGCTGGTATTGGTGGTGGTTTTTCAGATAGGAGATGGGTGATCTATCCTGATTTCTTTTAGCCTTAACTTTTCTTTGTAAAACTGTTGTCATTGGATTGCGTTGGTGTTGTCACAATAGTGGGTCACAAGGCCAATGTATTTCATTGTTGTTTTTCATTTATTTGTTTGTTTTTTAATTCCAGCCAACAGGTGATGTTGAATTGTGCGTCCATTCAAAATGCTTTTATTTGTTCTTTTATCAGTCCATTTGACTCTAGTCTAAGAAGCCGTCTGTTGAACCACACACCAGCTACTTTGATCTTATCTTCATCTGTTTTTCTCTATGTCCAGGCTTCACCGCCATATAGCCTAACATTACTGGCCAGACCTGAGTTTTTAGAATTTTGATTTTAAGGTCTGTTGATACACTTTTCTCTTTCCAGATGTTACGTACTTGGATGATTTTCTGTTCTGCTATTCCTGTTCTTCGTTTGATGTCATTAGTACAAATGCTATCATGAGCTTTTAACTGAGCCTAAATATTTAAAATCAGTCACATTTTCTAATGCAGTCTTTGTTGATTTAAATATCTGGATATGTTTCATTTTCTTCTCCTTCTGTGTGCATTATTTATGTCATCTTGGCATTAAGATTTAGACCTGCATTGTTGCCCACTGGTTCTACTCTGTACAGAATTCTTTTCATGGCAGTGATATTGCCTGATATCAGTATAGTACCTTCAGCAGATCATAGAGTTGTGATGTTTTGACTGCCAGTTTTTATTCTTGTGTGTTCATGATGCATCTTTGACGGACTCCTTTATTGCTGTTAAAATATTTGCAGTTTTGGCTGTACTTTCAGATTGTTAGGTTTTGGTCAGTGTATAGGGCAGCGATGAATAAGAGAAGCCCATCTTTTTCATGGTATCAAAAATATGATTGCGCATGTCACTATCAAATGCTTTCTTGTAGTCGATGAAAGTACTCAAGACCTCTTGCTCGCTGTTTTAGATTTTCTGGATCATGATGTATAAAAGGAATAGTATGTCATTAGTTCTTTTGTTGGCCCTATAACCTGCTTGACAGTCTGAGAGCTCCTCTTCACTTTTAATCTCATTCTCTCTAGCATTTTGATTTAAGCGAGATTTTGCTAGCACAACTGGTGAGAGCAGTGGTTCTGTAGTTGTTGTCATCTTTGATGTTTCCCCTCAAGGTTGTGTAACATAACAAACTTTTGTAATTTCCAGTCTGTTGGCTATTTACATGTTCTCCATAACTTACAGCACAGGTGGTGCAAAGCTTTAATTCCTATTTTGCCAGTGTTTTTCTGTAGTTCTCCAGGACCGTGAAACATGTAGTAGTATAATTGCATCATATCAGTATTGAAAATAATATTGAAAACCACATTTACTTGTAAGCTGTATGAAACTATTGAAAGTGATAAGTAATCTAATGTTGAAATGTTTAAGCTATTGGCTTTGTATCACAGTGATTTATAGAATTTGAATGATAAATTCAGACTTTCTGTTAGACTGATACATGCTATGCTATACAGTTATTACTTTTAAGTTGTAATAGGATGCTTATTGACTATATTGTTCTGACTTCCTGTTGAAACACAGACTGGCTTTTTGTTATTTGTCAGCATAGGTATAATTTTTTTTATTGTTGTTAATTGTTTCTATTTGTTTCCTTTATCAGGATATGATTAGTTATTAATATGTAATGTATACATGTTTTTGATGATATTTGTCAGATTGATCATCATCATGGCAGCATTGAAAGAAAACAGGGATGTTGCCTGTTACTTCATCACAAAACATTCCTGGAAAGGAAAGTAAGTGTATGAGTGTGTGTGTTTGTGTGTTTGCATGCACGTGTTGCTGTAACTGTAAGATGTTTTGTTTCTTTGTACGTATGAGTGTGTATGTTTGTGTGATTGTGTGCATGTGTTGCTGTAACTGTAAAATGTTTTCTTTTTTGTACACAATAAATACCTTTGTGACTAATCGGTCATATTTTTTTTTTTTTACAAATTGACAGTTATTATGTGTGCCCATATCATAACTAAGGCTGTAGTGGATAGATGTATCCGCTACTGGTAACCTGGAACCCAGTACTACCTGTCACAGGGTCGAATTGCTGGCGACTAAACCAGCACCCCCACCAGTCCTCTCAGGAGGATGGTGAGGAGGGTGGCTAGAAACCCTGGTGGAATTAAATTAGATCCATCAAAGGGCGCCAGCTCTGAAGAGCTACCGCGGCCATCTACTAAGGGAGTAAACCCTGACAGTAAATCCGGTGTGGGGCCCCTAAGGCGGTTGGATGGCAAACTTTGTCACTTTCCGGCAGCTCCTGCGGCCGCGTTGGTACCAAAACGTAACAGCCCTGCTGTTCCTTTGGATCTGTCAGCAAGGTAGAGAGGGGGGACAAGTTGCATGGGCAACAGCCTGTCTTCCATATTACACTGCCCAGGCTTACATCCGCACATTCATCCACAAACACTCTGCACTTACGACCTGGAGAGGACACTCCAGCTTCGCTACTAACACTGGTGTCGGCACAACACGGGAAGCAACAGATACCGGTGATAAGTCATTGCTCAACTGGCGCAGAGCTGACGCCAGGGGTTGCTTTTGACGGTGGGAGAGACCTTCGTGTCTTACTGGACAGCTACCGCCCGCCTAAGCTGGGCAGCCCCCAGCCAATCAGGTGCTGTCCCGCCACGACCTGCTATCATAAACAGCGAGCTAAAGAGGCTCAATGTGGACATTGCCACTCTGCAGGAAACACGGCTGGCTGACTCAGGAATACTGAAGGAAAGGGACTCCACCTTCTGGCAAGGAAAGAGTTCTGATGCCCCAAGAGAGTACGGAGTAGGCTTTGCAGTAAGGAACAGCCTGCTGAACATGATTGAACCAGGCAGCAGCGGTTCAGAGCGACTCTTGACTCTCCGCCTCAACACCATCGAAGGCTATGTCACTCTCATCAGCGTTTATGCCCCAACTCTGTTTGCCTCTCCAGACGCCAAGGATGAGTTCTACGAAAATCTTGCATCAACCATAAGGAACATCCCCAGGACAGAACAACTTGTTCTCCTGGGCGACTTCAACGCCAGAGTGGGTGCAGACAATGACTCTTGGCCCTCCTGCCTTGGTTCCTTTGGAGTGGGGAAAATGAATGAGAATGGACAGTGACTGCTTGAGTTTTGCGCCTGCCATGAACTGTGCATCGCCAACTTCTTCTTCAAGACAAAGCCTCAACACAAAGTCTCCTGGAGGCATCCGCGCTCAAAACATTGGCACCAACTGGATTTGATCCTAGTAAGACGTGCTGCTATCAAAAACGTTCTCCACACTCGCTCTTATCGCAGCGCAGACTGCTACACAGACCACTCTCTGGTATGTTGCAAGATCAAGCTGCAACCAAAGAAGTTCCACTGCTCAAAGAAACAAGGGAACCCTCGCATTGACGTCAGCAAGATGTCTCAGCCAGATCTTGTAGAACAGTTCGCAGAGGCCTTTGAGAGAGAATACAATGCGTTGCAGCCCAGAGATTCTGCCACAGAGAGATGGGAAACACTACGAGACACCATGCACCGCATTGCTATGGCCACCTTTGGGAAGAAAACTGTGAAGTCCCACGACTGGTTTGAGGCCAGATCATCAGAGATGACTCCCACTGTTGAGGCCAAGCGCGCCACACTCACTGAGTATAAGCGGTCACCCAGTGAGAAGAACCTGCAAATCCTCAGGGCTGCCAGGAGCAAGGTTCAGCTTAACGCCAGGCGCTGCACAAACAAGTACTGGACAGAGCTCAGCAAAGAGATACAGAGTGCTGCTGAAAGAGGCAACATCCGAGGAATGTATGATGGCATCAAGAAGGCACTGGGACCAACACAGAGCAAGATCGCCCCCCTCAAATCCTCCATTGGGAAGTAATCAGCAATCCTAGCTGACAGATGGAAAGATGGGCGGAACACTACTCCAACTTCTACTCCACACAGACCATGGTGTCCCCCTCAGCCCTTGATGCCATCAAGTGCATGCCGGTAATGGAAGAACTTGACGCAGAGCCAACTGTGGACGAACTCACTTACTCAGCAAGGCCATTGATAGCCTGGCATCAGGCAAGGCACGTGGCGACGACAGAATTCCCCCAGACCTCATCAAGCACTGCAAGACTTCACTTCTGCACCCTTTGCACGCAGTCTTTTGTCAGTGTTGGAATGAGGGAGCTGTACCGCAGAACATGAGGGACGCCAAGATCATCACCCTGTATAAATACAAGGGCGAAAGGAACGATTGCAACAACTACAGAGGTATCTCACTCCTCGGCATTGTTGGCAAACGCTATGCTCGGGTCCTCCTAATCCGCCTGCAGAAACTGGCTGAACGCGTCTACCCGGAATCACAGTGTGGTTTTCGAGCAGAGAGATTCACGGTAGACATGGTCTTTTCCCTTCACCAAATCCAGGAGAAGTGCAGAGAGCATCGGATGCCCCTGTATGTGGCATTCATTGACCTCACCAAGGCCTTTGACCTAGTCAGCAGAGATGGCCTTTTCAGGGCTCTCCGAAAAATCGGCTGCCCCCCCAAACTGCACAGCTTAATTGAGTCCTTCCACTCCAACATGAAAGGGACGGTGCAGTTCAACGGAAACCTCTCCAAGCCCTTCGACGTACGCAGCGGTGTGAAACAAGGCTGTGTCCTGGCCCTGACCCTCTTTGGCATCTTCTTTGCTCTCCTCCTGAGGCATGCGTTCAGCACAGCGCAAGAAGGGATCCACCTGCGGACCAGATCAGATGGCAGGCTCTTCATCCTCGCCCGCCTTGGAGCAAGGACAAAGGTCCATGAAGCCCTCATCAGAGACATGCTATTTGCCGACGATGCCGCAGTTGTGACCTATACTCAGCGGGACTTGCAGTCACTAATGGACCGCTTCTCCCAGGCCTGCAAAGATTTTGGTCTGACCATCAGTCTTAAGAAGACAAATGTCCTGGGCCAAGGCACGCCATCTCCACCAGCCGTCACCATTGATGATTACGAGCTTGAAGCCATCCATCAATTCACACATCTTGGGTCCACCATAACTGATAACCTCTCCCTTGACACAGAGATCGACAAGAGGATCGGGAAGGCAGCCACAACACTAGCCCGCCTCACACAAAGGGTGTGGACAAATCCCAAGCTGACCACGAAAACAAAGATGGCTGTATACAACGCCTGTGTCCTCAGCACCTTGCTGTATGGCAGCGAGGCGTGGACCACGCATGCTCATCAAGAGAAAAGGCTCAATACCTTCCACCTGAGAAGCCTACGGCGCATACTCGGCATTTCCTGGCAAGACAAGATGACCAACATCGAAGTCCTGACCCGCGCTGGCCTCCCAACCATGCATACCATGCTGAGACAGCGTCGGCTGCGCTGGTTGGGCCACGTTCGCCGCATGGAAGATGGTTGCATCCCAAAAGACATCCTTTATGGTGAGCTTGCCACAGGGCAGAGAAAATTGATTGCCCACAGCTGAGATACAAAGACGTTTGCAAACGTGACATGAAGGCGCTGGAGATCAACACTGAGTCCTGGGAGGACCTTGCAGATGACCGCAACAGCTGGAAAACCACTCTCAAGAAACAGCTGCGGATTGGTGAGGACAAACTGTCAGCTGCTGCAGCAGAAAAGCAAGTTCGCAGAAAAGGGATGACAGCCAACAGACCAGCATCAGCATACACATGCGACCGCTGCGACAGAGACTGCCTCTCTCGCATTGGTCTCTACAGTCACAAGCGACGATGCTTGGAGCAAGCAGACAGCCCATCTAGACATTAGAACGGATGTACTTTGTCCATGATCAGCCATGACCGAGGGAGGCCTACACTAGTGGATTAACTGCATTTTTGGCTCTAAGGAAATGTGATGTGCAGAAGCAGTTTTAGGTAATGTTAATGTACCAAGTTATGTTCATACATTTGTGTTCAAGTTCAGTTTCTTTTAACCCCCTGGTTGTTCATACATTTGTGTTCAAGTTCAGTTTCTTTTAACCCCCTGGTGATAAACTAGATTAAATAATCAATGCCAGGTGCTTATCCTTAGATTATATAGGCAGATGCATTGATATGTGTATTGAATGAGATGCTGTATATGTTTTGAGATGGTTATGGTGCTGATATGACTGTGCAGTCAACCGGGGTCTAAATGGTCAGAAGCAAATGGCTTAACATCATATTCCAAAAAGCCTGGAAAGAAAGACAGGATCCAAAGGAATGTAGTGTCCATTTGGAAAAAGAAAGGGTGCATGGAAAACTTTAATACCTACAAAGATACATGTGTCTCTCAACTGTCATGTCAGCAAGATATATACACCAAACTTTTATATCAGTTTATCAGGGCCACAGTGAAACCAGTCTTAAGACAAGTGAAGCCCAGTTTGGTTTCGGAAAAAGAAGAGAGATACAGATACTGTATTTGCGCTTTACCAACTTGGGAGAGAGCATGTGAATACCAGAAACAACTCCACCTCTTCTTTGTAGATTAGGAAAAGGCATTTGATCATGTAAGCAGAATAAAATTTTGGAAAGTCTTAAGAGTCATATGAGATTAACTTTTAAGGGCCAGTTCCTTGACAACATAAGAGCAGTCTAAATGCAAATAGAGTGCTCCAAGGATCGTAAGTAAACTTTCCAGCTGGTGTCAAGAATTATTTGGGCCTGACATTACAAGGATGGATCCTATTTCCTTGCCTTTTCATCATCAATATAGACTAAATTACTCAAGATACAAACCCAGGTCCAGAAGTTGTCAATGAACTACCATTCCTGATGATCAGGTGATCACGAATAACAAGAAGACACAGCTGCAAAAACATACAAACAAGTTTTAAAAAAAGAGCTTTGAAAAATATAGCATGAAAATTGAAGTTGAGGGAGTTTGCTAGATTGTTATTGGTAGATTTGGGTTGAGCTCATATTGGTCATATGGAACTGTCTGAGCATGGTAAGCCCCTCTTGTACAAATCCATTTTGAACAAACTGAAACTGAAACAAATGTTTGGTTGTTTTTAATTCATAAAAATCTGACAGCTACTATGGTTATGGCAGAAAAACTGAAAAACAAGAGTAACCGATCATTAAAAGTAACTGGAAAGCAAACAAATAACAACCATTGATGATATTAATTACAGTATTTATAATGTCACCAAATTTTTGATTATTCAGATCAAAGTGCTCTCAAGCACCAGACATATGCATGAGATCAATACAGACTAACCACAAGACACAAACAACCAAAACACAAGACACACAGATCACACAATACACACAGACACAACAACACAAAACAAACACACACAAACACACCACACCACACACAAAACACACACACACACACACAACACACACACACACACACACACACACACACCACACACACTAATATCACTTACAGTGAAAAGACGTTAAATCAAAGAACGAACGAACACACAAATACCTACACAAACTGAGGGAAAGAGGGAGTTACATAGTTCATTGTTGGGAAAAGAAGTGAGCTTTTAAATTGGATTTAAAAGCAGAAAGGTCAGGTGTTAGGCTAAGGGAGAGATGGAAGTCTATTCGAAAAAACAACAACAACAACAACAACAATAGTAGACAGACAAAAAACAACCAAACTACAATCAAACTTAAAAAAACACAACAACAATCAAACAGCATACGTGAGTGTGTTTTTGCACGCTAGAATGGCTTGGGACATGCGCATTGCACAACATTTGATAAATCAATGGCTGATCTGTGCTAGGGAAGTGCTACATCTGACAATATCAATAATTCATCTGTTGCCATTCATCTGTTACCAGGCCTGGCAGTCTCACAGACAGCTGGTGCTGGTGATGGTGCCAGATGGCCAGACAGCTAAAGGGTTATGCTTGCTCATTATCTAAAGCTTATGATCATTTAAGATATGCTCTAGTCTGTATGTAAGTAATGTAAGACTAAAGGCAGATAGAAGTATAATGTGTATCTATCATAATCTGTCTCAATAAAACTAGAGATCATGTCCAGTTTTTGTTACTTACATCCCTGAGATGGACTTTGTAGTGTGCTGGGCTCCAGCCAGTAATTTAGTGTGTTTTCATTCTTGATATGATTTGAGCAAGTTTGTTTTGATTTTGTTTTGTTCTTTTCTCTTATTACTGTCTTGGTCATATCTTGTCTCATTCAAAGGAAACAACCATTAAACAAGTGAAAAACAAACTGCAATGCAGCAAATGAGCAATTTCATCAAAATACAGTTTAGAACAGGACATATATATATGATGATATATTGATGATTGTGATGCTGCTAGTAATTAATTAATGCTTAACATCCTTTGCTACTTTGATTTTGGAATAAGGCTGTATCCATTCAGCTATTGCATTAAATGTCTAAGCATAGCAATAAAGAAGAAACTTAACCCTTTGATCCCGCACCTTGTCCATCAACATCCTGCATGGTAAACCATGTTAGCAAAGCAAAAATGTAACCTTTAGATCCCCCTCACCCTATCCACCAGCTTCCTGCAGGAAGTGGTGTGATAAGGTGAGGGAGTCAAAAGGTTAAAGTTTTGTAGTTGGTGGGAAAAGTGTGCAGGAGTCAAAGGGTTAACCACTAGACTGCCCCATCACGGCAATTCCCGTGAAGTTCCGCCTACCCTGAATATGGCCTCGTCACGGGATATTCCGTGTGCGTCATAGTAAGACTTTTGTAAGCTCTATTTTAAGACCAGGGGTTCCCATTCACACCAATCACAAAGTCTAGAGTGTCCCCTATAAATATTCATAAGTAGAAGGATCCAATGAGATTAGAAGTGGTCAGTCTGGGCTGTTTCCGAAACCGCCCCCTGCCATTTGCGAACCGACTGTTCATAATGGCGGACGACGAACCTCAACCTGGCCCAAGTGGCTTGAAACGTAAGCGAACTGCGAAGGATTACAGCGAATTTGTAACCACTGATGTGGAGAAGGTGCTAGAGTTGATCGAGGATGATGAGTTTACTGGCTACGACGAAACAGCAATGTCAGATGACTCGCTGGACGAAGAAGACATTGAATCAACTGTCCAGAGGAGCGGGGGTGATGTCGATGTCGACATTGCCAGAATAGTACAGCAAGAGGCGAACACAGGAGAGAGAGCGGAGCTGGACGCGGAGTACGAAGGTACAAGTGACCCAGATTTTGTAGTGGGTGAAGGCCAGTCCACCAGCAATAGTTCTGACGGGGAGGGGGAAAGCGAAACTGGACACCTTGTACAAGCGTCGACTGCTACAGCGAGTACGAGCAGTGGCACGGTGGAGCAGCGTGCTCGGCGCCGAGCCAGTTCACGTCATCCTCGGAGGAGAGGCGTTGGCAGAAGTACAGGTATGACACATTGTTATTGTCTTATGCAAGTGTACTGACACACGGAATTTTATCACGGAGCAGTGACTGCTAAAAAGAAGACTGCTGAGTGGGCATGTTGGAGGCGTGGCACTGATTGTGTTTGTGCCATCACTGTACTTGTGTGTGTGTGTTGTATTGTGTGTGTGTGTGTGTTGTGTGTGTGTGTGTGTGTGTGTGTGTGTGTGTGTGTAGTTGTGTGTGTGTGTATGTATGTGTGTGTGTGTGTGTCTGTGTGTGTGTGTGTGTGTTTGAAATAAGACTGAGTGAGAACTAGTGTTGCAGTGGTGCATATGTCAGTGTAGTTTGTGTGTGTGTGTGTGTGTGTGTGTGTGTGTGTGTTGTTTCCATCCACTAGGATACATGTGAATCTGATTTTTTTCTATATCCACAGGTGGTACCAGAGGCCGTGGGACCAGAGGCAGGGGACAGGGTGCTACGCAGCGGAGAGGGAGAGGTGCTGTGTTGGACCAGCCCCTTGTGCCACCCAACAACATCCAGCCAGATATTCCAGAATTCACAGGGGAGCCTGGCCTGAAGATTCAGCCTGATGGGGACAGGCCTCTGGATTACTACAAGCTGTTCCTGAACAATGAGATTGTAGACAAACTGGTCCTTGAAACGAATAGGTACGCGGATCAGGTGATTTCAGTTTCCCGTCCCAGAAAAGGTTTGCGCATCTAGCTGACTGGAAAGCAACAGACCGGGCTGAGATGTTCAAGTTTTTTGGTCTTTTGTTGTTGACAGGCATTGTCAGCAAGCCAACAATAGAGACCTACTGGTCAACACTGCCAATTCTCTACACCCCAGTGTTTTCCCAGCTGATGTCACGCAACCGCTTTCAGGCTTTGTTGCGATTTTGGCATTGCAACGACAACAGCCAGGAACCATCCCGCAATGCCCCAGACAGAGACAGGCTGTACAAGATCAGGCCCCTTGTCACACACCTGCAGGAGAAATTTCGTTCAGTGTACATACCAGACAAGTTTGTTGCCATTGACGAGTCCCTGCTGCTCTGGAAAGGAAAACTCCTTTTCAAGCAGTACATCCCGTTGAAGCGGGCCAGATTTGGCATAAAATTGTTCAATGTGTGCGAGGATAGTGGGTACACATTTGAATTTCACATCTACACTGGAAAAGAAGATCCTGCTTTCCAGATACAACAGTACCTACCACCTGATGCTGCCCATCTCTCCACCACAGAGAAGATTGTAGTCTTCATGAGCAAGGGCTACCGTTTATTTATGGACAACTGGTACACAGGATCAGCCTTGTACCAGTACATGAAAAACAAAAACACCGTTTGCTGTGATACCATGCGGGAGAACAGGGCACCAGTTGAGATGAGGCAGCTTCAAGTCAGCCAGCAGGAGCCAGTGAAATCGCTGCGGTCTGGGAGTCTGCTTTTCATGAAGTGGCAGTCCAGCAAAGTTGTGTACATGCTGACTACCATGCATGATGAAAGCATGCAAGAGGTGGTGAGAAAGTCGGGGCAAAGAGTCAGCAAGCCCAGCTGTGTGGTGTCTTACAACGCCAAGATGGGGGCTGTGGACAGGGCTGACCAGATGTTGCAGCCTTACGACGCCAGCCGCAAGACCACCAGGTGGCACAAGAAGGTGATGACCCACCTCCTCCAGGTCTCCCTCTTGAATGCCTACCTGGTGTTCAAGAAACACACAGACAGCAGGCTTGATTTCCTGACATTCCAGCTTCAGGTGATCAGTGACCTGCTGTATGGCGACAACCCACCACCTCAGGCAGCTCTTCCCCGCAGTGAAGACGTCGCTCGGCTGACGGAGAGGCACTTCCCCACTACCCTAGAGAAGGCTATTGGAAAGCGTTCCTCTGGCAGGAGGTGCAAGGTCTGCAGCAAGAGGGGAGTTAGAAAGGAAACTAGCTTTGTGTGTGCGCAGTGTCCTTCTAACCCATCGCTCTGCATACAGCCTTGTTTCGAGGTGTACCACACCAAGAAAAACTATTAGTTGCTGTGATACACTGTATATAGACCTATGTAGACTCTGTGTGTGTATGTATTTTTCATCTGTGTGTGTGTGTTGTGTGATGTGCTATTGTGAAATTTGTGAAAAAAGGGAAGGAAAAAACCCAGTGACACGGAAAATTCTTTCGAGTCCCAAAGTGTGTGTAGATATGGACATGTATCTGGTGATTGTAAAAACTTCTTTTTGGACATAAGGTAAGGAAATACATTTTTCATTACAATTCTTTTGCTTTTTGACAATAATTCAGTTTTATTTTTCACTGTTTTTCACTTTTCTAAAAGAATATTTATATGATATCATGTCTAAAATAGTGTAAAAAAGAATATATCCTGTTTCATTGGACATAAACTTTCAGCTGTCCTGTTGAATGGATGTGTAATTGTGATCAGTGTATAGAGGATTCAATTACCTTTCAGAAAAGTATAGGTTTTATGGACTTTGATTGAGTAGTTTTTGTGTCAGAATTTTTTTTTAATTATTACCCTCCGTGATGTAAAATGGCCTGGCAAATAGGGTTTTCGGAGCTAAAAAAGGGCATAGCAGCGAAAGGGTTAAGGCGACAACCAGAATGCAGACAACAAACAGTGTTATCAAGTTGCCCCACTCCCAATACTCCCCAACATTCCTACTGAAACAAAAGCCAAGCTAAATAGTTCCATTTTCTTCCCCACCTTTACATACTATCGCCATAGGTGGACCCAGACAAATCCCTTAAGCACAAA
>CM060305.1:9755708-9780708 GCA_030674185.1 Monoplex corrugatus
TCTTGCCAGTCTAGCCAGCAGCGTAATGGAATCTGGCTTCCAAGTCAAAATCTTTGCTATAGAGGTTGGAGGAAGGGTTCGGTTGACTTAATGAAAAAAGCTCTTGATTTCTGGGAAGGGAGAGGATCAGAGCTGTAAAGGCAGTGACAGAAGCAGCTGAAAAGAGTTATGCCTGGTCAGGGAGGAACAAAAATGAACTTCAAAAGGCTTTAAATTACCTGCTTACAGCTGGTGTCTGAAAGCTAACTTGGTTAAGACAGTGAAAAAGGTGACTTGGCCTTAAGGCGTCCAACCATCTTGAACCATGGGTTTGAACCCAGGCTGAGGAAGATCAATTAACAGCATCAGAAGGGCACCCAGGAATCGTGACATGGGTCCAGCCTGGCCTTGTTAAGAGTGTAAGGAGTTTAGGGCCAAACACTTGCTTGAGGAGGGAAGTGGGGGTGGTGAGCTGGCTTCTTCTCTGAGGACTTTCTGGACCTTCTGCTGTGCAGCTGTCCCCAGAGTTTCTTGCTTTATTAATTTCAGATTGAGATCACTCACTGAGATAGCCAACGGTTTTCAAGCCAGGGAAGTTGAGGTTACCCTACAGATTTTCAGGTGGTCTTGACATTTCACAGTTATTTGGAGAACTCACGCACGCACGCACGCATGCACGCACGCACGCATGCACACACGCACTCATTCACTCACTCACTCACTCACACACTCACACACACACACACACCACACACACACACACACACACACACACACACACACACACACACACACACACACTCACACACACACACACATCAGTGTGTATCATTATTAAAGATTTATTGTATTGAATTTTGTAATGTAGAGGAATGTGCACAAAATAAATTGCGTAAATAAAAGTGCATATGTAATTTTTTTGATCAGTCAGCAGTGTGATCAGACATCAGAACAGTCTCAATGTGTCATGTGTTCTTCGTGTATTTTTATTGAGTGCAGCTTGAAGATAGTTCTTAGTTCGTACAGCAAATGGAGCTTAGTTTTTTTTGTTTATTCCCAATGGCAAATACCAGCAGTGCTTGCGGAGTATCTCAGTTTTTTTCCAAATCAAAAACAAACCATGTTGTCCCCTTGCAAGTACATGTTCTCATCCAAGTTGGCATCCAGTTGGCATCCATTTTTTCCCCTTTTATCATCTTCATGGTCCTTGCTGACACGCATTTTTTGCAGAGGGTTTGATACATTTTGTAAGAAACACAGCACAAAAAGCTTGTACAGTCCAGTCAACTGTTGGTCATAGCAGATAAGCAAGTTCATGGCACAAGACTGAAAGAAGTAACCATAGCAGATGGTATTGTTCATTGCTGGATTGTTCATGTAGTCTCCAGCATAGTTATATTTCCTTGTTATTTTTGTCCTAGAAATTCCGGAACTACTTTGCTGATGCCAGTCAGACAGCTCGGCGATTCAATGCATACAAATACCATTGGTCAGAGAACCGTGTGCCGGTCATTTTGGAGGTGAACCAGGGTCACTGGATCAGATTGACCCCACCTCAAATCGTGTCCTGTGCTCCTACTGCTACAAGGACATGGAGGGTTTGACTCAGGTATGACTGGCTGTTCACCTTTGAATAGTGCTGTACAATATTTAGTGAGTGGGGCAGAAGGAATGGGATGTGATGTTTGTGTCTGTGAGTCTTTTAGTCTGTGTGCCTATGTGTGTGTATGTATCTGTGTATGTGTGTGTGTGTGTTTATGTGTGTGTGTGTGTCTATGTGTGTGTGTGTGTGCTTGCATGAGTGTGTGTGTATACATGTATGTATGTGTACTAGCGCTCGTGTGTGTGCATGTGTGTGTGTGTATGGGTGTGCAAGCAATTATCTGTGAGAATCCTTGTCTCTGTGCAGAAATCTGTGCACTGGCAAGGTGTTGAAATGGGGACAGGACTTGTGACGTACTAACATAACCAGTGATGACTGTTTAGCGTCTGATGTCATGTTCTTCTGTCTGTAGGTGTCTGATGTGCCTGGTGGCCTGGTAGTCATTCACGGTGGTTTCAGCAGGCTGGTGAGTCCTTGATGATGTTAATATAACGTGAAGGAAGGAATAATACTCAGTAGTTATGTGTAGTTTGATAATTCGTGTGTGTGTGCTTTGACGTTTGAGAGTTGAGATTAGGACTAAAGTTTTACTCTAAAAGTAGATGTTCTAATTCCTAATTCAGTTGATTGATGGAAAGAATGATAATAGGATACATTTTTGAATGTGTATGATCTTTTCGTGTTAGTAGTTCGAAGTGCTTATTTTGACTATATGACATAGGAAGGCAAATGCTGTTTGATTTGCTTTTTGATTGTAACATGACTGTGCATTAGCCAAGTAATCTTCATGTATATAACAGTGCAGTAATCTTCATGTACATAACTGTGTCATTGGTTTATGTCTGAAAAATCGGCTGTACTGTCTTACTACTAGAGTCTGCATACTTTAAAACAGTTATACTACAAAACTGCGAAGAAGATTCTGCATGTGTGTCGGCTTGTATGCATGTATGTGCATGCATTTATGTATGTGTTTGCTTGTATGTCTGCAGCATCTTTTGCATTGGAGGCACACAGCGACCTGGTGAAAGCTGTAATGGAGGCAGCTGCAGCATTTGTTGGAATTGCTGTGCGGCAGAGGAAAGAGCCCATCAGCTATGAACAGTTCCAGACACACAGGATGGGAAAGTACAGGTCAGTGCACAGGATTGGACTTTGAACTATGGAAAGATTGGATGTGTAGAGTGTAGGAAAGAATTGTTGTAGTATGGGAAGGATTGGATGTGTAGAGTATGGGAAGGATTGGATGTGTAGAGTGTAGGAAAGAATTGTGGTAGTATGGGAAGGATTGGATGTGTAGAGTATGGAAGGATTGGATGTGTAGAGTGTAGGAAAGAATTGTAGTATGGGAAGGATTGGATGTGTAGAGTGTAGGAAAGAATTGTAGTATGGGAAGGATTGGATGTGTAGAGTGTAGGAAAGAATTGTTGTAGTATGGGAAGGATTGGATGTGTAGAGTATAGGAAAGAATGGTTGTAGTATGGGAAGGATTGGATGTGTAGAGTGTAGGAAAGAATGGTTGTAGTATGGGAAGGATTGGATGTGCAGTGTAGGAAAGAATTGTTGTAGTATGGGAAGGATTGGATGTGTAGAGTGTAGGAAAGAATTGTTGTAGTATGGGAAGGATTGGATGTGTAGACTAGAGTATGGAAGGATTGGATGTGTAGAGTGTAGGAAAGAATTGTGGTAGATATGGGAAGGATTGGATGTGTAGAGTAGTGGAAGATGATTGTGTAGTATGGGAAGGATTGGATGTGTAGAGTATGGAAGGATTGGATGTGTAAAGTGTAGGAAAGAATTGTGGTAGTATGGGAAGGATTGGATGTGTAGAGTATGGAAAGATTGGATGTGTAAGTGTGGGAAGATTGTGAGTATGGAAAGATTGATTGAGTTAGGAAAGAATTGGGTTAGTATAGGAAAGAATTGGTGGTAAATATGGAAAGGATTGGATGTGTAGAGTGTAGGAAAGAATTGTGGTAGTATGGAAAGGATTGGATGTGTAGAGTGTAGGAAAGAATTGTGGTAGTATGGGAAGGATTGGATGTGCAGAGTATGGAAAGGATTGGATGTGCAGAGTATGGGAAGGATTGGATGTGTAAAGTGTAGGAAAGAATTGTGGTAGTATGGGAAGGATTGGATGTGCAGAGTATGGAAAGGATTGGATGTGTAGAGTGTAGGAAAGAATTGTGGTAGTATGGGAAGGATTGGATGTGTAGAGTGTAGGAAAGAATTGTGGTAGTATGGGAAGGATTGGATGTGTAGAGTGTAGGAAAGAATGGTTTGTAGTATGGGAAGGATTGGATGTGTAGAGTGTAGGAAAGAATTGTGGTAGTATGGGAAGGATTGGATGTGTAGAGTGTAGGAAAGAATTGTTGTAGTATGGGAAGGATTGGATGTGTAGAGTGTAGGAAAGAATTGTTGTAGTATGGGAAGGATTGGATGTGTAGAGTGTAGGAAGAATTGTGGTAGTATGGGAAGGATTGGATGTGTAGAGTATAGGAAAGAATGGTTGTAGTATGGGAAGGATTGGATGTGTAGAGTGTAGGAAAGAATGGTTGTAGTATGGGAAGGATTGGATGTGCAGAGTGTAGGAAAGAATTGTTGTAGTATGGGAAGGATTGGATGTGTAGAGTGTAGGAAAGAATTGTTGTAGTATGGGAAGGATTGGATGTGTAGAGTATATGGGAAGGATTGGATGTGTAGAGTATGGAAAGGATTGGATGTGTAGAGTGTAGGAAAGAATTGTGGTAGTATGGGAAGGATTGGATGTGTAGAGTATGGGAAGGATTGGATGTGTAAAGTGTAGGAAAGAATTGTGGTAGTATGGGAAGGATTGGATGTGCAGAGTATGGAAAGGATTGGATGTGTAGAGTGTAGGAAAGAATTGTGGTAGTATGGGAAGGATTGGATGTGTAGAGTATGGGAAGGATTGGATGTGTAGAGTGTAGGAAAGAATTGTGGTAGTATGGGAAGGATTGGATGTGTAGAGTATGGAAAGGATTGGATGTGTAGATGTAGGAAAGAATTGTGGTAGTATGGGAAGGATTGGATGTGTAGAGTGTAGGAAAGAATTGTGGTAGGTATGGGAAGGATTGGATGTGTAGAGTGTAGGAAAGAATTGTTGTAGTATGGGAAGGATTGGATGTGTAGAGTATGGGAAGGATTGGATGTGTAGAGTATGGGAAGGATTGGATGTGTAGAGTATGGAAGGATTGGATGTGTAGAGTGTAGGAAAGAATGGTTGTAGTATGAGAAGGATTGGATGTGTAGAGTATGGGAAGGATTGGATGTGTAGAGTGTAGAAAGAATGGTTGTAGATGGGAAGGATTGGATGTGTAGAGTGTAGGAAAGAATTGTTGTAATATGGAAAGATTGGATGTGTAGAGTTTAGGAAAGAATTGTTGTAGTATGGGAAGGATTGGATGTGTAGAGTGTAGGAAAGAATTGTTGTAGTATGGGAAGGATTGGATGTGTAGAGTGTAGGAAAGAATTGTTGTAGTATGGGAAGGATTGGATGTGTAGAGTGTAGGAAAGAATTGTGGTAGTATGGGAAGGATTTGGATGTGTAGAGTATGGGAAGGATTGGATGTGTAGAGTATAGGAAAGATCAGATGTGTACAGTATGGGAAAGGTTGGATGTGTACAGTATGAGAAACATTGGCTGTGTACAGTATGGGAAAGGTTGAATGTGTACACTATGGGAAACATTGGCTGTGTACAGTATGGGAAAGGTTGGATGTGTATACTATGGGAAACATTGGCTGTGTACAGTATGGGAAAGGTTTGATGTGTACAGTATGAGAAACATTGGCTGTGTACAGTATGGGAAAGGTTGGATGTGTACAGTATGGGAAAGGTTGGATGTGTACAGTATGAGAAACATTGGCTGTGTACAGTATGGGAAAGGTTGAATGTGTACACTATGGAAACATTGGCTGTGTACAGTATGGGAAAGTGATGTTACAATGGAAGGATGTGTACAGTATGGAAGAAAGGTACGTATGGAAGGTTAATGTGTACACTATGGGAAACATTGGCTGTGTACAGTATGGGAAAGGTTGAATGTGTACACTATGGGAAACATTGGCTGTGTACAGTATGGAAAGGTTGGATGTGTACAGTATGGGAAAGGTTGAATGTGTACACTATGAGAAACATTGCAGGTGTGCAGTATGGGAAAGGTTGAATGTGTACACTATGGGAAACGTTGGCTGTGAACAGTATGGGAAAGGTCGCAAGTGGCACATGTACAGTATGGGAAAGGTTGGATGTGTACACTATGGGAAAGATTGATTGTGTACAGTATGGGAAAGATTGGTTGTGGTATGGGAATTGGATATGTAGCATATGGGAAATACTGGTTCTGTACCATGTTGAAATAATCAGAAATAAATCTTTATTAGATCTTTTGCCATCACAGTTGTTTTCACTCATGTTTTGTGTTTTGTCTGAATTGTATCTTTTACATTCTGTGTTAATATTGCTATGTTAATTTCAGCACGGATGAGGCTCTGACGTCGTATGCAGAGTTCACAGTGCAGAAGATTTCTGTCCGTCACCCAGACACAGTTCGGCGCACACTGTGTTTAACAGAGATGTGTTTAGTGGAGCGTGACCCAGCCACATACAATGTTGTCACTGCCAAGCCTTTCTGTGATGTGAGTTCTTGATTACACTGTGGTTACATTGTCTGGTTGATCAGTTTGTTTAACCCTTTGACTCCTGCACCCTATCCACCAACTGCACTAACTTAACCCCTTGATTCCTTCACCCTGTCCACCAGCTTTCAGTAAGAAGCTGGAGGATAGGATGACGGAATCAAAGGGTTAAGTTTTTGTTTTGCCAGCATGGTTGGCAATGGAGGATGCTGGTGGACAGGGTGCTGGAGTCAAAGGGTTAAGTGCCATGCCATTAATGCAGGGTCATAATCTTAACCTTCATGGGTGCCACAGTGTTTCTTCATGGCCTATTAATTCAGCAGTTAATTTAAGCTCTGTGCTGATAACGTGAGTAGTGGATTCAGCCCTCAGGCAGGTGATTGTGTGTGTGTGTGTGTGTGTGTGTGTGTGTGTGTTTTCCTACATGGGCTGGTTGGTTCTTTGGGAAGAGCTGTAGACTCAAGACTGATATCTCAAGTTCAGCCCTAGTCCCCCCAGCACAAAAACTGGCCTGTCTGCAGCCCATATCTTAATGATTCAGTCATTCTGGTGATGTGAGCTGAATGGTTATTTATTCATTATTTACTCATTTATTCATCTGTCTGTCTTTTTTTGTTTGTTTTTTTGTTGTTGTTGTTGTCTCATTTGTTCCTTCTTGGTAGTGACCAGATGGAACCAAAAAATTGCGCAATGATTTCTTGAAGGGTCTGATGGGGATTCAAACCGACAGCCTTCCAGTTGATAGTCCATTGCACTAACCACTACATTGTGGTGACTGGTCAGCTTAGTGGTTTTTCTTTTAGGTCCCCCTCCCCCCATCCCCATTTCAAGACTTTGTCACTGCGTAGGAATTAGCGCATGGTCAAGTATTCTCTAGATGACTGTTGACAGGTTTGGTGGAGCACAAATGGAATTGTCCATGTATGATGAATCCCTCTTGAACAAACTGCGAACTCCTTGTCTTGTTGGCCTTGCGATTGAAGCTCCCGCCTTTCATTCAGCCTGCAAGAGTTTGATTCATGTGCTGTCTGGCCTGTGCATGCTAAAGATCCCACAGCAGTTGAAAATCGTGAAGAGCAGGGTATTCAGCTGGCTGCCCTGGTATAAAACATTGGAGAGAGAGGTTCATTTCCCAGGTCCCTCCCCTTGAAGGACAGTGAGCCTTTTTGCCTTTCTAAAGTCTTTGTAAAAAAAAAAAATAGATGGCACTGCACTGCAGTGACACCCCCTCTACAGGGAGAGCAGCCGGAGTTTCACATGGTATATCCATTGTGACTAAAAGAAATGAATGTGATTTTGATTTTGGAGACACGGCTGTTTAAGGGTGATCACATAGTTTCGTCCCGCGGCGGCAGCTGTAGCAGCGCGAAGCCCACTGAGTGCTGCCCTGACTTAGAAATACGAGCTCGTAGCTCCGCCTTGTTAACGGCGATCTCGCTACGCCGTATAAGCGCAGTAGTAACTATTACAAACAAGTAACTTCAGTTTTCCACTAATTTTCTCAACAGCTTTGTTTGTATTGGTCTGTAATGTGCATCATTAAAAAGCTGAGACTTTTCTCAACAAAATGATATGTAACTCAACACGTTACGTGCATGTAAGTGTCTAACTAAACGCACAGAGAAGAAAGAGAATGAAAGACGGTGTTTGACATGATTTTCAATCTTCGACCGTGAAATGATCAATGTTTCCAACGCCGGTAAAATCCAAATGCCAGTTCTCGAATAAAAGTAAAGGCACACATTAGAAGAATGTTGTCTGTTGAGGACGGCTGTTTTTCATTTTTCAAGTTTCGGGGCTCGGGGGCCACGTATAGCGTGTCGTAATAACACATGTGACAGCTAAGGTAAACAGGGATGCCGGCGAGGCGGTTGATGGTTACTGGTTCTGGCAGCTCATTAATCTTTAGAGTCTTCAGTGAATGTTGGTATCATTTCAGTCCTCTGGATAACGCTGACCATGTACACACTGTGGCAGAATTCCTTTGTGCTTGATAATTGTGTATAGTGTTGCCTTGGACATTTTCGTTTGAAATATCAGTGTACTGAGACGACCAGAGTCAGGTTTTTCATGTTGTAGTCGTTGATTATCTCTGTTTATTTTCTTTTGTTATTGTTGTGTGTGTGTGTGTGTGTGTGTGTGTGTGTGTGTGTGTGTGTGTGTGCATGCTCATTTCATGAGACAATTAATAAGAGCCCAAAGACATTAAGCGAAGTGCAAAGTATTCCTCTCTCTCTCTCTCTCTGTCTGTCTGTCTGTCTGTCTGTCTGTCTGCCTGTCTGTCTGTCTGTCTGTCTGCTTGGATATTTATGTGTATGCATTTCATAAATGAAATAAGTCATTAAAGATTTTTGAGTATTATTATCATTGTTAAGCAAAATACATAGTATTCTTGTCCATGTATTTGTGTTTGTTTGTTTGTGTGTGTGTGTGTGTGTGTGTGTGTGTATGTGTGTGCACGTGGTGTGTGTGTGTGTGTGTGTGTGTGTGTGTGTGTGTGTGTGGAGAGAGAGAGAGAGAGCGACAGACAGGCAGGCAGAAAGATTTCAGTGTAGTTAAGTGGGTATGATATTCAGGAGTTTTTATTTCTTTTTAATACCAGTGAACCTAAAGTTCTCGTAAATGTATTAAGTTTTCTCTCCCCCCCCCCCCCCCTCTCTCTCTCTCTCTATTGCTCTCTGTGTCTTTCAATTTTTTTTAATGAATGGTCGTCTCAGTATCGTGATCCCAATCTTGACTCTTGCACGGACATGTGTGCATACGTTCCTACTATGGCAGTAAGGAGATTGCCGTATACAAGACTATCAGTGAAATGTTGGTGCTAGTGTGAAAGATAATGGAGTCTATGCCGTTATCAGTGATCTCGATTTACCCACCGCTACCTCCACAAGAAGCCAAAAAAAGATCCGTTTGATAAGTCAGTCTGTTAAAACATACTTTACTCTTCCTCTGTATGTGTTTCTTTCTGCTGTAATAACTGGTGAACTCTTGTTTTCGTTGTTGGAAGTTGGCTTATTTTTCTCATGAAACAGTGAAGGCGCGATATTTTCAGAATCGTTCTCCTCCTTTTCTGTGTAATCCCGTTACGCATTATGGCAACAAACCAGTTCGTGTTTGATATCTATGTGTAGGGGAGAGAGTCTACTTTTCGGTAAGATTGATAATTACATATATGGCTAAATGACCAAAGCAGTATTGCGGGAAATGTAGAAACAGTAGTAATCACGGCACACAAAGGCAGCCACACAGTCCCCCTTGCCTACCGATGACTCACAGCTCAAAACCGCTGACGGGCCGTGTAGCGCAGCGGGTACGCAGGAAAACACGCCTCTCGCGTGCGAATCGCTGGCACCGTGTCCGAAAACTAAGTGATCGCCTGGCGGCCGGTTTAAACAGCCGTGGAGATGTTGGGAGTGGGGGGAGAACTGTACATGGAGCATCCAGTCCTCCCAGCTGTGAATATGTACATGACCCTGTTTAGGATTAGGGAAGGTAAAGCAATGAGCGAGAGGTGACAGGGTTTGCCTTCATAATCATGTCCCCGTGATGAGTTAGGTCTCTTCCACTAGATTTCTGTACGATTTCAGGATTAAGCAACAAACCTTCACTTTATCCTACTTATGGTCTTGTTATTGTCTAGATTCATTATCCATCAAAATTATCATCAACAGTTGTCCACACATGCATGTACCATGCATGTACATACACATGCACCTCGCACACATACACATTCGGATGCATGCACATGCGTACACATATGCAAAAGCATGCCCTCATGCTCACATTTACACTCATGCATGTTCATATGCACATGCCAGTTAACCTTTCACAATTGAATTATTGGTTTCCATTTACACACAAGTACAGGAAACAGTTGTTGGGGCTTCAGATAACTTTTCATCAGGAGAAGGTTGAGGAATGGTGGGGGAGTTGCATGAAGGTGGGGGAAGTCACATGCTTTGATTCATGTAGTTGCTCATGAAATGTAGATTAAAAAGAAAGAAAGAAATATGTAAGTAACTTGCTTTGTGTTGCAGATATTTTCCATCAATAGAGACCCAGAAAACCCACAGAAGTTCACTGTGGAGTATGTTAAGGGAGCCATACGCACATTTTTATCAACAGACAGGTCAGTTGCTATATGCTCGTTTTCTATAATTAAATGTTTCTGATTATTCTTGGTTGTGTGTATGCACATTTTTTAGCTCACACTGTATGGGTGATATGTTCCTTACTGCATAGTCTGCACACTCTGTCTGCATGGGCATGCATGGTGTGTGTTTTCATGTTTCCATACGCCATCAGACGCTTGACTTCACTACAGGATCTTTAATGTGCATATTTGATGAGATGTATGCATATGCACACGAGGATGGTTTAAGCACTAACAGGTGTACACATGTACTGGGAGAATAGAAAAATCTCAGCCATTTGCCCACCAGGCATAAAGTACCCAACTTTTCATTTTTAAGTGCTGGTTTAATAGCACATATCTTGACTATACCGTACCAGTGCTTGCCTCCATAACCCTGTGCACCCACAGGACAGGAAATAGCTTTGCTTCATGTGGACTCCAGGATCTACCAGGTCAAACCCCCCCCCCCCCCCCCCCCCCCCTTTGGCCTCACCATCACCTCTTCGGTTTTCACCCATGTTGTCACTCACCACCTAGACATTCGCTTCTGCCCCTACATAGATAGCTGACTTCCAGTTGCCAGTTATGTGCCTCCCATCTTTTGTGCTGTGTAGCTGTTAGGGATAGTTTATTGATCTTAATCCTTCAGTGCCCTCACCCCATAGAAAGCCAGTGGTAGGTTGAAAGAGTGAAAGGATTAATTCCAGTGCTTTGATTTCGGTTAAGATGATTCATTCTGATCAGTAAAATAATTTCAGAATGAGTTGGTGCCATATTCATAGAAAAGAGGAAGGTGGAATTATTTCCAGATGAATTGTGGGGTCAGATAGTAGGGAAGTTAAAAATGTTTTGATATCTAAGGTTTTGGGTGCTTTGGGAGTTTTTCAGCCTGCTGTTGTTCTAGTATACCACAAAATGGGTTCTAGGTATTTTCTCTATGATGTCCTGATACAGCTAATTTACTTTTTCTTGTGTGCACAGATTAACTGATGTGAGTAAGTTGATGGTATAAATCATGACTTATCTTCACAGAGATTCACTGATTGTGAATAAGATGAAGGTATAAAACATGACTTGTCTGCACAGAGATTAACTGATTGTAAGTTTGCTGATTGTGAACAAGGAGAATAAGATTTGCCGATTGTGAATAAGATGATGAATAGGGTCAAGTTGTTTGTGCAGAGATTCATTGATTGTGAATAATATGATGATGTACAACATGACTGTATGTGCAGAGATTATTGATTGTGAATAATATGATAATATACAATATGACTTGTCTGTGATTGTGAGTAATATGATGATATACAATATGACTTGTCTGTGCAGAGATTCACTGATTGCATCCATTCTTGATGGTGTGAGAGCGTCAGGTAACAGGGATGTATGTGTAAAGATGAACAGCACCTATAGAGGATTTCGGCTTGGTGAGTAGAAAATCTATGATAGATTTGTATATGAATTGATGTTCATTTTCATCCTCTGCTATTTTGTAGAAAAGCTCTCTGCTAGTTTATAGAAAAGCTCTCTGCTAGTTTGTAGAAAAGCTAGGATAAATTTGAATAAGCATTGATGTTCATTTTCATCCCTGTGAATTTGTGGAAAAGTTGTGATAAATTAGTATGTGAACTGATGTTCATTTTCATCCTCACATGAAGGATTTATAATCACGTTTGTAGGGCTGGCTGGATCATCAGGTGTCTGTGTTAATTCTTTTGTGGTTTTCTTGTGGTAGTCTGGTCTGACTGACTGTGACCAATGTTATGTGTGCAGGTGTCTGTATTAATTCTATTGTGGTAGTCTGGTCTGAATGACTGTGACCAACATTATGTGTGCAGGTGTCTGTATTAATTCTACTGTGGTAGTCTGGTCTGAATGACTGTGACCAATGTTATGTGTGCAGGTGTCTGTATTAATTCTATTGTGGTAGTCTGGTTTGAATGACTGTGACCAATGTTATGTGTGCAGGTGTCTGTATTAATTCTACTGTGGTAGTCTGGTCTGAATGATTGTGACCAACGTTATGTGTGCAGGTGTTTGTGTTAATTCTATTGTGGTAGTCTGGTCTGAATGACTGTGACCAATGTTATGTGTGCAGGTGTTTGTGTTAATTCTTCTGTGGTAGTCTGGTCTGAATGACTGTGACCAATGTTATGTGTGCAGGTGTCTGTGTTAATTCTACTGTGGTAGTCTGGTCTGAATGACTGACCAATGTTATGTGTGCAGGTGTCTGTGTTAATTCTACTGTGGTAGTCTGGTCTGAATGACTGTGACCAATGTTTGTGTGCAGGTGTTTGTGTTAATTCTATTGTGGTAGTCTGGTCTGAATGACTGTGACCAATGTTATGTGTGCAGGTGTTTGTGTTAATTCTTCTATGGTAGTCTGGTCTGAATGACTGTGACCAATGTTATGTGTGCAGGTGTCTGTGTTAATTCTACTGTGGTAGTCTGGTCTGAATGACTGTGACCAATGTTATGTGTGCAGGTGTTTGTGTTAATTCTACTGTGGTAGTCTGGTCTGAATGACTGTGACCAATGTTATGTGTGCAGGTGTTTGTGTTAATTCTACTGTGGTAGTCTGGTCTGAATGACTGTGACCAATGTTATGTGTGCAGGTGTCTGTGTTAATTCTACTGTGGTAGTCTGGTCTGAATGACTGACCAATGTTATGTGTGCAGGTGTCTGTGTTAATTCTACTGTGGTAGTCTGGTCTGAATGACTGTGACCAATGTTTGTGTGCAGGTGTTTGTGTTAATTCTATTGTGGTAGTCTGGTCTGAATGACTGTGACCAATGTTATGTGTGCAGGTGTTTGTGTTAATTCTTCTATGGTAGTCTGGTCTGAATGACTGTGACCAATGTTATGTGTGCAGGTGTCTGTGTTAATTCTACTGTGGTAGTCTGGTCTGAATGACTGTGACCAATGTTTGTGTGCAGGTGTTTGTGTTAATTCTATTGTGGTAGTCTGGTCTGAATGACTGTGACCAATGTTATGTGTGCAGGTGTTTGTGTTAATTCTTCTATGGTAGTCTGGTCTGAATGATTGTGACCAATGTTATGTGTGCAGGTGTTTGTGTTAATTCTTCTATGGTAGTCTGGTCTGAATGACTGTGACCAATGTTATGTGTGCAGGTGTCTTGTGTTAATTCTACTGTGGTAGTCTGGTCTGAATGACTGTGACCAATGTTATGTGTGCAGGTGTCTGTGTTAATTCTACTGTGGTAGTCTGGTCTGAATGACTGACCTATGTTATGTGTGCAGGTGTCTGTGTTAATTCTACTGTGGTAGTCTGGTCTGAATGACTGACCAATGTTATGTGTGCAGGTGTCTGTGTTAATTCTACTGTGGTAGTCTGGTCTGAATGATATATAATTGTATATGCTATGCTCTCTATAATTTTCCATTGCTTTTATTCTTGCTTTTATTGCTTTTATTCTTTCTCCCCATTTATAGCCATGCGTGTGTGTGTGTGTGTGTGTGTGTGTGTGTCTGTGTGTGTGCGTGCGTGTGTGTGCGTGCGTGCGTGCTTGCGTGTGTGTCTGCTTCAGCGCTTAGATTTGATTTTATCAAGATTTTGCGCTATATAAATATTGTAATTATATGACTGTGACCAATGTTATGTGTGCAGGTGTTTGTGTTAATTCTACTGTGGTAGTCTGGTCTGAATGACTGTGACCAATGTTATGTGTGCAGGTGTTTGTGTTAATTCTACTGTGGTAGTCTGGTCTGAATGACTGTGACCAATGTTATGTGTGCAGGTGTTTGTGTTAATTCTACTGTGGTAGTCTGGTCTGAATGACTGTGACCAATGTTATGTGTGCAGGTGTCTGTGTTAATTCTACTGTGGTAGTCTGGTCTGAATGAATGACCAACGTTATGTGTGCAGGTGTTTGTGTTAATTCTACTGTGGTAGTCTGGTCTGAATGACTGTGACCAATGTTATGTGTGCAGGTGTCTGTATTAATTCTACTGTGGTAGTCTGGTCTGAATGAATGACCAACGTTATGTGTGCAGGTGTTTGTGTTAATTCTACTGTGGAGTCTGGTCTGAATGACTGTGACCAATGTTATGTGTGCAGGTGTTTGTATTAATTCTTCTGTAGTTATGTGGTGTGACTGACTGACAAATATGGTATGTGCAGGTGTCTGTTAATTCTGTGGTTTTCTGGTGTAACTGATAGTGACAAATGTTATGTGTCCAGGTCCTTCCACTGTGCCAGTGGATGAAGAGGTGGAGGCCCAGCACATGAAGTTTATTCAGACCCCTGCACGTAAGTGGTCTTTCTGGCTGGTAGACAATTTTTTCATGTTAATCTTTGCCTATTTTTCTTGGTCTGTTGATTCTTTTGCTAGAGCCATAGACTCATGATGTATTAAGTTCAGTCCCAGCCCCCAACATTAAAAACTGGCCTGTTCACTGACCTTCCTAATGTTTGTATCATTCTGGTGGTGTCAGCGCAGTGTTTCATGGGTCCTTTCCCTTTCCCCATTTCAAGACCTTGGCAGCATATTGGGTTTATTTTTTCAGACTCAGAGAGTGTGCCAGATAATTGTTGGTAGACTTAAGTGGAGTATATACAGAGTTGTCCATGTGCCATGAATCTCTCTTGGACAGACTTGAAGACAAGCATTTCTGACAAGTCTTCAGAGTGTGAACATCTGTTCTGAATGAATCGTCCTGTTTTTATCAGTGTCATGTTCTTTATTTGATTTGTATGAATTATATTTTCTGATTTGTCCCATTTCTATGTGTGTTGCTGGCTTTGTTGAATAGTTATGATTAAATTGTCAGTTCTGTTATGTGTGTATGTGCGTGCATGGGTGTGCGTGCGTGTGTGTGTGTGTGTGTGTGTGTGTGTGTGTGTGTGTGTGTGTGTGTGTGTGTGTGTGTGTGTGTGTGTGTCCATGTGTTTGTGTGTATCTTTTCATGACTCTTGATATGTGGATTTTTAATCAGTAAATTGGTCCATTATTCCACATAATGTGTGCATTTATTGCTGGTGGTTGTTTCAGCGGGAATGAATGTGGAGGAAGCAGTGAACAGATTCAACGCCAACATCTCTTACAGTGGGTTGTTGCATGCCGTCACTGCTGATGTAAGTACAGTCCCTCCACTGGTTGCCTGTTTCTCAAAGAATCTCATACAAAATCAGTATGTTCTGTTACAAGTGTATTAACAGTTTTGTACCTACTTACCTGTTTAACCACCTCCAGTGTACACCTCTGCCCGATCTCTCCATTTTGGTTCTGAAACTGTTGTCTAACTTGAAGACATACCTTTCAGTCCAGCAGTGTCCTTCATCCACCCGACACCTTCATCCCACTCATGTTCTGTCCTTCCCCACCTTCCTCAGTATGCATGTGGTTTTTTATCTTTGGGCTTTTCTTTTTGTCACTGTCAGTGAATGTTTGAGCGAAATCTGAGAGTGTGTGCTTTGATTTGATATATACATCAAGATTTTGGGCCATGATAGATACTACTATTATCATTATTGTTATCATTATGATCAGTAGTAGTAATAGTAATAGTATTACATTATTTTATATCTACACCACAGTCAATTGTCCATTGTGAATGCAGGGTCTCTGAAGCTTTATTTTATATCAGGGTGTAAAGTTAGTATTGTTATTTAATTTGTTTCATTGTCATTTCATTCATGTAGTGACTGGCTTTGCAAAACGTGCTTTGGAATATCACTGTGTCATTAACTCTCTGAGACTGTGTTCCCTGGTAATTGGAAATTTCAAACTTGATCTGCAGCCAAATTCTCAGTTTATCATGAATAGACACTAAGGGAAAATACTGTATTTATTGTGGAGTTTAGGCCAGGAGACAGCTTACCTGTCTTGGGTTTTTGCCTTTCCATTACATATACTGGAGTCAGTATCATTCAGACTATTACCTTGATATCGACCTTAACAGGTTGCAGGACAGCTTCAGCAGCTATCGATTCATGTTTAGTAGCGTTGTGTTTCTGCATTGGCAGAAGATAATGAGAACCAGAAATGTGTGCGCACATTCACACACATGCTTGCAACACACATGCATACACACACATACACTCACACACACACACACACCACACACACACACACACACACACACACACACACACACACACACACACACACACACACACACACACACACACATACACAACACACACACACACACACATACACACACACATACACATACACACACACACACACACACCACACGCACACACACACACACACACACACACACACACACACATGCACACACAAATTAAGAATGCATAATTAACTCTTTGACTCCCACACCCTGTCCTACAGCATCCTGCATTGTCAACCATGCCAGCAAAGCAAAAACTCGACCCTTTGATTACCTCATCCTATCCACCAGCCTCATCCAGGATGAGGGAATCAAAGGGTTAAGTTTTTGCAGTTGGTGGATATGGTGCGGGAGTCAAAGGGTTAGATGAAATTAAGGAAGGTTCAAATCAGTTTCACTTTCCCAAGATAATGTCTGCATTCGGAATGAATTCTACATGTACTGATGCCATAGATGCCATAGGATGGTGAAGATCTCAACTGATCATGACATAAGGCATAAACCTGCACACAGTCCTTATGCTCTGGCAAGATCTTGAGGTTTTGAAACAGATTAAATGTTTCATGCAAACAGCGAAGAGGAGTGTCACCTAGTATGTTATGGTGTGATTCAGCAGTGTTACCTAGTATGTTATGGTGTGATTCAGCAGTGTCACCTAGTATGTTATGGTGTGATTCAGCAGTGTCACCTAGTATGTTATGGTGTGATTCAGCAGTGTCACCTAGTATGTTATGGTGTGATTCAGCAGTGTCACCTAGTGTGTTATGGTGTGATTCAGCAGTGTCACCTAGTGTGTTATGGTGTGATTCAGCAGTGTCACCTAGTGTGTTATGGTGTGATTCAGAGTGTCACCTAGTATGTTATGGTATGATTCAGCAGTGTCACCTAGTATGTTATGGTATGATTCAGCAGTGTCACCTAGTATGTTATGGTGTGATTCAGCAGTGTCACCTAGTATGTTATGGTGTGATTCAGCAGTGTCACCTAGTATGTTATGGTATGATTCAGCAGTGTCACCTAGTGTGTTATGGTGTGATTCAGCAGTGTCACCTAGTATGTTATGGTGTGATTCAGCAGTGTCACCTAGTGTGTTATGGTGTGATTCAGCAGTGTCACCTAGTATGTTATGGTATGATTCAGCAGTGTCACCTAGTGTGTTATGGTATGATTCAGCAGTGTCACCTAGTATGTTATGGTGTGATTCAGCAGTGTCACCTAGTGTGTTATGGTGTGATTCAGCAGTGTCACCTAGTATGTTATGGTGTGATTCAGCAGTGTCACCTAGTATGTTATGGTGTGATTCAGCAGTGTCACCTAGTGTGTTATAGTGTGATTCAGCAGTGTCACCTAGTATGTTATGGTGTGATTCAGCAGTGTCACCTAGTATGTTATGGTGTGATTCAGCAGTGTCACCTAGTGTGTTATGGTGTGATTCAGCAGTGTCACCTAGTGTGTTATGGTGTGATTCAGCAGTGTCACCTAGTGTGTTATGGTGTTGCAGGGTCTGTTTGCCCAGAACAAGGAGAAGCTGATCAACCTGACACTGGCCTCACTGATAGAGCAGGATGGAGACCAAGCCTCTGTCTCTAACCGGGGCCTGGAGGCTCAGTTCCACGCTCTGCGCAGGCTGGTCGCTTCCAAAGCTGGCTTTCAGGCTTTCACAGAACTCCCAAAGTAAGGACTGCTTTGTATGAAGTATGAAATATCATGTTAAATTGACTAAATACAGAATTGTGCAGACTGGTCATCTCCAAAGCGGGCTTCCAAGCTTTTATGGAGCTCCTTAAGTGAGGTCACTTTTTTTAAAAATGCGGAAGGTTTTTTAAAATTTACTTAAAGCAAGCTGTTTGTGATATTTGTGTTTATGTGTGTGTTGGAAAGGGGTAAACAAAATATAGCAGCATGGATTTCTCAGCTGCTTGTGGATGGATTTAGACAAAATGTGAGTCATATTTCGGCTGGTTTGAAAGATTAGGGAAATGTAAAACTGAATAGGAGAGAAATCTCTGCTTTTTTGGACAGATTGCAAACAAATTCTGATTCAGAACTATGGTGGTTTGTCACAAGAGTTAGATGTATTCTGAGACTTTCTGATTCAGTGTTATGAGTAAGGTGTACTCAGAAATTTTTAGGGGGGTTATGAAATTCTAATGGTTTCTTAGGAAAGAGGAGGGGTGCCTTTAACTTTTGAGGCATGTAAGGCATGTTACATGCTGATAGAGTGCCTTTGTCTTTTTACTTTTAACATGTACACAAGATGAAACCATGTTCAATTTAATCCAGTTGAATACAGTTCAATTCACTTCAGAATACTTGATGGTCTCTAAAAGAGATGCGACAAGGAATTAGATATAACTGCTGCCATAGTGCAGCCACTGTTATAAAGTATATAGACAAACGAAATTTTAAAGCACTGCCCCCCCCCCCCCCCCCCATTGCTGAACTATACACACATATACTTCTGCTCTTCTGCAGTGCATCTGTGTGGACTGACCGTTTTGTTGAAGAATCTTCTTTTTGTTCTGTTCAACTTCACTTTTCATGCACAAAATTTGCAGTCTGATGGCAGGAATTTGTAGTGTCGTAAAAGTATGTGACTGCTGTCGAAAACAGTTGCTCTTGTGCTTAGTGCACTCATCTTACATACATATGGCACAGTCTCTTGTCTCTTGCTGCACAACTTACTACACATATTCACAACACATAACTTTACTTAAAATTTTTATGTTTAGCACTAACAAACCACCAAACCAACACACAAAACAGAAAACATCTGTACAGATTTGATAAAACTAATAGAATACATACAAATGCTAAGGCCAAATTTTAAATTTTCTAAGTTTGTATAAATAGTGGAATTCATGATTGGCATCTCTTGTTAATAAAATCAAAGTTTGGCTTATTGTCTAAGAAAGTTCCAAAATAGTTATATTCATTTACACATTCTATACTTGTGCCCGTCAAATGAAAGATTGGGGATAATGCTTCCCTTTTGTCCTGAAATTAGTTACATACTAATTATTTGTGTTTGTAACATGGAGGTCAAGATCATTTTCTTTGCACCAAGTGCTAAACCTCTTAGTTTCCCTGAGGTACATTTTATTAAAATTAGATATGTCTTCTGTTGCGGAATCATCTGAATATATATCAGGTTGTTGTTGGTTTTCACTGTAGAAGAGATGGAAAAGAAGTGATGGTTTAATTGCAGGATGCGAGAGAAAGTGGGTCTGAAAGTGGTGAAAGCTTTAAAACGCAATGATTGGGAATCACTCACGCTGCTCTGGACATGCTCTGTGCTCTCATGCAGGTCAGTTCTCATGAAAAATTGTCTGTAGATTTTAATGTTTTACGTATGTTTTATTTTATAAAAAGACTATGACCATCTTCGTTTGCTTTATATGTTGTGAAATGATTATATTATTTTTACTTGATTCGTTGATCAGTGTCTGATCTGTACTGTGGTGTTGTGTTTGATTGATTGCTCGATGTCTGATCAGTATACTGTCTGTATACTGTGGTGTTGTTAAATGTGGATTGAGTTTGGTGTTTGTTCAAAGAGGGGTTCCTCACACTTGAACAGTTCCATAAGTGCTCCACCCAAATCTGCCAGCAGTTACCTGGTAGACTCCATGTGCCTGTGACAGGGTCTTGAAATGGTGAGGGGAGGGAAGGAACCTTTGTAACACTAATGCGCACCACCAGAATGATAGAAACATTAAGATGGGCAGGGAACAGGCCAGTTTTTATGTTGCAGGCTGGGACTAAACTCAAAGAGTATCACATCTTCAGACCATGACTTTATAAACAGAACCAGCCGGAGTGCATAAAAAAACTAACCCACTAAGGGTTGAATTCACAACCCTCTGACAACTGTGTTGATGGGCCTCATAAAAACTGGTCGGCCTGAAGTTTGAACCCGTGTGTTATCAGAATGGCACTCTGACCAACTGACCTAGCAAGGCCAGTAAAAAAACATGGTTTTCCCAAGAATTTGAACCTACACCCCTGTGTTATGAGCATGGCACTCAACAACTGAGCTAGTGGACCACTAAAGAATGGTGGCTTGCCTGGGAATTGAACTCATGACCCCTGTGTTATGAGCATGGTGCTCATAACAGCTCAGCTAATGGACCACTAAAAACATGTTGATGTAAATGTGAAGAAGCAGAGATTGTCTTACCCTACGATGGTGGAGGGGGTTTGGTCCAGGTCCAGGTATAAAAAACGGCAAATCGGAGTTGTAGTTCAGGTGATCAGACTTGGGTTGGGTAGACAGATCAGGGGATGGACTTTTCGTTTTTCAAGATGGTGTCTGTACGTTCTGTATAGATTCCATATGCACTGATGCCACAGTTGCCATGTGATGGAGAATTTCCAAAATGATCATGGTATAAGCCATAAACTGTGCTTAAGTACTGGCAAGGTCTTGAAGTCCTATCTAGCATGTGGATTCTGACTTAATCTGTGTATCAGTTTGTCATTGAAATATCAAAGATCATATTGTAGTGAAATATTATCCTGTGTATATTAATTTGTTATTGAAACATCAGACTTTATATTGTAGTGAAATGTATCGTTTCTGTATCAATTTGTCGTTGAAATACCAAACATATATTGTAGTGAAATGGATCGTGCGTGTATCATTTTGTCATTGAAACTTCAGACATTATATTGTAGAGAGGTGGATCACTCCATCTTTAATGTCTCATGATTTTTTTACGTTTTGATAGTAATAATCAATAATGTAAAACACAAGATCATATCCTTTATACTTGAACTACATTTAATTTAAATACTGTTATTAAGGATTTTTTCTTTTGTTACAGTCTCTTATTCTTTTGTTTTCTTATTACTATGATACGTCTCCCTGACTACCTTTGATACTCCCTCTACTCTTATAAGTCTGGACTTAACTCTTCTCTCAGCGGTAGGTCTGTTTGTAGCATGTCAATCAATATGTTGTCATGTACATGTGTGGTATGTTTGACTATGTAAGTGTGCACATAGGCATGTATGCGCAAATGTAGTGAAATGTGTATGTGGGTAAATATTTGCTGGCTTTGTGCTATGTGTGTATCTACACATGCATAGTTTACTAAATGCATTTTGGTGTGTATATGTGTAATATTGTTACAATATGTGATGTATAATACTACATGTATTGTATACATCTACACTGTATGCTGTCATTTCTTTTTGTAAGGCATCTAGAAAAGTTATCTGGATAGAGTGCTTTGTAAATATCCATTATTATTATTAGTTCAAACACAGTGTATATTTTGTACTGATTTTGCATCCTATACATGACAACTATGACTTTCTCTGAATAGTGTGCTTTTTAAGTATCTGTTATTATTATTAGTTCAGACACTGTATGTTTTGTATTTATTTTGCAGCCTATGCATGACAACTATGACTTGCGGCAAGAACAGCTGAACAAAACATCATTGATGTCATCACGAAAGTTTCTAGAAGCTCTTATTGAGATGTTCAACCAGCATGTGGTGAGTTACTCTTACATGCCTACAACATGACTGTGCATATGTTTGTGTGTGTGTGTGTGTGTGTGTGTGTGTGTGTGTGTGTGTGTGTGTGTGGGTGTTTGCACACAGGTGTGTAAGTGCATGCATTTGTGTGGATGCTTGCATGAATGATTGAATGATCTCTGTAATCCATGTAAAATTTCAGTTTGAAACTATGTCCGTTTAGTGTGTAAGTAAGCTGTCCCATGTGCATATATATGAACATATTTTGCTTTGTCAAGGTTCACGAATCAGGGGCTCTGGTCATATCGGCCATGTTGGACTTCTTGACCTTTGCCCTGTGTGCACCGTACAGCGAGACCACAGACGGCACACAGTTTGACATGCTGCTGGAGATGGTGGCTGCCAATGGGCGAATCATCTTCAAACTCTTCCAGGTCAGTGCATGTTTATTCTTTATTTTGCTGAATTGTGCTGGATAGTTTAGGAGGATTTTTTCCTCTTCATTTTTAATCCCAGCATTCGACATTAAAAAATGACCTGTTTGCTGCCCATCTTAACTTTTTCACATCGCTAGCGTTCTCGCGGAGAACCGCAGGCGCCGGAACGCTAGGGGTATAGCGTTCAGCAAGCTCGCCGCTGACAACGTAACGCTAGGATTCTAGCGTCTTGCGTTTGAAAATTCCTACGAGAAGCCAGTTATGGTATAGGGAAACAACCTCTATTATAGTATCAAGTAACCGTTTCTAAATACTGTGAGAGTGATTTCCCCAGTAAAAGGTCTATTTGAAGAATTTTTCGGGCGCGAGAACAACGTCACCCAAACCGCGCGCTTCACTGAAATGAAGGCAAAACGGAGCGCCCTGCAAATGCGCGATGTCGCTGTTCACTCAGGATTGTGGAATTTGTGTGTGTGTGTGTGTGTACTTTTCTGAGCTTCTGATCAGATGATACAAGTCATGGAGAGTTGGTGTCTCTTTTTTCTGTTTTGTTTACATCTGCTGAATGGATGAAATGCTTGTCTGAAATGCTCCTCAACCATGATATTTCATTGTACAAATAACCTCAAAGCATGTCTGAACAAACCTTATACTATAGATATCCTAAAAGAGGATTAAATTACCTTTCTAGCCATACCCTACATGTTGATGTTAGTCATTTGGGGCGCCTGTGAAAATTAATTCAAAGTGGCCTAAAAATGCACGTTTCCAAGGAAAGTAGTCAGTGGCAGCTGGCACGTCTGCAGGGAAGTAGGTCAAATAGCCAGCTGACGATGCCAAAGTGTTAATGCTTCCATTATTCTGGAGGTGTCAGCTTGGTGTTTCTTAGGTCTTCTATTTTTTTTTTGTAATAACAAAAGTCTGCCACAAAACCGAATTCAAGTTTGTTACATATATCCAGCCTTCCACTGGAATCAGTTTCAGTTTCAGTTTCTGAAGATGACTTTTCTGCACTAGGAATGAATTCCATATGCTCCAACGTCACAGGTGCCATATGTTAAGATCCAGAATGATCATGGCACAAGCTTTAACTCAATCGCTTCGTGCCGGAAGAATATCTCCGTCACTTCCGTTTACTGCTTGGGTACGTGACGTCGATTTATCGACGGCGGACGTTTGTTGTTTTTTTTTTTACTTCAGAAGCGTCAGTTATAAGGAAAACTCACTGGGAACCTAAACTAGGGTATGTTTACAGCATTTATTTACCTTAGACCATTTGTGGCAATGTGAAACAAAGACAACAGTAGCCTTTTTTCAGCGCTACCCGCAACATGCGAATTTCGCAAATGGCGTCAAGGAAAGCAAGTCGAACCTTACAATTCTGTAAATATTTTGTGCTCTGGAGCAACTGTACGCAAAAAGTGACAACTACCAGTAATCTTGTGATTTAAAACATCCATGGCATTGAAATCATGTTCTGGACTTCATCTAAAACTGTTTCACAGTGTGTGTTCATATCCATCAAAAAAAAAAAAATTACCCCCCTTTGGATACCTGTTTGGATACCTCATCATTTACAAATACACGGAATACCATAAATAAAGTAAGATTATTTGTAAAGATCTAATCCTGGTCTTTCTGTATCACTTTACTTTGTTTGTCTACTTTATTTGGTTGTTTTTCTATATTTTTTTAAAATGTGCTAAAAATCCTCAGAATTGAGGGGGCAGAATGACCCTGAAGACTGCAACTCGATTGAGTTAAGCCTCCACTTAAGTCCATGAGCTGGCCAGGACCTGAGGTTGTACCTAGCTTGTGGGTTTTGTATCGTATTTTGTATCAGTCTACCACTGGAACAGTCTTAATTATATCAGAACCATACTTAGGCTGTCAAAACTGAATTAAAATCTATCTGAATGAAAGAGCAGTGTTATGTAGCTTTTTTTGCCTGTAACTGCCTGTAGCATAGCAAGTTGATCCTATCACAGAGTGCGATTAAGTTTCTAGTCTGTCTGTGTCTGTGGGCATTCCGTCTGGTGCTTTTCCTGTTACAGAATGTGACCAGGTTTCTAGTCTATCTGCTCTGTGGGCGTTGTTCTGTCTGGTGCTTGTTGCCGGTTGGCTCGGTTGATTAGAGCATCTTGCTGATAACACAGGGTCGTTGGTTTGATTCTCAGTTGGGCCACAAGATTTCCCTAGACTTTTCCAGCATGTAGGGTTTTAGTGAAGGTTCAGGCGTTGGAAGTTGGGAGGTGATTGTCCTGACAGTGTTGAGGCATTGGTGCTGTGGGTCCCATCCAGCACCCTTGGGTGTTTCTTGTTAACTCTTATTACCATATGCCATGATTTTGAATCTTGTCTTTCACAAGGGTCTGTACATATGGAATTATTCTGAGCGCGGATATGCCATCTTGAGAAACTAAAAGTGAAACTGTGGGACCGAATTCTAAAAAGTATGTTTTTGTTCTAAGAGGTGTGATTGTTTATGTCGTATTGCGAGATAGATTGATAGCCTTGTGCCGAGATAGACTGATAGACTTGTGTCTTATGTGTCTGTTTTCAGCATCCATCTATGGCCATTGTGAAGGGGGCGGGCATGGTGATGAA